>JAKSZU010000022.1:6070850-6595850 GCA_026018925.1 Tupaia tana | reverse complement strand
ATCGTTAGGAAGGTCGGGGTTCAAATCCTGGCTCGGCTATTTTCCAGATGATTGACCCTATGCTCCTTCACCTTTGAGCCTCAATTTCCTCCTCTATAAAATGAGGATAATGACAGTATGAACAAGGGATTGTAAAGATCACAGGAGGCAGGGACCAGCAGCTGGCATAATTGTTACATCACTGGACTCCCACATGGCCAACCACAGTTCAAGTCCTGGACCCGACAGCTTGAAACTCACTTCAGGCATGTTTGCGTGCGTGCCCAGAATCCCAAGAGGAGAGTGGAGGAGAAGGGATTGCGGCGTGGCCACCCTCCAGGACAGGGGTGATTTCTCAGTTTCTGCCTCTCTCTGTCTCTCTGTGTGCACACATGCCCTATACCAAAAATCTCTCTTAAAAAAAAAAAAAAAGACTACAGGAGGCAGCAAACATAGGGGGTGTAAGTCTCAGATAAATATTAGCTATTATTACCAAAACTAGTCATATGATAAAAGTGGTTGTACAGGGGCCGGCAGGTGGTGTGGTGGTTGGGGCTGCTGGATTCCCACATGGCCGACTGTGATTTGAGTCCCGGAACTGGCGGCTTGCTTTCTCTCTTCCTCTCTCTCTCTCTTTCTCTCTCTGCCCCTCTCTGGTCAAATTTAAACATTGATAAATAAATAAAGTTAATAAAATAATTCTTTTTAAAAATGATTGTACAAATAAGGGAAATGGGAGAGAAGGGTCTCAGGTGAGGAGAGAGAGATGAGAGAGGGAGAAGGGGCAGGCCAGGAAGGGTCATCAAGTGTTTCCCTCCTCAGCACCTGTCCCCTGCGTGTTTAGTGACCAGCCTCTCCAGTGGCAGCTGAGTGGCCTGGGAAGGATCTTCCCTGACCCTTGCCCAGCGGGTGGGATCCAGGCCTGAGCCAATCAGCACACTGAATCCCACACTGGTAAGAGTGATGGCCTCGGAACCAGCAATTAGCGTAATGGCTATGTCGCTGGACTCCCACGTAGTCGACCGCAGTTCGAGTCCCGGACCCGGTGGCTTAAACTCACGCCGGGCACGTGTGCGTGTGTGCCCAAGATCCCGAGAGGAGAATGGAGGAGAAGGGATTGTGGCATGGTCATCCCCCCGGGGGGTGATTTCTCGCTTTCTGTCTCTCTGTCTGTCTCTGTCTGTCTGTCTGTCGAGCGCACGCGCCCTATTGCAAAAACCTCTCCATAAAAAGAAAAAAAAAAAAAAAGAGTGATGGCCGCAGAGAGGGGCCACCTGCTTCAGTAGACCAACGTGGAGACCTAGTACAGACTCTGGGTTTCTCTGTCTGAGACTAGAAGGTTACACGGGACTCTGGCTGGAACTGTGGATCCTTGATCCCATGCAGGCCCATGGGGGGCCGGGCCTAACCTGGGTTTTAGGTGACAGCGATGACAAAGTGGGAGTGATAGTCCGCGCTACCCACCGTCCAGGAGGTCCACCTAGCACTCAGGTGGGAAGGCCTTCGGCATTGCCAGCCCTCCCCATCCCCCCATGCACCATTGGACGGGGCCCCCTAGGCCCCAGACTCCTCCTGCCTCCCCTCCGTCAGGGTGGGCTTCCCTCCCCCGCGTGATGGCGCTCAGCCCCCTGGTTCCCTGCACCCCGGTTTCTGCTGTTTGACCTTTGACCGGCGCAGGGCTCCCTCGCAGCCCTGGGAGGGCGTGTGCATTCCAGCAGAGAGCCACCCCTGCCTCCCCTTTCCAAGCCGATTCTCTGCAGAACTCCTTGCAAGGGCAGGGCAGAGTCCCAGGCCTAGGGAATGGCGAGCGCAAAGCCCTCTGCGGTGATAAGGAGCCACCGAATTCAAGAATTAGGCCAGCATGAAGCCAGTTAGCCCAAAGGAGAGGCAAACCCTGAGCTCAGGGGGAAGAGTGGGGTGGGAGCTGAGGGTTTGGGAACCCTGTGCGCTGGGGCGTATTTGCGTCCCTGGGACTGCACCTTGCGGACCGCAGAGGCAGCTGTGCCCGAGCCTGGGGCGCTCGCGCTCAGAGCGCGGGGGAGGAGCCTGCTGGGAAGGCCGACCGCCCGTCGCCCCCGCCCGCCAGACCCTCTAGAACGCTATCGGGGAGAAGAGGGTCACACCCCAAAGATGCGGCAGGGGACCGAAGGGGCGGCTTCCGCGTCAGCCCTGAGTCCTTGGGGTACCCCCCGGGGCCCTTCCCCCGGAGGGCGCGTTCCCGCCTGCCCATCTCTAAACCTCCAGCGAGAGGCAGGAGGGGGCAGGAGGCAAACCCACGACGTCCCCCCATCTCCTCGCGGGCCCTCCACTCCCCGGATGCCAGGAGGGGGACCCGCCGCAGTCGCTGCAGCTCCCACCAGGAGCATCGGCGTCTCCTTGGAAACGGCGCCGGCACTCGAGGCTCCGGCTCGGCTCTGGCAGGCGGCCCGCCCCGCCCTCCGACGCGGAGACCTGGGGAGGCTCCTTCCCCGCGCTCGGCGCCTGCACGTCCTCCCTCTCTCTCCCTCTGGGTACGTGCCTCGGTGCCTTTCTCCCTCCCTCACCCCACTAACCTACACTGCAAGTCTCGGTCCCCGGCCGTGCCCTTATCCGCTCAGACCTCTCCGCGCTCAGCAGCCGCCCAACATCCGCCTCTGAGCCTTCTCTCTCCCACCTCCGTCCCCAGGCCCTCGCTCTCTGCCCTGGCGTTGTGCACTGCGCAGGTGCACCGCTGAGTGCACCCCTGAGTGCCTGTGACATGCGGGGCACTGTCCTTGGGGCAGAAGCCCACGGATGGGAGTGACCCCTGGCAAGGAGCGCTCAGAGGAACCGACCAGCGCTCAGGCCCCGGATAAGAGACTGGTCAGAGCAGGCTGGGCAATCGCTCTGCCTCTTCTGCTCTGCCGGATGTCAGACGGCAGCTGTGGGGCCCTAAGGGCCACTCAGAAGTCACACAAAAGGAGAAAAGCCATCAGATGGGGTTCCTTGGGTGGGTGGGTGCAGGGCCACTAGGCACAGCCCAGGCCAGGGCAGTGAGGCTCCGCGTCGGGAGAGGAGAGGAGAGGACCATAGACAAGGCAGGCTTTGGCATTCCCATTTGCTGGATGAAAAACCTGAGGCTGAGCTGATGGGACTCCCAGGTCACGTCCCTTCCAGAAAGGATGAGCTGGCTTTAGAACCAGCCCCGGCTGAGGCTCAGACCGGTGCAGTCTTAGTGCTTTGGACACTCAGGCCGGATTCTCCATGGAGGGGGCTGGCTCGCACCCTGTGGGATGTTCAATCTCATCCCCGGCCTCTACCCATCAGGTGCCAGTGGCACTTCTACCCCCAGTCATAAAAATAATAATTAAAAAAAAAAAGTCTTCAGACATTTCCAAATGTCCCCGGGGATGAGGGGGAGGGACAGGATTATCCCTGGTTGAGAACAGCTGGTGCAGAGGCCGGGGCCTAGGACAGGCGTCTCCATCCAGTCACCACAGTCCCCCGACTTCCCTGTTCCAAGCAGCCAGGAGGTGTTGTGACAAAATGAAGATGAATACTAGTTTGTTGTTGTGGTTAATGAGAGAGAGTGGGCAGGAGGCCGGAGGAGAGAGAGAGGTTTTTTTTTTTTTTTTTTTTTTTTTTTTTCATTTGGCCGGAGGGCACATGCACTTGCAGAGAGAGAAGGAGAGGAGAAAACTCCTCCCACGGGGAATGGGCAGGCACAGGTCCTTCTCTGTCCCCCTCCCGCCTTTCAGGATTTTGAGCGACTATTCACTCATGCCCAGGGTGTTTCTCCCGGTGCTGCGTCCAGGACTAAAGCGGCGTGGTCAGCCATGGGAGATCCAGCTGCCCTAGCCACCAGGCCACGACCAACCAGGGACAGGAGGTGTGTGTGTGTGTTTAATTACTATTCTTTTCTAGTGTGAGGTGTTTTTTTTTGTTTTTTGTTTTTTGTTTGTTTGTTTGTTTGTTTTGGCTATAGGGCAGATAGACTCACCAGAAGGACACAGAGAAGGGGAAAGTGAGAAAGTACCCCCCCAGAGGGATGACCAGGCTGGAATCCCCACTCTTCCACACTCCTCTCAGGATCTGGGGCATGCACGCACGTGCACATGGAGCGTTTTTCAAGCTACTGGTCTAGGACTCAAACTGCAGAGTTGGCCACTGGGGAATCGAGTGCCTTAAAGTCCATGCCACCTGTTGGCCCCATGAATAGGTTCACTTTTTTTTTTTTTGGAGAGGTTTTCGCTATAGTGCGCATGCGCTCACCAGACAGACAGAGAGAGACAGAGAGACAGAAAGCGAGAAATCACCCCCCAGGGGGGATGGTCACGCCGCAATCCCTTCTCCTCCATTCTCCTCTCGGGATCTTGGGCACGTATGCACACATGCCCAGCGTGAGTTTTAAGCCACCGGGTCGGGGACGCGAACCGCGATCGACTACGTGGGAGTCCAGCGACAGTCATTACGCTAACTGCTGGTCCCCAAGGTTCACTTTTTAACTTAGATGCATTTACTTTAAAAAAGAATTTTTAGGGAACCAGCAGTTAGCTTTCTGTCTCTACGTCTCTGTCTGTCTGGTGAGCGCACGCGTCCCATAGCAAAAACCTCTCCAAAAAAAAATGTTTTTAGAGAATTATTCACTTATTTAATTCCATTTGTAGTAATTATTTTTTTAATTTGACTAGACTGGAGAAAAAGGGAAAGCAAGAAAGCAAGCCACCAGGTCTAGGACCCGAACCATGGTCAACCATGTGGGAATCCAGTGCCTTTAAGCACCACGCCACCTGCCGGCCACCCCATTAAAAAATAAATGTAAGGGGCCAGCAGGTGGCATGGTGGTCTAGGGCACTGGCCAATTGCAGTTTGAGTCCCAGACCTGGCAGCTTGCTTTCTCACTTTCTCTCTCTCTCTCTCTCTTTCTCTCTCACTCTGTCCCTCTCTGGTCAAATTAAAATAAATAAATAAATAAAGTTAAAAAAAAATAAGTCACTTGCAAAGAAAAGAAGATGAGGATCATTTGCTGTAAGTAAAAAGATAATATAAATACGAGCAGAATGAAACCAAAGCAGTGCTCTTAGATTCTCATTAGATACATATGCACCCAGGGCTGACCCTTCTCTGTTTAAAAGACAATAAAGGGGCCAGTCGGTAGCATGGTGGTTAGGGCGGACGGACTCCCACATGGCACGCCACAGTACAAGTCCTGGACCTGCTGGCTTGCTTTCTTCCTTTCCCTCTCTATCTCTGTCTCTCTCTTGTAAGCACATGTGCCCTATAGCAAATTAATAATAATAATAATAAAATTAAATAATTCTTTTTTTTTTTTTTTTTCTTTTTTTTTTTTTGCTATAGGGCACGTGCACTCGCCAGAAAGACAGAGACAGAGAGACAGAAAGCGAGAAATCACCCCCCGGGGGGATGGCCACGCCGCAATCCCTTCTCCTCCATTCTCCTCTCGGGATCTTGGGCACACACGCACACGCGCCCGGCGTGAGTTTAAGCCACCGGGTCCGGGACTCGAACCACAGTTGACTACATGGGAGTTCAGCAACATAGCCATTACGCTAACTGCTGGTCCCGTGGGTCTGGAATTTTAACTGTGCAGTCAGCCATATGCGATCCAAGCCACCTTAACCACCATGCCACCGGGCGGGTCCCACGTGCGATGTTAGACTTTACCCGTCTGGGTCTCAGTTTCTTCACCTGTAAAATGAGGGTCATGACATCTACCCTATCCATGTCACAGAGTTTCTCTGAGGATCAAACGGCACACGAGAAGCAGCATGGCTGACTCTTTGTTTTTTTTTTTTTTCCCTAAGAACATTTATTTATTTATTTATTGCTATCAGGTGCATGTGCTCGCCAGAGAGACAGGAAGTGAGAAATAACCTCCGGGGGAGACAGTCCTGCTGCATTTTCCTCTCCTTCATTTCCCCCTCGGGATCTTGGGCACGCACGCACACGCACTCCACGTGAGTTTAAGCCACCACGTCCGGGACTCGAACCATGGTGGATTACATGGGAGTCCAGTGATAGCCATTACGCCAACTGCTGGTCCCTCTTTCTAATGGAAGAAATAAATAAACTTTTTAAAAAGCAGAGAGAGAGAACGCTCTTTCCAGATATTCAAGAAATGTTAACTGGATGGCCAAGGAAGGAGGCAATCTTATTTTTTGTCACATTACCATGACAGAGATAAATACAATAGTTTATGACCATGTCTATTCATTCCTTCTCCCTTAACATTAGATCCCCAGGGCCAGTCGGTGGTGTGGTGGTTAAGGTAGCTGAATCCCGCATGGCCGATGGCAAGGTTCAAGGCCCTTGAAAAACACACCAAGGGCATGTGTATTTGTGCCCCAAACCCCTAGAGTAGAATGGAGGAGAAGGGATTGTGGCGTTGCCCTCCTCCCTGAGGGGTGCTTTCTGTTGGCATAATGGCTGGTCTTGGACACGCACACACACACACCCGGCGTGAGTTGAAGCCACCAGGTCCGGGACTTGAACCGCAGTCGACTACATGGGAGTCCAGCAACATAGCCATTACGCCAACTGCTGGTCCTACATTAATAATTCTTAAAAAAAAAATTATTCGGGGGACACTTTTGCTCTCTCCCTCCTTTTTCTCTCTCTCTCTCCTCTGGCATTCAAAAAAAAAAAAAGAAAAGAAAAAGAACAGGACAAGGATGTATACTTTATACTTGGGCGTTTGCTTCCTTTAAAGCTTGTGGTATACACCAGGTGCACATGTGTGTGGGTGCTCGTGATCCCGGTGGGCTGAGCCGGGGTAGAGGGTGAAGGGGGTGGATTGCAGGGTGAAGGCCCGCTGAGGAGTGCCAATCTCTCTCTCTCTTTCTCTCTCTCAGAAGAAATAAATAAACTTAAAATATAAGCCTGTGCTATAAATGTGCCTTTATATAAAGCTTTTTAATGATGCATTTTATGCTTAGCTATTTTAATAGCATTTTGTTTAAATACTGTAACACAATCCTCAAGTGACCCTCACAGAGCTGGACACTCTTAAGAGAGAGGCCTCTTTTTCCCCTTCAGCTGTTCCCTCTGTGCCTGATACTGACTACTTCCAGCTCCCTGAGGCCTCCCTTATTTGCCACCTCTTGCCTTTTCTTTCTCTCTTTCTTTTTTCTTTCTTTCTTTCTCTTCCTTTCCCTTTTTATTTCTTTAAGAGGCTTTTGCTATAGGGCGCATGCACTCACCAGAAAGGCAGAGACAGAGAGACAGAAAGCGAGAAATCACCCCCCAGGGGGATGGCCACGCCGCAATCCCTTCTCCTCCATTCTCCTCTCCGGATCTTGGGCACGCATGCACACACCCCAATAAGTTTAAGCCACCGGGTCTGGGACTTGAACCGTGGTGGACTACGTGGGAGTCCAGTGACGTAGCCATTACACCACCTGCTGGTTCCCTTTATTTATTTTTTTAATTAGCTATAGGTGTGCACACTCACTGGAGACAAAGTGAGAAAGCAGCTTCCAGGCAGGATGACCACACTGCAATCCCTTCTCCCCAGTCTCTTACAGGGATTTTGGGCACACATGTACACCTGCCTGATGTGCTTTTCAAGCCACTGGGTCCAGGACTCAAACCACACAGCCAGCCATGTGGGATCCAACCATCTTAACCTCCATGCCACCTGCTGGCCCTCAGGGTGCATTTTCAGAGGCATTCACTTCATCATTTTCTTTGGACTGTAGCACATGATGTATGTGCTTTTCTGTGTGTTGCAAGATGCTCATACCATGGTGTTATGCCTCCAAATCACTTCATTAAGTTGAAAATCTCCTAAGTCAAAAACTCATTTAGTACACCTAACCTACTGAACATGACAGCTTAGCCTAGCCCTTCTTAAATCTGTTTGGGACACTTGCATGAGCCTACAGTAGGTCAAAACCATCTCGCACAAAGCCCATTTTTCTTCTAAGAGAGATTGTTGCTATAGAGAGCGTGCACTCACCAGAGAGATAGAGAGACAGAAAGCGAGAAATCACCTCCCCTGGGGGGATGGCCACGCCTCAATCCCTTCTTTTCCATTCTCCTCTCAGGATTCTGGGCACGCACGCCTGGCATGAGTTTTAAGCTACTAGGTTCGGGACTTGACCCACAATCAACTACATAGGAGTCTAGCAATATAACCATTATGACATCTGCTGGTCCCAGTAAATAATTCTTTAAAAAAAAATCATAAAGGTCGAACCATTGTTAAGTTGGGAACTGGCTGTGCTTCGGTAAAAGCTAAATTTGAAAAAATGGGCTGCAGGGGCCAGCAAATGATGTGGTGGTTAAGGTGCTGGACTCCCACATGACTGACTGTGGTTCGAACCTCAGACACAGTGGCTTGAAATTTGTGTGCGTGCATGCCCAAGATCCCGAGAGGAAAATGGAGGAGAAAGGATTGCGGTGTGGCTTTCCCCCAGGGGGTGATTTCTCACTTTCTCACTTTCCCTCTCAGTCTCTTAAATGAATGCACTTGCCCTATGGCAAAAGAAAAAAAAAAAAAAAAAACACTAAAAAGAAAAGAGAAAGAGAAAAAAGAGGACTGCATACCATGATACACAATAGTAAGTAAGCATCGGATATATATATATATATATATATGTATATATATATATATATATATATTGCTATAGGGCACATGCGCTCTCCAGAAAGATAGAGACAGAGAGACAGAAAGCGAGAAATCACCCCCTGGGGGATCATCATGCTGCAACTCCTTCTCCTCCATTCTCCTCTTGGGCTCTTGGGCATGCACTCACATACCCGGCGTGAGTTTAAGCCACCAGGTCCAAGACTCGGACCATGGTCAACTGCATGGGAGTACAGCGACATAGCCATTACACCAACTGCTGGTCCCAGCATCGGATATAATCTAAATGCCCACAAAAGTCACTGGTTAGATACAGGGGACCAGCAGTTAGCGTAATGGTTATGTCGCTGGACTCCCACGTGGTTGACCACGATTCGAGTCCCAGACCCGGTGGCTTAAAACTCACGCCGGGCGCATGTGCGAGCGTGCCCAAGATCCCGAGAGGAGAATGGAGGAGAAGGGATTGCGGCGTGACCATCCCCTCTGGGGGGTGATTTCTCACTTTCTGTCTCTATGTCTCTCTCTGTCTGTCTGGCGAGCACACGCACCCTATACCGAAATAAACCTCTCCAAAAAAATAAAAAAATTAAAAAAAATAAAAGATACAAGACACTTTCACAATGGCCTGCAATGTAGTCCAGGCTGTGAAGAGGATGGGAGCGCTCTTCAGGCGTTGATGTGTGATGATCTCTGCACACTGCAGATCGACAGGGAAGGTTCTGGGCCATGCTCCCATTTCTATTACGAGTCGGGAAAGTAATATGCTTGAGGGGTGTATTTTCTAATATGTACATAAAACATTCCCAGAAGGATTTTTTTTCTTTACTTTTAATTTTGCCAGAGAGAGAGAGAGAGAGAGAGAGAGAGAAATCACCTCCCGGGGCTTGGGGCCAGCAGATGGCATGGTGTTTAAGGCACTGGACTCCCACATGGGCAACCATGGTTCGAGTCCTAGACCTGGCGGCTTGCTTTCTCACTCTCCCTGTCACACCACTCTCTCTCTCTGTCTTGCTCTGGTCAAATGGAAGAAAAAATTAAAATAAATAAATAATAAAAAATTAGAATGCCACAAATTCTCCTCTCAGGATTTTGGGCACAAACGCACACACGCACACACACCAAAATCACTGAGTTTGGGGCTTCTTCTTTTTAAAGTTTATTTGTGGGGCAGCGGGTCACATGGTGATTGAGGTGCTAGACTCCCACATGGCTGACCACAGTTTGAGTCCCATACCTGGTGGCTTGCTTTCTGACTTTTCTCTCTCTCTGTCTCTCTCTAGTCAAATTAAAAAATAGTAATGATAATGAATACAATTAAAGCAAATACTTAAAAAATTTTAATTTATCTTTATTTATTTATTTTAATTTGACCAGAGAGGGACAGAGTGAGAGAAAGCAAGAGAGACAGAAAGTGAGAAAACAAGCCACCAGATCCAGGGCTCAAACCATAGTCAGTCATCCAGCTGGGAGTCCTTAACTACCACGCTGCCTGCTGGTCCCTCAAACAATTTTTTAAAGAATTTATTTATTTGTTTCTTCCAACAGCAAGAAAGAGAGAGACAGAGGGAAAGATATTGAGAGAGAGCACCCCCCAAGAGGGTTCTCATGCCACACTCTGCCCTTGGCCTCAGCCGTCCAGGTCATGGATACGTGTGCACACTTGGGAAGTCCAGGGAGGTCTCGAGATACACACCCTGGACCTTCCCATGTGGGTCAGCCTCACAGAGCGCTGCATTATCACTGCGCCACCATCTGGCCTCGGCTCCTGGCTCCTCCATAAAAGGGGAGCCGCATGGCTGGAGGGCAGATGTAGGAAGGAACTTTTTCACCGATAACCTGTAACGCGGTTCCAATTTGGAGCCCTGTGGGTAATTACCTACAGAAGCTATAAGGTGGGTGGGAGTTGGCTACTCGGAAGGGACTATTGCCAGAGATTTTCATTCACTTGGAATGAAATAATTAAAGCAACAAAGAACGGCAGTGCCCTGGCCAGATGTAACAGAAATAATGGATTGAGCTCAAAACAGAACAACGAACATCTCTGAACTCCTGACTGAGCTTGTTGCTGTCTGCCCAGGAATTTAGCCTAGGAAAATACTCATGCATACGCGCTAAGATTTAGCTGTGAGGGTGTCCGTTGCATTGTGTTATCTTTCTTTTTTAAAAAAGTATCATTTTGGGACCAGCAGTTGGCATAATAGCTACGTCACTGGACTCCTATGTAGTCGACCGCGGTTCGCGTCCCGGACCTGGTGGCTTAAACTCACGCCGGGCGCGTGTGCGTGTGTGCCCAAGATCCCGAGAGGAGAATGGAGAAGGGATTGCGGCGTGACCATCCCCCGGGGGTGATTTCTCGCTTTCTGTCTCTGTCTCTCTCTGTCTGTCTGGCGAGCGCACGCGCCCTATAGCAAAAACCTTTCCAAAAAAAAAAAAATATATAATATATATATATATATACCATTTTATTTAACCTTATTTATTTATTTACTTATTTTTAATTTGACTAGAGAGGCACAGAATGAGAGAGAGAGAGAGAGAGAGAGGAGGAAAGTGACAAAGCAAGCCACCAGGTCTGGGATTTGAACTGTAGCAGGCCATGTAAAAGTCCAGTGTCCTTAACCACCATGTCAACTGCCGGCCCCGCATTGTGTTATTCTTTTTCCATTGCTATAGGGCACATGCACTTCCCAGAGAGAGATAGAGAGAGAGGGAAAGTGAGAAAGCACCCCCAGGGGGGATGGTCACGTCACAATCCCTTCCTCCCCACTCTCCACGTGTAGAGCAGTGTGGGCACGTCCACGTGCTTGGTGTGTTTTTCAAGCCGCCAGGTCCAGGACTCAAACCGCGTAGTCGGCCATGTGGGATCTAGTTACCTTAACCACTGCACCAGTGGCTGACCCCACATTCTGTTTTTTTGTTTGTTTGTGTTTTAATTTATTAGAGAGGAAATGAGAGAAGAAAAAGACCCCGAGCAGGAGGCCTGCCCCTTAAAAGCTGGTGCTTCCCGGGCTGCCTCCTCTCTGCCCTCCAGCAACTGCACCCTGCTTGCACTGCAGACGTCGCGCCTCACCTCCAGCCCTGGACTCCTAATTGCTTGTTGGGCTTTGCCTCTTACACAACCCACAAGGACCTCAGATTTAACACTTCCCAGAACTTACCTTCCTCCACTCGAAACCTGACATTCCTTCTGCCTCCTTCGTGCATATGACTCCAGAGACCCAGTCACCCTGGAGGAATCTTGGGGTCCTTGCCTTGATGTCCCCTCCAGCGCACTCACTGGTCTCCTGAGTAGTCTCATCCCTCCTCTTCGCCCTCCGCCTCCCTCTGCCTTCTTCCTGGCCCACTGTCAAGGCTTCAACTAGTCCAGTCCCCACTGCAGCTGCCTGCTGTCTTTTAAACCCGCATCTGCTCGAGGTCACTCCCACATTTGAAAGTGATTACTCCTTTTAAGATGTAATATCCAGGGACCAGCAGTTGGCGTAATGGCTACGTCACTGGATTCCCATGTAGTCGACCGCAGTTTGAGTTCCAGACCTAGTGGCTTAAACTCACGCTGGGCGCGTGTGCGTGCGTGCCCAAGATCCCGAGAGGAGAATGGAGGAGAAGGGATTGCAGTGTGGCCATCCACCCTGGGGGGTGATTTCTTGCTTTCTGTCTCTATGTCTCTCTCTCTGTCTTTCTGGCGAGCACACGTGCTCTATAGCAAAAACCTCTCCAAAAAATTAATTAATTTAAAAAAATAAAAGAAGTAATATCCAAACCCCAAAGTCCAACTTCCAAGGCTTTCCATAAGCCAGCCATAACTACTTTTCCAGGCTCATCTCCAACTCTTCCCACTTTTCATCCTTTTTTTTCCCCTCCCTTTTTCGAGCTCAAACCATGGAATGTTGAAATCGAAGGGATTTGATTCAGGTTGCACAATAACTAATAATAATTACTAATATGTGTGGAGGGTTTCCTCTGTACCTGGATATGAACACATAGTCACAAGCCATCTTCCAACAGCCCCCTGAGGTCATTACTATTGTTCTCCCCATTTTAGAGATGAGGAAACACACTCAGACATCATGCAAAATTTCTAAGGACACTCAGTTGGCCATACCCCAATGAGGATTCAAGAGACCAGCAGTTGGCATAATGGCTATGTCGCTGGACTCCCACGTAGTCAACTGTGGTTCAAGTCCTGACCCAGTGGCTTAAAAAATTCATGCCAGGTACATGTGCGTGCGTGCCCAAGATCCCAAGAGGAGAATAGAAGAGAAGGGATTGTGGCACGGCCATACCCCCCCCCCACCCCGGAATGATTTCTCACTCTCTGTCTCTCTATCTCTCTCTTTCTGGCACACGTGCCCTATAGCAAGAACCTCTCAGAAAAAAAAAAAAAAAAAAAAGGATTCAAATCAGATCCCCTGACCCCTGAACTATGCAGCCCCCAAGGCGTGGGTGGTGGAGCTGGGCCTTAAATCAGTCTCATTGTTCAGACACTTGAAAGACCTTTGTTAGGCAACAAGGATGCACCACAGACTCCTGATCCAGGGCTCTTATTAAATTGCTCTGGAATTGGGGCCGGCAGGTGGCGTGGTGGTTAAGGGTGCTGGACTCACACATGGCTGACCACGGTTCAGGTCCCAGACCTGGTGACATGTTTTCTCGCTTTCTCTCTCTCTGTCCAAATTGACATAAGTAAATAAATAGATAAATAAATAAAATAATAAATTTTTTGGGCCGGCAGGTGGCGTGGTGGTTAAGGGCACTGAACTCCCAATGGCGGACTGTGGTTCAAGTCCTGGATCACTTTCTCTCTCATGCTCTCTCTCTCTCTCTGTCCCTCTCTGATCAAATTCAAATAAGTAAATAAATAATTTAAATAAAATATTTTAAAAAATAAAATAATAAATTTTTAAAAATTGCTCTGGTATTAAAATGAGTTAATGAGGCCCAGCAAGTGGCATGGTGATTAAGGTGCTGGACTCCCATGGGACTGATTGTGGTTCAAGTCCTGGACCTGGCCCCTTGAAAATCACACTGGGTACATAAGGTGTGCATGCCCAGAATCCTAAAAGGAGAATGGAAGAGAAGGGATTGCAGCATGGCCTTCCCCCCGGGAGTGATTTCTCACTTTTCCTCTCTGTTTCTCTCCAGCAAACACACCTAAGGCAAAAAAAAAAAAAAAAAAAAAAAAAGGGAAAAAAGAGATTAATAATGGTGAATAACATGAAATGTACATTAAAAGAAAAAGATGAAAATAAGCTCTCAGAGCCAGCAGGTGGCATGGTAGTTAGGCACTAGATCCCACATGGTTGGCTGTACAGTTCCAGTCCCAGATCCGGTGGCTCAAAAGTCATGCCAGACATGTGTACGTGCATGCAAAAGTTCTAAGAGAATGGAAGAGAAGTGACGGTGGTGTGGCTATGCCCCTCAGGGGTGATTTCTCACTTTCCCTCTCTTTCTTTCAATCTCCCTGTCTTGGTCTCTCTCCAGCAAGTACAGGCAACCTATGGCAAACTAAAAAAGGAAAAAAAAAAAAAAAAAAAAAAAAAGCTTTCAGAATAACAACAGTCTAGCCCTTGTACTCTTTTTTAAAAGAATTATTTAATTTGATTAATTAATTAATTCATTTTTTTAATTTGACCAGAGAGAGCGAGAGAGAGAGAAAGAGAGAGAAAGCAAGCCCAGGTCCAGGACTCAAGCCACAGTTGGCCATGTGGGAGTCCAACGCCCTTAACCACCATGCCACCTGCCAGCCCCAGGCCTTCTACTCTGAATACCTCCAACCCATCCTCCCATCAACTGCCACCTCTGATTGCTTCCTCATACTTAAAATACTTCAAGTTCGGGACCAGCAGTTGGCGTAATGGCTATGTCGCTGGACTCCCATGTAGTCGACCAGATTCAAGTCTTGGACCCGGTGACTTGATACTCATGCCGGGTGTGTTTGCATGCGTGCCCAAGATCCCAAGAGGAGAATGGAGAAGGGATTGTGGCATGGCCATCCCCCCTTTGGGTGTGATGTTTTGCTTTCTGTCTGTCTCTTTCTGTCTCTCCAATGAGTACATGTACCTTATAGCAAAAATTTCTCTACCAAAAAAAAAAAAAAAAAAAAAAAAGAGTTCTGGCCAACCCAGGCTTTAGATCTAGATCCAACATGACTGACTACACAGTTTGAGTCCCAGACCTGGTATCTTGAAAAAAATGCCAGACACATGTCCATGTGTGCCATAATTGTGAGAAGAAGAGCTGGAGAAGGGATTGTGGCGGCATCATCTCCTGTAGAGAGGTACTTTCTCACTTCCCTCTCTGTCTTTCTCCAGCAAACACACATGACCTTTGGTAAATTTAAAAAGAAAAAAAAAAGAGAGAGAATTCTTATAAAACAAAGAAGAAAAGATCCATTAACGTCATTAAAAATATTAAATGACAGTCTTTTATAGGACAGGTGCTCATCCTCACCCATAATAATAGAAAGGCAAATAGTTGGTCAGCAGGTGGCGTGGGGGCTGAAGTGACTGGAAGCCACGTAGTTGACTCCATGGTTTGAGTCTTGGGCATGGCAACTTGAAAAAACACGCTAGGCATGTGTGTTTGCATGGCTCAAATGCTTTCTCTTTCTCTTTTGCACGTGCACATAAGATCATAAAAGAAAAAATTAAAAAACTTAAAAAAATGAGAAACAGAAATAAGTGTTTAATCTGTTATCACCTGTGGTGGTTTGAAAATATGTGCCCTTCTTTAATATGCCTCCTTCCAAGAAGAGGAGCCTAATTACCCTCCGTTGAATGTGGGCTGGATTTAGTAACTCATTTCTTTTTCTTCTCTTTTTTTAGTTTTGCTCTATGGCATATGCACGCGCCGGAGAGAGACAGAGAGAAAGGGAAAGTGAGAAATCATTCCCAGGGAGGATGGCAATGCCACAATCCCCTCTCCTCCATTATCCTCTGGGGACTTTGTGTGTACACATGCATCTCATGTGATTTTTTTAAGTGACTGGGTCCGGGACTCAAAGCGCACAGTTGGCCACGTGGGATCCAGCCTCTTTAGTCTCCACGCCACCTGCTGGCCCAGTCACGTACTTATAGTAATGGAATGTGGCAGAAGTGACAGTTTGTGACATCTGGTATTAGGACATAAAAGGCAATGATAGCCAAAACAGTCTTAAAAATAACAAAGTTGAGGGACCAGCAGGTGGCATGGTGGTTAAGGCGCTGGGCACTCCCACATGGCTGACCATGGTTCAAGTCCTGGATCTGGCGGCTTGCTTTCACACTTTCAATCTCTCTCTCTCTCTCTCTCTCTGGTCAAATTAAAATAAATGAATGAATAAATAAAATAAAATTAAATATATTTTTAAAAAAATAACAAAGTTGAAGGACTCACACTTCTTGATTCCAAAGCTGACCGACTACAAAGCAATAGTAATCAGGACAGTATGATACTAGATAGGATAAACATATCGATAAATGGGATAAAATCAAAAGTCTACAAATTAACTCAGGTATCTATAGTCAACTGGTTTTTTTTTTTTTTTTTTTTTTCTTGGAGAGGTTTTTCGCTATAGGGCGCATGCGCTCGCCAGACAGACAGAGAGAGACATAGAGACAGAAAGCGAGAAATCACCCCCCAGGGGGGATGGTCACGCCGCAATCCCTTCTCCTCTGTTCTCCTCTCGGGATCTTGGGCATGCACGCACACACGCCCGGCGTGAGTTTTAAGCCACCGGGTCTGGGAAGCGAACCGCGGTCGACTACATGGGAGTCCAGCCACATAGCCATTACGCTAACTGCTGGTTCCCTAGTCAACTGGTTTTTGACAAAGGTACTAAAATGACCACTCAAAGGAGAAAGAATAATCCTTCCAATAAATAGTATTGTGACGACCAATAGTCACATGCAAAAGGATGACGGTGGATGGTACCTCACACCACATGCAAACATTAACTCTAATAAAAGATCAAAGACCAGGGACCAGCAGTTAGCATAATAGCTATGTCACTAGACTCCCATGAAGTCAACCGCGGCTCAAGTCCCAGATCAGTGGCTTAAATTCTGCCAGGCGTGTGTGTGTGCGTGCCCAAGATCCCAAGAGGAGAATAGAGAAGAAGGGATTGCAGCGTGGCCATCCCCCCGGGGGGTGATTTCTCACTTTTTGTCTCTCTGTCTCTCTCTGTCTTTCCAGTGAACACATGTGCCCTATAGCAAAAACCTCTCCAAAAAAAAAAAAAAAAGATCAAAGACCTAAATCTAAGAGCTAAAACTGCAGAACTCTTAGAAGAAAACATAGCATAAACCTTTGTGACCTTGGATATGGCAATATATAGATGAATGAACTTCGAAGTGGATCCTCCAGTCCCAGCTGAAGGCTAAGTTTCAACTTCATGAGAGGCCCTGAGCCAGAACTACCTACTATCTAAGATGCCCCCAGAACAGGCCCCAGTGGTTAAGAGAGCCGGAGCTCACATGGCCGACACATAGTTTGAGTTTCAACTCTGGCGGCTTGAAAAATGCTGCAGGCATGCCCCAAATCCCTACTGGAAGAAGAAATGGAGAGAAGGGATTGCAGCATGACTACATCCCACTATGGGGTGCTTTCTCCCTCTCTCTTCTCTCTGTCTTGCTCTTTCTCTCTGACGAGTGTGTGCATCCTCTAGCAAATTCAAAAAATGAAAAATAATAAGATAGCCCAAAATTCCTGTAACTCAGACAAACGAAGATAGAGATGCTTGTGGCTTTTGGACACTAAGCTTTGGGGTGATTTGTTATACAGCAATAGATAACATAAATACCATTTAGGTGGGACTAGCAGATGGCGTAATGGTTACATTGCTGGACTGCAACATGGCCGACCGTGGTTCCAGTCCAGACCTGAAGGCTTAAAACTCCTGCTGGGTGCATGTGCATGCGTGTCCAAAACCCGAAGAGGAGAATGGAGGAGGAGAAATTGTGCTATGGCCATCCTCTATTTGGGGATGATTTCTCACTTTCTGTTTCTCTGTCTCTCCAGCGAGTGCACATGCTCTACAGCATGGGGCCGGCAGGTGGCATGGTGGTTAAAGGTGCTGGATTCCCACATGGCCAACCATGGTTCGAGTCCTGGACCTGGCAGTTTGTTCTCTCACTTTCCCTTTCTCTCTCTGTCTTTGTCTGGTCAAATTAAAAGGACAATAATAACAAATGGAATTAAATAAGTAATAAATACCATTTAGATTTAAAAACTGTTTGCATTCAGAATTTCTTGGAAAGGATAGTCAAAAAAACTGATAATAATGGTTGGGGGATGAAGGTGGAAAAGAAACTTACGTCTGACTATACATATCCTTTACACATGTTGAATTTTGTAACATAGGAATGTATTAAATTTTCCTAAAAGCCTGTAAATAAATTTTAAAATTTTAATAAAAACCCTTCAATTATCTGCTGCCTATGAGTAAAGTCTAAACTCCTTACTGTGACCTAGAGGGCGTCTCTGATCCAGCCCCTGCACACACCTCCAGTCTCGATTCTTACCACTCGTTGCCCTAATTGTTTTCAGTCCTCCAAACACACTAGCTATGCCTGCCCCTATGCCTTTGATCGTCGCGTCTCTATTGCCTGGCTTGCCCTTCTCTTTTCCTACTCATCCTTCAAGATTCAGCTCAAATGTGTGTTATCCTTTTTGGAAGACATCCCTGGCTGTCCTTAACTGTGTTGGAAGTCCCCTTCTTGCCCCAGAATACCCTGTGTATGAGTCAATCATTTTGTGTGTCATACCGTACCGGGGCGATCTGTTTTCTCTCCCGCTTCCCCCATTAGACTATGAGCAAACTGGAAGGAAGGATTTTTTTTTTAAAGATTTAGTTCATTTTATTTATTTTTAATATTTTAAAATTTGCTGGGACCAGCAGTTAGCATAATGGCTAGGTCGCTGGACTCCCATATACTTGACCGCGGTTCAAGTCCCAGACCCGGTGGCTTGAACTCATGCCGGGCGTATGTGCGTGCATGCCCATGATCCCGAGAGGAGAATGGAGGAGAAGGGATTGCGGTGTGGCCATCCTCCCTGGGGGTGATTTCTTGCTTTCTGTCTCTCTGTCTCTCTCTGTCTTTCTGGCGAGCGCACGCACCCTATGGCAGAAACCTCTCCAAAAAAAATTTTTTTTTAAATTTGCTATAGGGTATCTGTGCTCACCAGAGAGAGAGAAAGAGAGAGCATGGGGAGAGAGAAAGAGAGTGAGAAAAGAGGCCTCCAGGTCCGGGACTCAAACTCCCATGCGGGAGTCCAGTACCTCAACCACTTGCCACCTGCTGACCCCGGAAGCAAGGACTCTTATTCAGAATTCCCAGACCTAGCACAATGCTGGGCACTCATACACGATCTTCAGTAAAGGCTTGGTGTGAGAAAGAGAAAAAGAAGGTAAGGGAGAGAGGCAGGGAGGCAAGAATGAAGGGAAGAAAGAAGGGTTGGTGAAGGAAGAAGAAATGATAGAGGAACAGTGGGAGGGAGGAAGGGCAGGAGCAAAGAAATCCCCCCAATGTCCTAGGCAGTGTCACATGCATACAACAGAGACTTAGCAAATGAATAAAATGCCAAATAAAATATAAACTAAACCCAAGGAAATAGAGAGGAATGCGGATGACAAAGGGACTTCAAAAAGTTCATGTAAAAATGGAATTGTATTATGAGTTTATTTTGATGCCAGAAAATTCTGAACTCCATCCCTGGTTTTTTTTTCATAATACACATTTTCCATGAACTTTCCTGTTGATGTTGTTTTCTGCCATAGGGCACGTGTGCTCGCTGGAGAGAAACAGTGACAGGGAAAGGGAGAAATCACCCCCCAGGAGGAATCGCCATGCCGCAATCCTTTCTCTTGCTCTCTCCTCCTGGGATTTTGGGTACCCATGCACACATGCCCGGTGTGATCTGGGACTCAAATTGCAGTCGGTCGTGTGGGAGTCCAGCTCTGTAAGCATGCCACCTGATGACCTCTCCGTGAAGTTTGTGAAGGTCGCCCCATGTATATGCTAAGCTCTAGCGATGAGAGCTCCTGTGGTTGCTGTCCAGAGACTCCAAGTGATCTGGGAAATGCACACCTCGGGATTTCGCCAGCCAGCCCCCTACTGCCGCCTCCCGCCTGCCTGAAGACAGACCTTCTTCATTTCCAATTTAAACGAGTAAATCCACCTTGCACTCTTTGTTTCAATTTACTTAAGCCAATTTGAGTTCGGTTTCTGTCACTTGCCTCTGAAAGACTGCCCACCAATGTAAAGACCCAACGAGATGGGGGATCAGCAGTTAGCGTTAATGGCTATGTTGCTGGACTCCCATGTAGTTGACAGCGGTTCGAGTCTCAGACCCGGTGGCTTAAACTCACACAGGACGCGTGTGCGTGGTGCCCAAGATCCCGAGAGGAGAATGGAGGAGAAAGGATTGCAGTGGCCAAACCCCCTGGGGGATGATGTCTCGCTTTCTGTCTCTCTCTTTCTGGAGAGCACATGCACCCTCTAGCAAAAACCTCTCGGGGGAAAAAAAAAAAAGACCCAACGAGATGGTAAGCTTCCTGAGAGCAGGGACTACATCACATACACTCAAGATCCAGTCTTGCACCACCTAGTGGAGGGATGATCACAGAGCAGGTGAGACAAACAAAGGAATAAATAGCTCCTGCATTTTCCCGATAGTCCAGTGCTCTGCATTTAGACTCAAGAACTGAATAAAACTTGACAGGAATGGAGGGGCCAGCAGGTGGCGTGGTGGTTAAAGCGTAGGATGCTCCCACATGGCTGGCCATGGTTCAAGTCCTGGACCTAGTGGCTTGTTTTCTCGCTTTCCCTCTTTCTCTCTCTGTGTCTCTCCCTGGTCAAATTAAAATAAATGAATGAATAAATAAAATTAACATAAATAATTCTTTAAAAAAAAAAGTTCACAGGAATGGATCAGTTCCATGGACTCAGGCTTAAGGTAGACAGATCTCATACACATGGTTTGAGTCCCAACCCTGGCGGCTTAACTAACTGTGCTGGGTACACTTGTGTGCTCAAAATCCTGGCAGGAGGGACAGATGGAGGGGAAGGGATTGAAGTGTGACCATGTCCCAATAGGGGATATTTTTTCCCCTCTCCCTCTTCATGTCTCTGGTGAGTATATGCACCCTGCAGCAAATTTTTTTAAAAGTTCATTGGAACTAGAATCATATCACTGGCACTCAAGTTCTTTCTCTTTTCTTTTTTAATTTTTTTAAAAATTTATTTCTTTCTTCCATGAGTTAGAGAGACAGGGAGACAGCCCCAAACAAGGTCCTGACACCAGGATCCCCCTCAGCCTCAGCCAGTCCAGCATACTCAGGGACGTCTCCAGACACAAACCGAGAACCTTCCCGTCAGTCAGCCCCTAACTCGTGTCTGACACAAAGCCATTAGCTTCTCTGCCGCTCTGAGATCGGATTTCCCACTTTCTAAATGGAATGCTCTTGGTGAAAGAGCTGCTCTAGGAGCCCCACAGAGCTGAAAGAGATTCTTGAGGGGTCAGCAGGTGGCATAGTGGTTAAGGCACAGGACTGCCTCACAGCCAACCACAGTTTGAGTCCTAGACCCGGTGGACTTGAAATTCATGCTGGTTTGTGTATGTGCATGCCCAAAAATCCCGAGAGGAGAATGGAGGAGAATGGATTGCAGCATGGCCATCCCCCCGGAGGTGATTTCTTGCTTTCTGTGTCTCTCTGTCTCTCTGGTGAGTGCACGTGCCCAATAACAAAAATCTCTAAAAAAAAATTAAAGAGGAAAGAGATTCTTGAAACCAACTAATCTAACTGTACCCAGCCCCCTTTATACAAATGAGAAAGATGAGATTTAAATAAAAAAGACTTGTTTAACACTGCACGGTGACTCACACACACAGTTGGCCAAGAACTCCCATCCCATGACTCTTAATTCAGTGCTCTGACCTCTGTCCTGGTGTCACTTTACTATGTAAAGTGAATCAGCCACTCAGCCAGAGAACCCAGAAATCTCTGAGAAAAAAATGGAATAAACTGCTCCACTCCGGCAGCTGCCCGTCAGCCCTCAGACGCGGAGCAGGAATGAAGGGAAGGCACCCTTGGCCGGGAGTCGGGAAGCCTGAGTCTTCGACCTCGCTTATTCCCTGAGGACCCTGGGTCAACCCTTTACTTCTCTACGCTCAGTTTTCTCTCTAAAACAGGGGGAAGGGAAGGTGGAATTTAAAGGAGTGATCTCTAAGATCCTGGTAGTGCATGATTATATGGGGGTTATTGGACAGTTCGTCAAATCCCCAAGATTAAACTCACATGGATTACAGAGAATTTACAGGGGAAGAGATCAGAAACCTATCCGCAGACTCCGAATTAAAACCGATGAATTAGAGGTTCCAGCTGAGCAAGGGTTCTTCCCAGCTTGCCCTTGGGAGAAAAAGAGAATGGCGGGACCAGCAGTTAGCGTAATGGCTACATCGCTGGACTCCCATGTAGTCGACCGTGGTTCACGTCCCGGACCCGGTGGCTTAAAACTCACGCCGGGCGTGTGTGCGTGTGTGCCCAAGATCCCAAGAGGAGAATGGAGGAGAAGGGATTGCAGCGTGGCCATCCCCCCTGGGGGGTGATTTCTCGCTTTCTGTCTCTCTGTCTCTCTCTGTCTGGCGAGCGCATGCGCCCTATAGCAAAAACCTCTAAAAAAAATGAAAAAGAGAATGGCTCCAAAAATATATATATTTAAAAAGAAAGAAAGAAGAAGAGAATGGAGAAGCAGCCCCATGGCCTAGCAGTGAAGGAAGTCAGTTCTTACCCAGCCGACTGGTCAATCCGAATCCCAGTCCCAGGGGTTTGAAAATTACACTGGTCAAGTGTTTGCACATCCCCCAAGTCCCAAGAAGATGGAGAAATGGAGGAAAGGGGGGTACTTCCTTTCTCTCCCTCTCTCTATCTCTCTCTGGCAACTACACAAACCCTTTTAAAAAACAATTATTTATTTAACTCCATTTGTATTTATTATTATTATTAATAATTTTTGGGGGGAGAGGTTTTTGCTATAGGGCATGTGCATTTGCCAGACAGAGAGACAGACAGAGAGACAGAAAGCGAGAAATCACCCCCCAGGGGGGATGGCCACGCCGCAATCCCTTCTCCTCCATTCTCCTCTCGGGATCTTGGGCACACATGCACACACTCCCGGCGTGAGTTTAAGCCACCGGGTCCACGATGTGAACCACGGTCAACTACATGGGAGTCCAGCCATATAGCCATTACGCTAACTGCTGGTCCCTATTATTATTAATTTGACCAGAGAGAGAGAGAAAGGGAAAGCGAAAAAGCAAGCCACCAGGTCTGAGACTCAAGCCTCAAGCCATGTGGGAGTCCAGCACTTTTAACCACCACACCACCTGCCGGCCCCTACACAAATCTTTTAACAACAACAACAAATACAATGCATATATATATATATATATGTGTGTGTGTGTGTGTGTATATATATATATATATATATATATATATATATATATATATAATATCACTTCTCTGGGTACCACAGATATATATGAAGAGATAACCCCCAAATTCTACAATTTTCCTTTCTCATCTTCTCCAAAGAACCTAGATGACCCACATCTAAGTTAGTGGGGTGAGATGGATTTGAAACAAGCCCACTGGACACATCTGAATATACCTCGCCTTCTTCAAAGTAGCTCTTTCTGGAACTTGGAAAAGTCTTCCAACAGAGCGGTAATTCTTCCTTGATTTTATACAAAAAATCTCTCGGGGAAGCAATCCAGCCTCATGACCCTGTCCTCACATGTTGGCTTTCATTCCAACTGACAGTTCTCAACTTGCCTGCTCACCCTACTCTCAACACTTGGCTCTGAGTAACTTCCAGCCACTTCCAAATAGCACAGTATTCCTTTAAAGATGGAGGTCTGAGGCTGGCTTGTAACTCAGTGGTTAAGGCAGCCAGATCCCACATGGCCAACAGCGGTTTGAATCCTATCCCTGGTAACTTTGAAAACATGCCGGGCACGTGCGTGTATGTGTCCAAAATCCCAACAGAGTGGAGAAGTGGAATCATTTGGGGTGATTTTCTCCTCCTCTTCTCTCTCTCTAGTAAATGCATGCACCCTCTGGCAAATTAAAAAGTAATTTAAAAAATAAAGATAAAGATGAAGGTTTCTCCTCAGTGAAGATGTTCAAGAGAGTAAAGCTCATATTTCAAAGCCAATTCCCTATGATGAGTCGAGCCTTGGAATGCTCAGCAAGTGACATAGCCCCTCCCTCCTGGAGGTCCCTTTTCAAAGAGTCCCTTGTTGACTATGTTGAGGTATTTTTTTTTTTTTTTTTTTTGGAGAGGTTTTTGCTATAGGGTGCATGCGCTTGCCAGAAAGACAGAGAGACAGAAAGTGAGAAATCATTCCCCAGGGGAAATGGCCATGGCACAATCCCTTCTCCTCCATTCTCCTCTTGGGATCTTGGGCACACACGCACACGTGTCTGGCATGAGTTTAAGGCTCCAGGTCCGGGATTTGAACTGTGGTCAACTATATGAGAGTGCCAACTGCTATTCCCAAGGTATTTACTTAAAAAAAAAAACTTTTAAAAAAAGAATTATTTATTTTCAATTTTATTTACTCATCCATTTATTATTTTTTTAAATTTTTACTGGAGAGACACGGGGGGGGGGGGGGGGAGTGAGAAAGCAAGTCATCAAGTCCAGTACTCGAACCATGGTCACCATGTGGGAGCGTCCACCACCTTATCCATCACACCACCTGCTGGTCCTGAAGTGTTTACTTTTAAAAACCACTTCTGCTGTATGATTATTACGCATTCCCTTCTCTTCTCATCCCTGAAGGGCCACAAACTTTTCTCTATCCCTCTCCAGCCGTCCTCCACCACACCTGCCACCCCCTGGCCGCACTTCCCCAGCCCAACTCTCCTTCCTGCCTGCAATTAGGCAAAAGCCCAAGTAGCTGAATCTTCAAAATACTCTTCGATCGAAAGGTGGGCGGGAGACTTAATGGATCCTGGAAAACTGTCTCAGCATTTCTCATTCCCAAAAGGCCTTCTTTGGTTCTTAGGGCAAGATTGACTGTCTTAGCCAAACCCTTCCGAGGGTCCAAGGGACCCATTCTCATTGGTCAAGGCATCAAAACCCTTCCTGCAGGTGGGAGGAGGGACGAAGACCTGCCCTCCAGAGACCCATGCTGCCCACTGTTATCGAACACTAAACAGACACTCTAGACAGCCTCCAACTCCCCTTATCACAGCACTTTGAAGTTTACAAGATACCCTTCCAATTGTCCTCTTCTCCACTATTTTACAGATGAGGAAACCGAGCCTCGGAGAAGTAAAGTGAAACGCCCACATTGATAATGTTGCAAGTTAGACGTCCAAGCCAGCTCTTTTGATTCTCCAACTCCTGCTTTTCTGAGTTGAACCGAAATCTATCACACCACTGTAACCCCTCATTCCGATAGATATTTCCCTCAGACAGCCAACAGAGACCCTTAGCGACGCTAACATAATGTTAACCCAGCAATACATGCTGTCTTCCCATATCCACGCCCACACATTCACACCCCCAACTTTACATCTCTGCCCCCCCGGCACTAAGATGTTTCTCTCTCTCTCATTGAATCAATCCCCTTCTTCCCCAGTGGCTGCCGAGGGTCAGCGGGAGTTGAGTGTCTTACAGAGGAGAATTCATATCTACTCCACCAAGAAGGCGACCTGGCAGGAAGGAGCCCCGTCCCCGGCGCCTGTTCTGGGGGTTCCGCCCCCACCCTGGCCCTACCTGCCAAGAGCTGCATCCAGGCGCAGATCTTGTAGACCGTGGCGGTGTTGCAGAAGAAGAAGAGCGCAAAGCAGGTGATGCAGCCGAGGATCAGCACCATGGAGAGCAGCACGAAGAAGGCGGCCGCCTTGAAGGCGCTGGACGGGATGGTGCTGAAGTCGGTGAAGGAGCCCCGGCAGGTGAGCTCGCGGCCCGCCAGCCCGCTGCCCACGCAGTAGTGGAAGAGGCCGAAGTAGCCGGGCTTGGGGGTGCTCACGCTGTCGCCCACCCAGTAGGGCTGGATGAAGACCACCACGTTGATGATGGCGAAGCAGATGGTGAAGATGGCCCACAGCACGCCGATGGCCCGCGAGTTCCGCATGTAGTGCTCATGGTAGAGCTTGGAGGCCTCCTGCGAGGGCAGCATGGTGCCGGGGGCGGGGCCGGCGGCGGCGGCGGCGGCTGGCGGGGGCCGCCGGCCCGGGACGGACGGACGGACCGCCGGCTGCCGGCGGGAGCTGGGGACGCACGTGAGAAGCGGCCCTGAGTCAAGGAACTCCCGAGGGCGAGGCCTGGGACGGAGCTGGGGGGACCTGGGCTGGTGTGGAGGAGCCAGGAGAGGGTCGTGTGAGTGCCGGGGTGGTGTCTGGGGGACTGGAAAAGGTCTCTTTTGGGGGGCCTAGCCAGGGGCCATGTGAAAGTCGGGGGGCTGGGTTGAAGATGTGGGAGCTGGAAGCAGAGAACTGGAGAGTGGTCACGGGGGAGTTGGGGAGCGGGCTTGGGCGCTGGTATTGGGGCAGTCGGGGGGAATGGGGGAGGCACGGGGAGCCCGAAGGGAGGCTGGATGGGAGGATTAGCACAGAGCCATACACAGGAGCTCAGCGAGGGAATTGGGGGGCGGGTAGTCGGGGCAGAAGGAGGTCTGCACTGGGTGTCTAGAGGGGGGCTATAGAGTGGGTGTGGGCGCCCCCGTGAAGGGAAAGAAGGGGAGAAGAGGGTCTGGCACTGGGAGATTAGGATGGTGATAGTGGGGCCAGGGCAGAGAATGAGGGGCTGTTTGAGGGTCTAGGAAGGCAAAGTGTCGGGATTAGGATGAGGCTAAAGGGGAGTCCGGGGGCCGGGACCGCAGGGTCTGGACACGGGACGCGGGGGGGTGGGGTGCCCCTCAGAGGCCAGGGCTGAAGGTAGGCTGGTGGAGGGAGCCCAGGGTTGGCGGGCCAGGGCTGGGAGAGGGGCTTTGCAGGCCAAGGGGACGAGGGGCCGGGACTGGCGAGCAGTCCGGGTCGCAAGGGGTAGGCGGTGGGTAGGGACTGTCCCCGGGGCGCTGGGGAGCGGCCGGGCCCGGGTAGGGCCCAGAGATTGGGGGAGCGGCTGCCCCGCGCCCAGGCCGGACGCGTGCAGAGGCTGCGGCCGCTGGGAAAGGGTACGGGGAGACCCACCTGGGCCTGATCCGGGACTGGCACGGCCTAGGCGCCGCGGCTCGGCGCTTCTAGCAGCGGCTGCCTCGGCCCAGGCGGCGGCCTCTGCGCGGCCTCCATCTTGCTCGGGTTCTCCCCGGGGCGCGCTCCTGCGCCGAGGCGCGCGCTCTCGTGCACCGGCGCGGCCTGGCAGAGGCGCGCCCCCGCGCGGGCGCACGGAGCGGAGAAACGGGGGAGGGGCGCTCCTAATTCTGGCAGTCGGCTGGAGGAGAGGATACGGTCCCCCGGCTCCCCAGCCAGAACAAGGAGCCCTCTCCACAGTACGGCCCTCCGGTTTGGGGACTCCCTTTGCCAGCCTGAGCTGTGGGGCTGTGGGTTCCCCACAAAGCCCACAGGAACCGGTGGTGGTGGTGGAGCAAAAGGGATATGATCTGATAGGGTGGGAACTGGATCCTTGCTCTCCCACGGCCTCCCCTACACCCCGGCACGGTGCCTGAAGTTGCAACCGTGACGCTTCCAGGCCCTTTAGGTCTGGGAATCCCTAAAGGTTCCCGGAGTCACGTAGGACACTGCCGACTCTCCTGGGAGAGGGAACTCCCTAAACGGTTAGCAGCCCAGTCCCGCCATGAGGATTTGCTGGCCGTCAGCTTTAAGAGAGGGGCCTGGGGACCGGACCGGACCGGGTGAGTATCAGGGACCAGAGAAAGGCGCTGGGAAGTACCCTAGCTCTCCGCAGCGCCCAGCCCAGTGTCCGGCAAGAAGTGAGCTCACCCTGAAGACGTGTGAAGAACAGCATTAATGTCAAGGATCATGGTCAGGCCTCCAAGCACCCCCAGGGACTGCAAGGGAGACAGCTAAGGTCATTTCTTTCCATGCCAGAAGGTAGCCTTCAGCTTAGGATCTGTCAGGATGATCCGGGTTGGAACCCAGACAAATTGACCGGCACTTTATCTCTGGGAGCTTATACTTGGGCTCTCTGAATCTTTCGCCCCTCTGTAAAGGAGTCTGATTAAGGCGCATTTTGTAGGGATAATTATGTGAGGAAATGATGTGAAAAGTAATTCATGTTAGCAGATCCCAAAGACCAGACTCCACACAGGGGTAGATCTGTCAAAATACACATTTTATTTACTTTTTTTTAATAGACCATAATTTATTGGATTTATTTTTTTAGAGAGATTTTTGCTATAGGGTACATGCACTTGCCAGAGAGAAACAGAGAGATAGAAAGCAAAAAATCACCCTGCCACCCAGGAGGGATGGCCACACTGTGATCCCTTCTCCTCCATTCTCCTCTTGGGATTTTGGGCACGCATGCACGCAGCGTGAGTTTCAAACCACCAGGTCCAGGACTTGAACCACGGTCAACTACATCGGAGTCCAGCGACATAACCATTATGCCATCTGCTGGTCCCAGTTTAGTTTAATTTTAACGCCCATCATGCCATGAATTCATAGGGAATAGGTTCCAGAAGCTCAGGCTCCTTTCCATTGGTTCTCACCAAGTGTGCTTCTCTGGGTGGAGCAGGCTGGTGCCTCATTGAAGCAAGGTCCCTTTCTCTTTGGCTTCCTTGTTTTTCTGGTCATTTTTATTCACATGTTTTAGGAAGCTATCTCAGCTCGTAAAATGTTTAATATGCTCAATACTCACACTAATTCTCTTGGCAAGAATCTTGCCCTTAACTTGTTTATAACAATGCCAACAGCATGCTGGGTAACATTGCAGACTCTTCCAGTTTGGCTATGGTAGCACCTGTGGGGCATTCCTCTTTGAACACTGTCCATTCCCTTGAAGTCTACAGTATCGCCTTTTTTTTTTTTTTAATAATTATTTGTTTTATTTTTTATTTATTCATTCATTGATTTTTTTTGATTTGACCAGAGAGAGACAGAGGGTGAGAGTGAGAGAGAGAGGAAGTGAGAAAGCAAGCCACCAGATTCAGGACTCAAACTCCGGTCGGCCGTGTGGGAGTGTCCAGCGCCTTAACCACCACGCCACCCGCTGGTCCCAGTATCGCCTTTTTTTTAAGAGAGATTTTTGCTATAAGGTGCATCCCCTCGCCAGAGAGACAGAGAGATAGAAAGCAAGAGGAGGGTGGCCACACCCAGGGAGGGTAGCCATGCTATAATCCCTTCTCCTCCATTCTTGTCTTAGGATCTTGGGCACACATGCACATGTGCCCAGCATGAATTTTAAGCCTCCAGGTCCAGGCCTAGAACCACAGTTGACTACGTGGGAGTCCGGAGACATAACCATTACTCCATCTGCTGGCCCTTATCACCTTCCTTGTAGACTCACATATGTGTTGCCAAAGGAGCCACTCCAGGTTTTCTAAAAAGCCTAGAGAATATATATCAGGTGCCTTCCTCTTTCTCTTTGTGTTTATCATTTTGGCGAAGATAATGATTCCAGGAAGTGCCATAATATACATTTATTGGGGCTGGCAGGTGGAGTGGTGGTTAAGGGCACTGAACTCTCACATGGCCGACCGCGGTTCCAGTCCTGGACCTGACAGCATGCTTTCTCATTTTTTTCTCTCTCTCTCTCTCTCTCTCTGTCCCTCTCTGGTCAAATTTAAATAAATAAATAAAAGTTTAAAAAGAATAATTATTGAGAACCAGCAGTTAGTGTAATGGCTATGTCGCTGGACTCCCACGTAGTCGACCGCGGTTCGTGTCTTAGACCCGGTGGCTTAAAACTCATGCCAGGCACATGTGCCTATGTGCCCAAGATCCCGAGAGGAGAATGGAGGAGAAGGGATTGCAGAGTGACCATCCCCCCTGGGGGGTGATTTCTCGCTTTCTGTCTCTATGTCTCTCTCTGTCTGGCGAGCGCACGTGCCCTATAGCGGAAAAACCTCTCCAAATATAAGATGCGTGCACTCACCAGAAAAACAGAGAGAGACAGAAAGCAAGAAATCCCCCCCCCCAGGGGGGATGGCCACACCACAATCCCTTCTCCTCCATTCTCCTCTCGGGATCTTGGGCACGTAGGCACATGTGCCTGGCATGAGCTTAAGCCATGGGGTCTGGGACTCAAATAATTAAAAGAGAATTCTTTTGTTGAACTTTATTTATTTATTTATTTGAATTTGACCAGAGAGAGACAGAGTGAGAGAGAAAGTGAGAAAGCAGCCACCAGGTTCAGGACTTGAACCATGGTTGGCCATGTGGGAGTCCAGCACCCTCAACCACCAACCACCTGCCTGCTCCAATGATTGATTTTTTTTTTAATGACTTTTACTTGGTAAAATAAAAAATAGCAGCCTTATTTTGCACAATTTTTTTTTGTAATTATTTTTATTGAACTTTATTTATTATTATTATCAAGTTTGATCAGAGAGAGACAGAGAGAAAAAGTTCCGAGACTTAGGTCGGCCATGTGGGAGTCCAGCGCCTTTAACCACCATGCCACTTGCTGGCCCCTTGATCACAATTTTCAAAAAATGATGGGTCTGTGAAATCCCACAATTTGGGGCCTTGGACCTACGTGAATTTATCTTACCCGGGGCTTACACAGGGCGCCCAATCGACGTGGCTTTTCCCTCACTGATTTCATGGGAAGTGTCCCGGTTATTTGTTGAGAGGCCTGTGATCCTGGCATTGGGAGCTGAAGGGGTTACACAGAGTCTCCTATACCTTCTGGATCTTTACGGGCAGGCAACAGAGGCCAAGAAAGGGATCAACTTACCCAGGCAGGTAGATCGATCCTGCCAATAGGATTGATCAACCTGATTAATCTGTATAATAAACATGTGGGGGAAGCTGGCAGGTGGCACGGTGGTTAAAGTCGCTGGATTTCCACATAGCGGACTACGGTTCGAGTCTCGGACCTGGTGGGTTGCTTTTTCCGTTTCCCTCTCTCTCTCTGGTCAAATTAAAAAATAATAATAAATGGGGACCAGCGTAATTGCTACATCACCGGACATTCATGTAATCAAACATGATTCGAGTCCCGGACCTGGTGGCTTAAACTCACGCCAGGTGTGTGTGCATGCATGCCCAAGATCCCGAGAGGAGAATGGAGGAGAAGGGATTGCGGCGTGGCCATCCCCCCTGGGGAGTGATTTCCCCCTTTCTGTCTCTCTCTGTCTTTCTGGAGAGTGCATGCACCCTATAACAAAAAGCTCTCCAGCTTTTTAATTTTTTTTGTAGGTTTTTGCCATAGGACATGTAGTGCTCACCAGAGGGAGAGACAATATCCCTAGGGGGGTGGCCACACTGCAATCCTTTCTCATTCATTCTTCTTCTGGAATTTTGGGCACATATGCACACATATCCAGGATAATTTTCTTTTTTTCTTTAAGAGGTTTTTGCTATAGGGCACGTGCTCTCACCAGAAAGACAGAGAGAGGCAGAGAGACAGAAAGCGAGAAATCACTCCCCAGGGGGGATGGCCACGCCGCAATCCCTTCTCCTCCATTCTCCTCTCGGGATCTTGGGCACACACGCACACGTGCCTGGCATGAGTTTAAGCCACCAGGTCCGGGACTCGAACCACGGTCAGCTACATGGGAGTCCAGCCACATAGCCATTACTCTAACTGCTGGTCCCATCCAGCATAATTTGCAGGCCACCAGGTCTGGGACAAAAACCCAGTTGGCCATGTAGAGTCCAGGGCCTTAACCACTACACCACCTCCTAGCCCTGGGCAAGTTCTTACGGCATACTTTGAGCACCTGGATCCATCGTTGCCTGAAGGCCTACTTCTGGACTGTCTGTGAAGGTGAGCCAAGAAATTTAGTTTTTGCTTCAGCCAGTTCGAGTAGGGTTTTTGTCATTTCTCATCCACCTAGTTCTAAATAACTTACCTACATTTCTCCAAAAGAGAAAGAAGGGGCTGATACACTGGATTATTTATTAGCTAGAAGAAAGACCTGAATAGATGAGCTATCCCTGACATATTGAAACCAAAAGGACAGAATCTCTGACACATATTAGCTGCGTGACCTAGGACAATGACACCACTCCTTACAGCCTTGTTTTCTTTTTTTTTTTTTTTTTTTTGGAGAGGTTTTTCACTATAGGGCGCGTGCGCTCGCCAGACAGACAGAGAGAGACATAGAGACAGAAAGCGAGAAATCATCCCCCAGGGGGGATGGCCACGCCGCAATCCCTTCTCCTCCATTCTCCTCTCGGGATTTTGGGCACGCACGCACACGCGTCCGGCGTGAGTTGTAAGCCACCGGGTCCGAGACGCGAACCGCGGTCGACTACGTGGGAGTCCAGCGACATAGCCATTACGCTAACTGCTGGTTCCCTTGTTTTCTTTTTTGATAGAGCGAAGAAAAACACTTCCTCCCCACAGATGTTGTGAGGATTAAGAGATAATGGATAGAAAAGAGCTTTGTAAACTGAAAATAAAAAAAAAAAAGAAAAAGGCCATAGATGTAAGTGATTATCATTAAATTTTAATAATAAGGGACTTGTCCAAAAAATGGAAATAGCAGTAGTATTGGAAATGCACTTTCTGAGCCGTGAGTCACTGGGACAAGAAGTGTCCTCATTTTAACGATTAAACTCAAAGCAGTAACAGAAAGAAAACTGAGATGTCTCTGCAGGAAGAGCATCTTATCGATTCCAGGAGGGGCCAGACCAGAATGGGAGAGTCCTGGGAACAAGATGGGGACTGCAGATCAGAAGGCAAGGATAACGCACCTGGACGAGCAGCCCCCTCCCCTCCGCCAACCTCCAGTGAAGATTTGAAATCGGCTGGAGACCTGCATGCTTAAATATCGTGTTCAGCTCTGCCTGACAGTTACTAAGCTTTTGCCGTACTCTAGTCCTCTGCACCTTGCTTTATAGTACCGTGTCATTTACGGGACCAGCAGATGGCATAGTGGCTACATTGCTGGACTCCCAAGGAGTTGACCATGGTTCAAGTCCTGGACCGGGTGGCTTAAAACACACGTGGGCCGCATGTGCAAGAGTGCACAAAGCAAAGAGAGGAGAATGGAGAAAGGATGCAGCTTGGCCATCCCCCCTGGGGTGATTTCTGACTTTCTGTCTGTCTGTCTTTCTCTGTCTCTCTGGTGAGCACACACATCCTATAACAAAAATCTCTCTTTAAAAAAAAAAAAACATATTTAAGATTCACAGTAACCCAAGGAGGTGGTGTTATGGACTGATGTGTGTCCCCTATGAAATCCATACACGGAAGTCCTAACCCCTCGGTACTCAGAATGTGATTATATTTGGCGTTAGGGCCGTTAAAGAGGTAACAGACAAAATGAGGTCATAGGGGCAGGCCCAAATCAGGTATGACTGGTATCCTCTTCTTTTTTTAGAGAGATTTTTGGTATAGGGTGCGTGCACTTGTCATAGACATGGAGAGAGACAGAAAGCAAAAAATCCCCCCCGGGGGGGGGGGGGGGAATGGCTACACTGCAATCCCTTCTCCTCCATTCTCCTCTCGGGATTTTGGTCATGCATGTACTTACCCTTGCCGTGAGTTTTAAGACGTTGGGTCTGGGACTTGAACAGCGGTAGACTATATGAGAGTCCAGCGACGTAACCATTACGCCATCTGCTGGTCCCTGACTGGTATCCTTATAAGATTAGGACACAGACAACACAGAGAGCAAGGGGTAACCACGTGAGGATGCAGCAAGAAGACGGCCATCTGCAACCAGGGAGAGCCACGCCAGAAGCAGCCAAACGTCTAAGGCTTGATCTTGGACTTCCAGCCCTCGGGACTGTGAGAAAATGAATATTTATTGTTTAAGCCTCCTAGCGGTGGTATTCTGTTATGGTGACCCTTGCAAATGAGGACCAGTAGGCATTACTGTATGCCCATTTCTTTTCTTTTTTTTTTTTTTTTTTGGAGAGGTTTTTGCTACAGGGCGCGTGCGCTCGCCAGACAGACAGAGAGAGACATAGAGACAGAAAGTGAGAAATCACCCCCCAGGGGGGATGGTCACGCCGCAATCCCTTTTCCTCCATTCTCCTCTCGGGATCTTGGGCACGCACGCACACGCGCCCGGCGTGAGTTTTAAGCCACTGGGTCCGGGACGCGAACCGCGGTCGACTACGTGGGGGTCCAGCGACATAGCCATTATGCTAACTGCTGGTTCCCACTCTATGCCCATTTCACAGTGAGGACACTGAGGTAAAAGACAGGCCCAAAGTTACACCTCAAGTGAATAGAAGAGCTGGGATTTGTACGCGAGAAGCCTGCTCCAAAGCCAGCATTTATATTTATTTTATTTTAGATTTTTTGCCATAGAGCACATGCACTCACCAAAAAGAGACAGAGAAGGAAAGTGAGACACACACACACACACACACACACGCACACACACACACACACAGGGGGGAAATCACACCACAATCCCTTTTCCTCCATTCTCCTCTCTGATTTTGAGCATGCACACACATGCACTCAGTGATTTTCAAGCCACAGTGTCTGGGACTTGAACTGCAGAGTCAGCCGTGTAGGATCCAGCACCTTAACCGCCATGCCACTTGGTGGTCCTCCCACATTCTTAATTACTGTGCCTTATAAATCTTTTTCTTCCTTTTGGAGAAGTTTTTGCTATGGGGCATGTGCAAGAAAGACAGAGAGAGACAGAAAGTGAGAAATCACCCCACACGGGGGATGGCCACACCGCAATCCCTTATGCTCCATTCTCCTCTCAGGATCTTGGGCATGCATGCATATGCGCCCGGTGTGAGTATAAGCCACCAGGTCTAGGACTCGAACCACAGTTGACTACATGGGAGTCCAGCAACGTAGCCATGATACCATCTGCTAGTCCCAACCTTGTAAATCTTTCTATAGAGTGGATTCAGTTCTCAACTGTGCATTTCCCTTTTGTATCCATATTATTTGGTACGAGCACATGCACTGGCATGGAACCACCTAAGTCCAAGGGGCATTTCTGCAAAGTACTGATAAGTCTAAAGCCACAGTTTCATCTCTAATAAGAGGATAATAATTGTAACATCTCTCCAAGAGTTTTTAAGAAGATTGAATGAGATATTGTGCACATAAAGTGCTGAATACTTGGAAAACATTCAAAAGCTATTTGCTGGGGACCACCAGATGGCGTAATGGTTGTTGCTGAACTCCCATGTAGTTGACTGTGGTTCGAATCCCAGACTGGGTGGCTTAAAACTCATGCTGGGCACGTGTGCGTACGTGCCCAAAATCCCAAGAGGAGAATGGAGGAAAAGGGATTGCGGTGTGGCAGTCCCCTCTAGGGGGTTATTTCTCACTTTCTGTCTCTCTGTCTCTCTCCCTGGCGAGTAGACATCCCTATAGCAAAAATCTCTATTAAAAAAAGAAGAACGGGGCAGCAACATGGCTGCACCTTGATCTTGTGACCCTTTGAATGCTAAGAATGGAAAGGCTTCGTTGGCTCAGTGTGTCAGGCTGGAGAGAAAGTGAGTCCTGCACAGCTTCGATGCATGTGGCAGGTGCAGCTCGCCCAGTGACAGAAGACGCTGCCACCGCAGCAGAATCGGAACCTTGTGACCCGGCGGGGAATGGGGGCCCTGGTGCTAGCTATTTATGGTGGTACCTTCTACTCAGTGTCCTAAGAACATCTCCTAGATGAGCTGGAAGATGAGGCCAAAGCTGCCCGAGCCCGAGCTCTGACAATGGCGTCAGGCCCCTGATCTGGATGGACGTTGCACATCTCCAGCCGACTGGTCCCACTTCACTGGGTGGACGATGCCCTGTGACCTGGGTGGACGATGCCCTGTGACCTGGGTGGATGATGCCCCGTGACCTCATAGACTCTGAAGCCTGCTCACAGCATCGAATTTCTGGTCTTAGTAACTTTGGACCATGATTGAATCCAAGCAGCCAGGGACTTACACATTTGACCTCTGTCCAGGTAATAGTGCCCACCTCCGACTCAGGGAGTATAGTGACTGAGTCCTCCTGGGACTTCGCTTCCTTGTTTGCGAGTGTGCAGCCCTGGCTCTTCCTAGACTTTTTTTTTTTTTTTTTTTTTTTGGAGAGGTTTTTGCTATAGGGTGCGTGCACTTGCCAGAAAGGCAGAGAGATGGAAAGACAGAAAATAAAAAATCACCCCCCAGGGGGGATGGCCACACCACAATCCCTTCTCCTCCATTCTCCTCTCGGGATCTTGGGCATGCACGCACACGCGCCTGGCATGAGTTTAAGCCACTGGGTCTGGAACTCGAACTGCGGTCAACTACGTGGGAGTCCAACGACATAGCCATTACGCCAACTGCTGGTCCTTTTTTTTTTTTTTTTTTTTTTTTTGCCTTCCTTGTGCTGGGTCTTTACAATATGTTATTGCCTTCAATCTTGTCAATGACCCAGGGATACTGGTGCCAATGCCCCCATTTTACAGATGAGGAAACTGAGGCTCAGAGAACAAAGGAGCTTTCCTTCCCAGCACAGTCAGGTCAGCCTAGCTCCAAAGTTCGTGTTCTTTTCTTTGGAGCATTCCCCCTCTTTTCTGTCCATCCCAGTTATTTATATAAGAATCGCACTGGAGGATCAGGAAGGTAATTTCCTAGACATCGACTGGGCCTGAAATATCTGTTTTGAGGTCAGAAATCACCAGAGGGCGACTTGTTATTAAGTAATCCACCAGACAGGCCCTTGACTAGCAGTACAAGCGGAATTCCACCTGCCTGCCTCTGGGGATGACATTTGGCGATATGAAATCGAGACTGTACATCAGTCTGGCTGGAGAGTGAATTCCCTCTCTGGTTCAGGCAGCTGCCCCGGGAGAAAGGTTCGTCAGGGAACTCGGCCTCCTGGGTCGGATTGTCTGTGGATGATATTCCAGAAGAACCACACATTCCAGAAACTGCTCTTCCTCAGCAGATCCAGCCACTGGATTTGTCGGCCTCCTTCTTTCCTGCAAGATTGTGAAAAGCAAAACTCAGAGGTCTCTCCAGCCTTCGACACTGACTTCCGGGCCCTGTGCAGGCTGACAGTGTGAAGCTTGACTCGCTGGCTAACAGACCGCCGGCAATCCCAGCATTCGGTTGCCACAAATGAAGTGGATTTGGCTGTGCCCAAGGTGTATCAAGCTCCCGGTGGTCAGGTCAGAACCAGTGAGGGCGGGTATATGCCCCACCCCCACCCCCAACCCCGTCACTCGCTGTCTTTGAGGCTTCCCCGGAGCAATGACTTCTGCTTCTCCTGCTTTTCCAGCACCCGAGATCTGTGTCGTGGCTTTGTCACTGTATGCCTGAACTTAGAGTTCTAGACTCGAGGCTTCTTCCTTTCTTCCAGCCCTCACCTGGAACTTCTAGATGAAAGTGTCTCCTTAGACCTGAGAACAAGGGACCCTTGCTTTTAGCTCATGCTCTGAAGTCTCCACAGGTCACGAACACACAGGGAACTCTTTTGTTGTTAAGACTTTTTTTTGCAGGACCAGCAGATGGTGTAATGGCTATGGCCCTGGACTCTCTTGTAGTCAACCACGGTTCAAGTCCTGGACGCAGTGGCTTAAATTCATACCAGGTGCATGTGCATGCGTGCCCAAGATCCAGAGAGGACAGTGAAGGAGAAAGGATTGCTGCATGGCCATCTTCCCTGGGGGTTGATTTCACACTTTTCTTCTTACCATCTCTGTCTCTGTCTCTCTCTCTCTCTTTGGCGAGCACATGCCCCTTAAGGCAAAAACCTCTAAAAAAAGATAAAAAAATAAATTACCCAGACTCATGTATGTTATTTTATTAGCAATTGGATGGACTAGAACAGTAATTGAGGCCCATCCAGTGATATTGACAGTTTTATTACTTAACTTTGCGTACGTGTTTGTCTAGATATAACCAGGTGCGTGTGCGTGCGTGCCCAAGATACTGAGAGGAGAATGAAGAAGGGATTGTGGCGTGACCATCCCCCCTGGGGGAAGATTTCTCACTTTCTGTCTCTCTGTCTCTCTCTGTCTTTCTGGTGAGCGCATGCGCCCTATAGCAAAACCTCTCCAAAAAAAAAAAAAAAAAAAAGAGACAGAGACAGAAAGCAAGAAATCACCCCCCGGGGGGATGCCCATGCCACAATCCCTTCTCCCTCATTCCCCACTTGGGATCTTGGGCACGCACGCACATGTGCCTGGCGTGAGTTTAAGCTGCTTTGTCCAGGACTTAAACCACAGTTGATCATGTGGGAGTCTAGTGATATAACCATTACACCATCTGCTGGTCCCCCCAGTAGGATCTTCTGCCATGACCCCCTCCCATCCACAGCGGGCCCAGATCACGAGCATGGGCATGAATTCAGACCAGTGAGCTCGGGAAGGTCCTGGAATACAGATCCTGGACTTCCAGGTGCATTACCGCTGCACCAGCCACCACCCCTTCACGGGAATGCTTTCTGATCACTCAGGTCTCAGCATTGCCTCCCTTAAGAAGGCTTTGCTTCTTCCTCCCCCTCTGCTGCGCTCTTGCTCTGTGCCTGGCACGGCGGCGGCAAGTGCTCCAGATCTGTCAATCCATTTCATGCTTCCAACTGCCTTTGAGGCAGGGACTTGATGAGCTCAGAAGAATCAAGTAACCAGAAGACATTATGCTAAATGCAATAATCCAGAACAGAAAGGCTGATGCTGTGGCATCTGACTTAAATGTAGGATCCAGAACAGTCCACCCCACAGAGACAGAAGGAGGGGGTTACCAGGAGTGGGGAGGTGAGAGGTGGGGAAATGCAGAAGAGGTTGGTCAAAGGTTACAAACGTTCAGTTCTATGATGTGATGAGTAAGTCTTGGGCTCTAACATATAGCGTGGGGACTACAGTTTACGATAATGCACTGTAGGGGGCCAGCAGATGACGTGGAGCTTAAGGTGCTGGATACAACATGGCTGACAGCATGGTTCGAGCCTCGGACCTGGAAGCTTGAAAATCACACTAGGTTGGGACCAGCAGATGGCATAATGATTACATTGCTGGACTTCCCTGTAGTCAACCAGGGTTTGGGTCCGGTGGCTTAAAACTCATGCCAAGCACATGTGCATGCATACCCCAAATCCTGAGAGGACAATGGAGGAGAAGGGATTGTGATATGACCATCTCCTCTGGGGGAGGGTGATTTCTCACTTTCTGTCTCTGTCTCTCCAGTGAGCACATGCACCCTATAGCAAAAATCTCTCTCTCAAAAAAAGAGAAAATCACACCAGGCATGTGTGCATGCATGCCCAAAATCCCAGGGGGAGGATGGGAGAGAAGGGATTGCAGTGAATTCTCTGGGGAGTGAATTCTCTGTTTCTCTCTTTTATTCTCTGGTGAATGCACATGCCCTATAGCAAAATAATAATAACAATAATAATAATAATAATAATAGTAATTAATTGTACCCAAAGCAAGTAATGATAAATGGTTAGGATGAGGGGTGTGCTAATTATTCTGAACGAATCATTGCACGTAGTATTTTTGTACTGTAAAATCTTATTATAACCCTACAATTATATATAATTACTACACTAATAAAAATGCTTTTGAGGCTGGTGGGTGGTGTGGTGGTTAAGGCACTGAACTCCCACGTGGCCAACTGAGGTTTGAGTCCCAGACCAAGTGGCTTGCTTTCTCATTCCCCCCACCCTGTCTCTCATCAAATTTAAAAAAAGAATAATAATAAAAATTAAACAACTAGGGACCAAAATGTGGTGTGGTGGTTAGGGCACTGGACACTCCCACATGGCTGACCATGGTTTGTGTCCCAGACCTGGTGGCTTGCTTTCTCACTTTTCCTCTCTCTTTGGTCAAATTAAAATGAATGAATGTATAAATACAAATTAAAATAAATATTTTTTTAATTAAGCAAATCGTTTTTAAAAAGCATCATGCAAAAAGTCTTTAAAATAATAATAATATCGTATTGCACACTTGGAATTTGCTAGGAGAGTAGGCCCTGAGTATGCTGAGTACACACAAAGGTAACCATGGAAGGTGATGGACACGCTAATCAGCTTGATTGTGGTAATTATTTCTCAATGTGTGTGTGTGCATGTGTGTGTGTGCGTGTGTATCATCTCAAAACACTATGTTGGGGCCAAATGGTGGCATTAGTGGTGATCCAACTGGACCCATGCGGGAAAGGTCCCGAGTTCACATCCTGGGACCGTCCTGGGCATGCTGTGACCCCAATTGGCTGGACTAGGTCTGGGTCACTGTTGGGGGGGAACCCTGTCCAGAAGGAGGGGGTCTGTTGTTTTGGGATGATTTCCGTGATGGTATTCAGATTCTCGGTGTTTCAGACAAAGAACTGAATGAAACAGGCCCATAGTGTAAGGAAAAGGCAGTTCGTTTATTTATTTATTTTTATTCAGTTAGTTTTTGGAGGGATTTTTGCTATAGGGTGCTTGAGCTCGTTGCAGAGACAGAGAGACAGAGAGACAGAAAGCAAGAAATCACCACGGCGGGGGCAGGGCCACCACACAATCCCTTCTCCTCCATTCTCCTCTTGGCATTTTGGGCAAACATGCACACGCACCTGGTTTGAATTTTAAACTGCCAGGTCCAGGACTCGAATCATGGTTGACTACGTGAGAGTCTAGCGATACAACCATTAAGCCACCAGGAAAAGGTACTTTACTAAGTAAGAATACACTCCTGACAGGTATGAACGGACCTGAGTGGACAGAGAAAGAGTGGCTCAAAGGGCCACAGTGGCGTTCTACAAAGGTTTATAGGGTTTTTTTTTGGAGAGGTTTTTGCTATAGGGCATGTGCGCTTGCCAGAAAGACAGAGAGGCAGAAAGTGAGAAATCACCCCCCAGGGGGGATGGCCACACCGCAATCCCTTCTCCTCCATTCTCCTCTCAGGATCTTGGGCACGCACGCACACGCGCCGGGTGTGAGTTTAAGCCGTCGGGTCCGAGACTCAAACTGCAGTCGACTACGTGGGAGTCCAGCAAGTCATTATCATGCCATCGGCTGGTCCCAAAGGTTTATAGATTCTAGGTCATGTGGGTTGGTCACTACTGGACCCACTGATTGTTCTCATGTTTTATTATTTTATTATTATTATTATTATTATTATTTTATTTAACTTTATTTATTTTAATTTGACCAGAGAGGAATAGAGTAAGAGTGAAAGAAAAAAAAGAGAGAGAGAAAGCAAGCCGTCAGGTCCAAGACTCAAACCATGGTCAGCCATGTGGGAGTCCAGTACCTCTAACCACCACACCACCTGCCAGCTCTGATTGTTCTCCTCTTATTGTCGCTATCTGAGGTGGCTGGGCCCACTGATTGATCTCACTGATTATATCAAATGTGGCTTAAGTAGCTAGGCATCACCCCCTAATCTCCTGCCCACCCTACACTGAGTGGGGAATTTTCGGCCCAGGTTGGTTTTTCTATCTAGTCACGGACAGGCATTCCAGCCCCGGTCCGTGCTTCCATTAGCTAGTTTTCTCCTGCCTCCCTGTCTCCCTCTCTCTCTCATGTCCCTGACTTTGCTCTGCCCTCAGGCTAGCCTCCTTCAAGGGTGGGAGAGAGCTGCTGCAGGCTCAAGCATGACAATTTCTGGGACCAGCAGTTGGCATAATGGCTATGTCGTTGAACTCCCACGTAGTTGACCGTGGTTCGAGTCCTGGACCTGGTGGCTTAAACTCACGCTGGCGTGTGTGCGTGCGTGCCCAGGATCCCGAGAGGAGAATGGAGGAGAAGGGATTACAGCGTGGCCGTTCCTCCCCCCCAGAAAAGACAGAGAAACAGAGAAATCAACCCCCAGGGAGAATGGTTTGGGACTGGAACCGTGGTCCCTATGTAGTCATTATGCCATCTGCTGGTCCCCGTACAAAACATCTTACATATTGAAATGAAAATCTTATCTTTCCTTTAAGTGGGAGTTTTAGAGGCCAAACAGCCTTTATTCATGGCCAAGGTTGTTTCATGACTATAACCAAAGTCTGAAGACTTACCTCTTAGGCTGGGCTTTTACAATGTAAATGGAACTTATATTTCAAGAACCTTAGAAAATACGTGATGGGGGGTCCCTGCTCGGTATCATAATTGTAATTTTTGCCTTTATAAACACCCCTCCCCTTTCACTCGGGGCAGTAGGGTGTTTGAGAGACATGAAGCCTCCCGTAAGCCACCGGCAATAAACTCCAATAAATTTGGTTATGACTAGATGTCCTTTTATTTCTCACTGATTTGACTACCCCATCTGGAGGCCACAGTGAGATTAGTACCTACCCATACTTGGGTAAGGTATCCCAGGGGAGGGGCCTTGCCTGAAGGACCTCTACAGGAGGCCCCCCAGAGCTGCCTTTCAGGATTATTGATGGCCAGATGGGAGATGCCTGGAGTTGCTGACTGCTCCTTCAAAATTGTGGAGTCCTAGGGACCAGAAGCTGGCATAATGGCTATGTCGCTTGACTCCCAGGTAGTCATCTGCAGTTTGAGTCCCGGACCCGGTGGCTTAAACTCAGGGTGCTGTATGTGTGTGTCCAAGATCTCAAGAGGAGAATGGAGGAGAAGGGATTGCAGCGTGGCCATCCCTCCTTGGGGGGGGCGATTTCTCGCTTTCTGTCTCTCTGTCTCTCTCTGTCTTTCTGGCAAGCACGCGCACCCTATAGCAAAAAAAAAAAAAAAAAAAAAAAAAAAAAAAAAGATATATTGGGGACTTGCAGTTAACGTAGTGGCTATCTTGCTGGACTCCCACATAGTTGACCGTGAGTCCCGGACACGGTGGCTCAAACTCACGCTGGGCACATGTGCATGCCTGCCCCAGATCTGAGAGGAGAATGGAGAAGGGATTGCGGCGTGGTCATTCCCCCTGGGACACTTTCTGTCTCTCTGTCTGTCTTTCTTTCTGGCAAGCGCATATGCCCTATAGCAAAAACCTCTCCCCCCCCCCCCCAAAAAAAATGGATATATTGAACTAAATTACAAGTAAGTACTTCTGTATCCAAAAACATAGTAGGAGAGTGAAAAGGCTAGTACAGAGAAAAGATATTTGCAATGTGCATTTTTCACCAAAGAACTCATAGCCAGGATATCCAAACATCTACAAATCAATTAGAAAAACACAAACAGCCAAATCGAAAACTGGGCAAAAGACATTAATAAACACTGCCCAAAGGAGTACATTCAATCTGCAAAAAGAATGTGTGAAAAGGTGATGGACTTCATTAATCAGAGAAATGCAAATTAAAACCAAAATTAGCTATGCTGAAAGAAGCCAGACACGGAAGAGTACACACTGTATGATTCCATTTATAGGGAAGTCTAGTGACAGAAAACAGATCAGTGGTTGCCTGGGGATGGGGATGGGGGTAGGGTTGACTGGGGTAGGACTCAAGGGAACTTTCTGCTGGTGACACACATGTTCTTTGTGTTTTTTAAAAAATAATCTATTTATTCATTCATTTATCATTATTATTATTTCAAAATTTGACCAGAGAGAGATGCAGAAAGAGAGAGGGAAAGTGAGAAAGAAAGTCACCAGGTCTGGGACTCGAACTGTGTCAGCCACGTGGGAGTGTCTAGCACCTTAACCACCATGTCAACTCCTGGTACTCTGTTCTTTGTCTTGACTGCCTTATAATGTGGCGACACATACCAGCCATGCAGTTAAGTTTGGTTCTGTGATGCAGCGATAGTACAAGGGGCTAGATCCCACGTGGTGACCGCAGTTCGAATCCCCGGCCTGCCAGAAACACCCCGGGCATGTGAGTGCCAGAGATCTGACAGGAGGAGAACTAAAGGGGGTCACAGTGTGAGGAGAGTGCTCACTTCTCCCTCTCTTCCTCTCCCATGCTCATGCATGTGCTCTATCATGAACAAAGACAAAAATTAATGTATAATTAAAATGTGTGTTTTATTGTATGTACTCTGTGCTCCACTAAAGTTAATTAAAACAACAACAACAACAACAACACAGTAACACATCGTTCCCTCCAGAACTGCTAAAATAAAAAGGATCAAGTGCTAGCAGGAATGCAGAGCAACCGGAACTCGCATATGGGGAGGTGGAGATGTAAAGGGGACAACCACTTGGGAAAGCTCGTACAGAGCAACACACACGCTGACCTTAGAATCTGGCAATCCCACGCCTAGGTATATGCCTAAGAGAAATGTATAGACGGGTTCACCAAAAAATATCTACAAAATAATACATAGAGCTGCCAGGTCCGGGACACAAACCACCGTTGGCCATGTGGGAACCTCAGTGGGAACCGCTTGCCTTTAACTCCTATACCACCTGCCGGCCCCAGTACTGTTATTTCCCCCCCCCTTTTTTTTTTTTTTTTTCTTTTTTTGGAGAGGTTTTTGCTATAGGGCGCGTGCGCTCGCCAGACAGACAGAGAGAGACAGAGAGATAGAAAGCAGGAAATCACCCCCCAGGGGGGGATGGCCACGCCGCAATCCCTTCTCCTCCATTCTCCTCTCGGGATCCTGGGCACGCACGCACACCCCTGGCGTGAGTTTAAGCCGCTTCCGGGACTCGAACCGCGGTCGACTACGTGGGAGTACATAGCCATTACGCTAACTGCCGGTCCCTTATTTTCCCCCCTTTATTCCTGGTACAGCACATACACACACAGGTGAAAAGGAGACAGACAAGGACCCTCCCCAGGGTCTGGTCACACGGGCTTCCCTTTTTTTTGGAGAAGTTTTTGCTATAGGGCGCATGCACTCACATCAAAAAGACAGAGAGAGACAGAGACAGAAAGTGAGAAATCAGCCCCCAAGAGAGGATGACCATGCTGCAATCCACACTTGGGATTTTGGGCACCCACACCTGTTATGAGTGTCAAGTTGCCAGGTGGAACATGTGGGAGTCCAGCACCTTAACTACTAAGCCACCTACTGGTCCCAACAATAAATATATATATGTATATTTTTTGAGAGGTTTTTTATAGGATGAATGTGCTCACTAGAAAGAGAGAGACAGAGAGACAGAAAGTAAGAAATTACCCTCTGGGGGGATGGCCACGCCGCAATCCCTTTTCCTCCATTCTCCTCTCGCAATCCTGGGCACACACACACACACATGCCCGGCGTCAGTTTAAGTCACCGGGTCTGGGACTCGAACCACAGTCAATTACATGAGAAAACAGCGACATAGCCATTATGCCAACTGCTGGTCATGCAATATATACATTTTTAATTATTTACTGGGGCCAGCAGATGGTGTGGTGGTTAAAGGTGCTAGATTCCCACATGGTGAACTGTAGTTTGAGTACTGGACCTGGTGGCTTGCTTTTCACTTTCTCTTTCTCTATCTCTGTCATTATTTATTTATTTTTACTTATTATTATTATTACTCCTTTAAATTTGCTATAGTTCACGTGTGCTCACCAGAAAGAGAGAGAAAGCAAACTGCCAGGTTCACGATCAGCCATGTGGGAGTCCAACTCCTTAACTTACACCATGCCACTTGCTGGACGAAATTTTTTTATTTTTTTATTTTTAAGAATGAATCTGTTAGCAATAAACACTTAACTATTCATAGATGCAATATTGCCATGTCTGGGACTTGCTTTAAAATAATTCCCTGGAGAAGGAGGCATGATTAAACATCGGCATAGGTTGATTATTGTTGAAACTGGCTAATGGATAGAGGGTTCAACATTGTCTCCATTTTTGTAAATGTTTGAAGCAGAAAAATTTCACCAGCAAAAAAAGAAAAATTAAGAAGATCTTTTCAATTACACAATTTCAAGTTAGTCACTTCACCTCCCTGATTCCCGTTTTTTCCCTTCATAAAACTTGATAATAATAGTGCATTATACTCACAGGGACATTGTGAGGGGCAGTGGAAGCCAATGGTTTATGAAATTCTCTTTTATTATTACCTATTATTATGGTTATTATGTTGCCCACACTAATTGCTCCCTCCCAGCAGTCTTCCCATAATGGTTTATTCCAGCCCCCTCTGCTTCTTTCCAATGGTTCGCTCCTCCTAGTGTGAGCGTCGCCCCCGGCAGCCCCAATGGTTGAGCCTGGCTTCCCCGGAGAAACCCCATGGGGCGGAGCCCGGGGCGTCTGCGAGCGGCCGTGGCCGCGGCCCCCTCCCCGGAGAGCACTTGGACCGCTCCGCGCCGGGGGTGGGCCAGTGACTGTGGGCAGGGCGCGAGCCTCGGGCTCCGATTGGCCGGAGCAGGAGTAAACATCCGGCGGAGTGGGGCGGGGCCGGAAGTCGGAGAAGAAGGCGGCGGCTGAAGCGGTTCGGGAGGTTCCAGAGTCGGAGGCTGTGCCGCCAGGTGTCATGGGCCGGGCGGAGGCGCCCTGAAGGGACACGGGGCAGGGCCATGGCCGGTGCTCGGGCCGGCGCCGCCGCTTCGGCGGGGACCTCGGCCACTTCGAGCAACCCGCCACCGCAGGAGCCGGGGCTCGGGGAGTTGCTGGAGGAGTTCTCTCGGACTCAGTACCGGGCCAAGGACGGCAGCGGGACGGGCGGCTCTAAGGTGAGGCGGGAGGCGCGGAGAGCTGAAGGCCAGGGCTCTGGGGAGTTTCCGAGGAAAGGCTGAGGTCGAGGGTCAGAGGAAGGTAGGAGTGGGACCTCCTTGCGGAGGAAGAGGAGACAGGGGAGTTCTCCAGGGTCTGGACTCCGAGAACGAGGGTCGGGCTTAGGAACAAGGCAAGGAGGAGCTAGGGTCCGAATGAGCCGAGGGAGGGGGGCCCTTTGGGTTTGAGACGAGGGTTTGGAGGTTCAGGACTGGAGCAGAGGGGCCAGGTTCAAAGGGAGATTATTCCTCTGCTTCGGGTACCTTAGCAGGGCTTGGTGGCAAGTCAGAACCTCCAGCCCGAAAGAGGATTTCGCCAGGTCGGAGGTCAGAAAGGGGCTGGGGTGGTGGGGCCGAATAGAGCCAAGACGTGAAGCAAGTATGTCGCCTCCTTATAAGGTCTTCACCGCTTAAGCCCATCCCTTTCCTTCCACTATAGAGCAGGAAGACAACCCACACTCCCTTTCTGCTCCTTTAGCAAAAGCAGGTCTCAGTTCCTCTTTTTTTCTCCCCTAGGATTCCTCTTAATTATTTTATTACCGGATCTGGAAGGTGTCTGGTCTGGTCAGGCCATTCCGACCCCTGGCACTGGCTGACAGTCCCGTGGGAATCTTGCTGACCCTGCCACCCCTCGTTCCCCACGTGGTTTGGGCCGCTTTAGTATCAAGTTTTCCAGTGGGATTCTGTTTTGTCCTGGGCCACAGATCTCAGGTTTGGCTCCAGAGGTTACCTCCTAGGCTGAGACCTGCTGTAGTTGGCATCTGCTGGTCACCACGGTAACCCAGGGAAGACTTTAGTAAGGACGGCCTTACTTGTGTTGTGAATGATCAAGTATTTTTCAGAACATAGTCTAGGGACCACCTATTTCTTTTTTTTGGAGAAGTTTTCGCTATAGGGCGCGTGTGTTCGCCAGACAGAGAGAGACATAGAGACAGAGAGCGAGAAATCACCCCCCAGGGGGATGGTCACGCCGCAATCCCTTCTCCGTTCTCCTCTAGGGATCTTGGGCACACACGCACACGCGCCCGGCGTGAGTTTTAAGCCACCGGGTCCGGGACACGAACCGCGGTCTACGCTAACTGTTGGTTCCCGGGACCACCTATTTCAACGTCATTTGGGTACTTGTTAAAAATAACAGATTCCTGGGAACCAGCAGTTAGCGTAATGGCTATGTCGCTGGACTCCCATGTAGTCGACCGCGGTTCGCGTCCTGGACCCGGTGGCTTAAAACTCACGCCGGGCGCGTGTAGTTGACAGGGGAGTTGTTTGAGTCTCGGAACCGGGGGCTTAAACTCACGCTGGGCGTGTGTGTGCGTGCGCGTGTGCGTGTGCGTGCGCGTGTGCGTGTGCCCAAGATCCCAAGAGGAGAATGGAGGAGAGAAGGGATTGTGGCATGGCCATTCCCCCAGAGGGTGATTTCTCACTTTCTGTCTCTCTGTCTCTCTTTCTGGCGAGTGCATGTGCCCTGTAGCAAATAGTTCTCAAAAAAGAAAAAAAAAAAAAAGATTCCTTGGTCCTATCCAGTCCTGCTGAGTCAGAATTTCTGGTGGTGAGAACTAAAATTTGCATTTTTGTAACAAGCTTCTTTTAAAAAGAAATTATTTGTTAATTATTTTTTAATCTGACCAAAGAGAGACATGGAGAGAGAGAGAAAGTGAGAAAGCAAGCCACTAGGTCCAGAACTCAAACCCTGGCCACCCATGTGGGAGTCCAGCACCTCAACCATCATGCTGCCTGCTGGCCACATAACAGGCTTCTTAATGATGCCCATATGCCTTAAAATGTGAGGCGCTATAGTTTAAGCTACTGTGAGTTTTTTTCTCTATATTGGTATTTGAGTACTTTTCAAGGAGGATCTTTTTAGTGACCATACAAGGTCAGTGGTTTTTCTTGAACCTACCCCCCATTCTATATTACATACTGCTAAATATTTGGGTTGTCATAAATTACAGTAGAACTGATTTTCACTGCAGCTTGTCTTAATGCATCTCCAGGCCTTCCGATTTCTTGCAAACTTGACATATTACAGATCTTATGGCTTTTTTTTTTTTTTTTTTTTTTAGGAGAGGTTTTTGCTATAGGGCACATGTGCTCGCCAGAAAGACAGAGAGAGACAGAAAGCGAGAAATCACCCCCCCTCAAGGGGGGATGGCCACGCCGCAATCCCTTCTCCTTCATTCTCCTCTTGGGATCTTGGGCATGCACGCACACGTGCCCAGCGTGAGTTTAAGCCACCGGGTCCGGGACTCGAACCGCAGTCGACTACATGGAAGTTCAGTGACATAGCCATTACACTAACTGCCGGTCCCCTTATGGCTTTTTTTCTAGTGACCCTTTCCCTGATCTGTGAACAAAACGAGAGCAACTTTAAGGGGCACTGTTCTTTTTATTAATATTTTGTAAGCAAATGGTATGTAAGGAAACAGCTTCGTCCACAGCTTTCACTGATTACTCTGACTAGAGTTTCTAACTGCTAGTCTGGCGGGAGAATCTGGTGCCAACAGAAGATGATGGGTTACTGCCAGTTGTAATAACCTAGAGCAAGAGTTCTTATATTTTATGGGATGTGCGGTCTTTTAATTCTAGTGCAGACAGTAATCCTACCTTCCAGGTGCTCAACACACAAAATTTCATATGCAGTGTTTAGGGGTTCAGAGTCCTTGAAGCATACCAGGTTTGGGTTAATGAACTACATATAGGGGCTGTGACCCAGCTTCGCCTCTCCTCTTAGCATTGAATCATTGTCACAGAGATACATGTCATTGCTAGTTCCCTCTCCAGGTCATGGGCTCACCTATTCTCATCCTCAGAGCCCTAGAATCTTCTTTATGCTCAGATCGCCTCCTCTGTGCAGGTGGAGCGCATTGAGAAGAGATGTCTGGAGCTGTTTGGCCGAGACTACTGTTTCAGTGTGATTCCAAACGTGAATGGGGATATCTGCGGCCACTACCCCCGGCACATCGTGTTCCTGGAGTATGAGAGTTCTGAGAAGGAGAAAGACACGTGAGTATCATGTGACCACAGTGTGCATGTCTTGGGAGGCCCTGGCAGCTCACCCTCAGGGCCGGCATTCTGCAGCTTGGCAGGAAAGGCTCACTTTTCCCAGGTGTTAAGCCTTACTGGCATCTCTGTTTAGTTCAGAGTGTGATAAGTGAGACTGGCAAGGCGGCATGGCATTGAATGAGTCACGGCCCTGGATTTCCCTTCTAGCCCACCCTGAAGCTCATTGTTCTAGGACAGTGGACTTTGTATCTCACCTCCCTGAAGCTCAGTGTCCTTTCTTTAGAGAGGATCACGCGTTTCAGGGTGTTAGTAGCACATAGGAGCCTAAGGTCAGAGTTTGGCTGCTCGAGTTTACATCCTGGGTGCCTTACTTGCTGACTGTGGAACTAACCCTGAGCAGGTGATTTAGCCTCCTTGTCCTTCGTTTTCTCATTGGTGATTCTCTACCTCATGTTATTAGTCTTTGTATTTTTTTCTACACACGTCTCTAGTTTATTTTGGAAAAGGTGAAAACGCCATCTTCCTCACAACAGCAACCAGTAAAATTTATCCCAGAAATAACTTGACAAAACAAGTTAGTTTCAGAATTAAAATAATAGTTATTATAATAATAATAAGATAAAAGCCAGAAACAAAAACCCTCTATGTGATTTTTTTTTTTTTTTTTTTGAGAGCTTTTTGCTATAGGGAACATGTGCTCGCCAGAAAAACAGAGACAGACAGAAAGTGAGAAGTTACCCCCCAGGGGGGTTGGCCACGCCGCAATCCCTTCTCCATTCTCCTCTCGGGATCTTGGGCACGCACGCACACGCGCCCGGCGTGAATTTAAGCCACCAGGTCTGGACTCGAACTGTGGTCCACTACAAGGGACTCCAGTGACATAGCCATTACGCTAACTGCTGGTCCCTCTACCTGAATTTTTAAATCCTATTTTAAGACATAAAAGAAAAAAACCCACTACTGGTACACAGCCCAGGCACTGCTCTGCTGTGGGGCAAGACGAGCTGTCCGTCTGTCCATCCACATCTGCTCTGTTCGGGTGTGCCGGTCAGTTTAAATGGTGTCTGTCCTGGCGTTGCAGGTGTCCAGCTGGGCAGCCAATTCTTCTGCAGTGAGGGGCTAATTAAAATTGCAGGAGCATGGTCAGTGCAGTCCCTAGTGATAAGTAGGGCTGGTACAAGCCTGGTGCATTTCTTGTAAATTAGGAAAAAGAGCCTCCCAAGGACCCAGTGCCGTGGGTGGGTTTACCAGGGCAGACACAAAGCTCCTGGTACAGGGTTCGGCCCGTAGTTAGTAATAAATGGTAGCGGGACCACCAGTTGGCGTAATGTCTATGTCACTGGACTCCCACATAGTCAATCGTGGTTCCAGTCCCAGACCTGGTGGCTTAAACTCATGCCAGGCGCGTGTGTGTACGTGCCCAAGATCCTGAGAGGAGAATGGAGGAGAAGGGATTACGGCGTGACCATCCCCCGGGGGGTGATTTCTTGCTCTCTGTCTCTCTGTCTCTGTCTTTCTGGCGAGTGCCTGCGCCCTATAGCAAAAACCTCTCAAAAAAAAAAAAAAAAAGGTTATGAATGGTAGCAGTTGCTGGACTCTAGTAACTAGTCACAGCGTCGAGGCTCCAGGAACTGCTTTATGTTGGTCTCAAAGTTTGTTTCCTAATCTCCCTGCTTGTTTCTGACTTCAAGGGAATCCCAGGAGCTATTGTCAACAGTACTCGTGAAATCTCGGCTCTGGAGGAAATGCTGTAGAAGTGCAACTGTGCAGGTGTGCTGCCAAGTGCAGCAGGTCCTTGCTCCTCAGAGACAGACAGAGAGAGGGAGAGAGAGAGGTTTTTGCCTCAGGGTGCATGCACTTGCCATTGAGAGAGACAGTGAGAGAGAAAGTGAGAAATCATCCTACGGGAGGAATGGCCACGCTCCAATCCCTTTTCCTCCAGGGACCTTGGGCATGCACGCACACGTGCCCAATGTGATTTTCACATTTTCAAGCCACCAGGTCTAGTTCTCAAACTGCGCTTGGCCATGTGGGAGTTCAGCGATGTAACTGCTACGCAGTCTGTTGTCCCCTCCCTGTCTTACCTACACCGTAGTGTGATACAGCCCGAGAACTGCTGCTACAGGCCACGAGGAGTCAGTGAAGGTTTCCAAGCAGGAACAATCAGGTTGGAGGAGTTTAAGGAGTAGGCCTTAGTTTCCACATCTGTAAAGTGAGGATGTCTGTGTGAGTGCCAATCTGAGGTCGTGGTGGGGTTTCTCTAAGAAAATTAACGTATTAAGGATGCTTGTATGTAGATTATAAAAATTGTATCACATCCTCTAAGAACTCTGGGAATCTCTACGCCTAAAAAACTAGGCTTTTTGGAGAGTTTTTTGCTATAGGACGCGTGCGCTCGCCAGAGAGACAGAAAGCGAGAAATCACTCCCCAGGGGGGATGGCCATGCTGCAATTCTTTCTCCTCCATTCTCCTCTCGGGATCTTGGGCACACACGCACCTATGCCTGGCGTGAGTTTAAGCCACCAGGTCTGGGACTTGAACCACAGTCGACTATATGGGAGTCCAGTGACGTAGCCATTTCGCCATCTGCTGGTCCCAAAACTAGGCTTTTTTACGGCCCCGCCCCATTATTTGTGGTTCTTATCTCTTTCAGAGTTAGGAAAGAGTTTTATAAAATAAAGTTTTCTATCCTTTTTTTTTTTTTAAGAGTTTTGTTTTGTTTTGTTTTGCTTTAGGGCGTGTGCTCTCACCAGGGACAGACAGAGATGGTAAGAGGGAAAGTGAGAAATCATCCCCCAGGGTGGATGGCCACACTGTAATCCCTTTTCCCCCATTCTCCTTCTAGGGTCTTGGGCACACATGCACACCTGCCCAGCACTGACTAGCCAGACTGCACTAACCATGTATTTTCAAGCCACCAGGTCCAGGCTCAAACCATGCTGGCCGTGTGGGAGTCCAGTGGCTTAACTGCTACGCCATCTGCTGGCCGTCTTCATTTTTTCGACCGTGTCTTTGTGTTTCTGTCTTCCTGTATCAGCCTCGCAGCTGGAACCACAGGCAGGTGCCATCACACCTGGCTCTTTTATTAGATAGGGTCTCACTGTGTTGTCAAGCCAGCCTTGAGCTTGCGACGCTCCTGCCCTAGCCTCCCATATCTCTGAGATTACAGGTGCCTGCCATCACATCTTAGCTTGGACCAGGAATTGAACCCAGGTCTGCCACATAGTCCCAGCCTGTGGAGTGCAGTGTCGTAGCAGTGAGCACTACCATGACTGAACCCGTTCACTAAACCTTTCTGTTCCCCTCTGTACCAGGTGGTGGTTTTACCTCTGCCCTGATGGCATTCTGGCATTAAGCTCAGAGGTAGTCAGAGTGGTTCTCCTCCACCTTGACTTTGGGAGTGAATCACAGGAATCTTGTTTCAACGCTGAATCTCATTCAGTACATCTGAAGGGGGCCTGAGATTCAGCATTTTCTAGGCAGCTCCAGGAAATGCCAAACCTGTTAGTAACAGTACATTGGGGACTTGACATAAGCTTTTCCTGGAAGGAAACAAGTTCCTAATTCAATCTTAAGGAGGAAGAAGCTAATATTTGCTGAGTGCCTGCCGTTTGGCAGGTGTTAGGGTTTTACACACCCTGACTTTACTGCAGCCATCCAGTAAAGAAGACAGCATCACCCTGTTTTATAGACAAGGACGTTACAGAGAAGGGGTTTGCCCTTGCCCAGGATCACTAAGGTAGTCAGTGGAGTGTGGCTAGAAGCCAGGCTTCTTGATTTGACTCTCTCTGCCTGTCTGCCTCTTCCTCTCATCTCCAGGGCTCTCGCATGTCTAGTGGGGCCTCACTTCCAGGCCAGGGCTCCTGTAGAGCATCCTAGACCCTGGAAAAGAACTGGCGCTATTTTTTACCGTTCACTCTCGCAGTATCATGAGGTGATGTTGAGTGGGTGATGCCGCTTCGTCGAGGGGAAGAGAAATTGAGTGGGAAGAAACTGGACTTTTTGCCTCTTTACATATTGGGGTTTGGTGTTACTCTGGCACTAACAGGATAGAACTGGATCCAGGAAGTGGTCTGTTTCTGTCACCGAACCTTATCACCCCATCATCTGGGAAGGCCGGACAAGGATCTTGAACGAACAAGACACGTGCTTGTCAGGAGTCCATTTGGAAACCGGATGGTTGGCATCCTTACTCTTAGGTCTAGTGGGCAACAGAGACTAATACCTAAGCAATAACAGTACAGGAGCCAGGACTGGGATCAGGAGATCTGCCGGAGAGGCACTTACGGGTAGTCGCTAACACTCCTGGTCAGGGACCACCACCAGGGCTTGGAATCTCAGCTGCCCCACTTGCCGGTTCTGTAACCTTGGGCCAGTGATTGCCTCTCACTAACCTGTTTTATCTATAAATAGGGTAAAGAAGATGAATTTACATGATGTGGATCAAAGCCCTGCTTTATGTGTCATGTTTTGTTTCTTTGAGTTCTGTTGCCTTAGGGCATGTGTACTCTCCAGAGAGAGAGAGACAGAGACAGTGAGAAAGTGAGACATCATGGGGTATGGCCACACCACGATCCCTTCTCTGTTCTCTTCCTGGGATCTTGGGCACACAAGCACACACATCAGGCATGATTTTGAGGTCACTGGGTCCAGGACTTGAACCATAGTTGGTCACATGGGAGTCCAGCGATATAACCACTATGCCATCTGCTGGCCCATGCCACATATCTATTAAATAATAGCAGCAATAACATTTACCGTAGGACGTTTGGAAGCACGTAGGAACAGCCATTCTAGTTTGAGAAGGGTGGTGCTGGTCTGAGAAGCTCATCAGAAGTTATGTGACGGTGACTTTTTTCCCAGGTTTTTTCTATAGGGCATGTGCACTCACTGCAGCGGGTCAGGCAGGGAAACACTCCCCAGGGGGGATACCCACTCTGCATTCCCTTTCCCTTCACTCTCCCCTCTGGATTTTGGACACATCTGGCATGTTTTCCAAGCCTCCAGGTCAGGAACTTGAACCACACAGTCAGCCATGTGGTATCTAGCACCTTAACCACTGCCACCTGCTGGCCCCTGACATTTTTTTTTTTTAATTTGAAAATCAATTTAGTGTGTAAATGATGCTCATGAAAAATAAAATCCATTCAAAAATTCACTTAAATATCAAGTCTTACCACCTGGTAACATGTTGTAGAAATTTCAGTGCATTACAGACATAAATATGTAAGCCTACATTAATTCATGCAAATATGAGTACCATGTGCCAGACACAGCTCAGTGCTTAGTGCTGAAGTAAAAAGATCCGAAGGACAAGAGGTAATAAAATAAAAACAGGAACTAGTGAAAGAACAGAAACTGAATTGGCTCTCTGAGTAGGGGAACTAGGAAAATAACCTACCAGCTGGCCTGACAAGAAAAGATGTGTCTATATTAATAGACAACCCAAACCCTTTAGAGGGAGGTGCTGGCGTGTTCTCCACCTTGGTTTTCAGGAGATTTGGCCGAATGGAAGGACTCAACCTGGGAGAACAAAGTGCAGTCTTAAGGCATTTAGGACTGAGAGAGCGTTTTTCTGGTATGAGCTAAGTGAGAGTTGGTTGCAGCAGTGCTGGCCAGATCTGTAAAAATGGCCTGGGGCCGCCACTAGATGGGAGGAAGGCCACTGTGAACAGTACTGTATGCGCTTTTGGTTTTATGCTCTCTTGGAGTCTGCATTTAATTAGGAAGTTGTCTCTTACTGAGGTGCCTTTTTATTCATAGAGAAACTGAGCAAGGGGAGGGCAGTGGTGGGCCGGCTGGCAAGTCCCCGCCAACCTATGAGCTCTTGCAAAAGAGATCCCACCTTCTTCACACTTGCCATGCTTCCTCCTTCCTTCAAAAAGAAATTTTTAATGACAAAAGTCACATCTTAGAGCCATCCAGTGGCATAGTGATCTATGGTCTCCACATGTCCAACTGCCTGGTTCAAGTCCTGGACCCCGTTGCTTGAAAAACATGCCAAGCGTGTGTGTGTACATGCCCAGAGTCCTGAGAGATGAATGGAGGAGAAGGGATTGTGGCATGGCTATCCCCCACCGGAGGGAGTGGGTGGTTTTTCACTTTCTCTCTAAATCTCTGTCTCTTTTGCAAGTGCACACACCCTATAGCAAACAAGCAAACAAATCACATGAAATCAGACCTGATAAAAAAATACGTGGAAAGTATGTCCTCTTCTTACACCCCATAGTTCTTTTCATAAGGTCATCCAGCTATTGATCATGATTTGTGTGTGTGTATGTGAGATTTTTTTAAGAGAGTTTTTTTTTTTTTCCCCGCTATAGGGCGCATGCAGTGGCCAGAGAGACAGATAACGAGAAGTCACCCCTCAGGGGGATGGCCAAGCCTCCATCCCTTCTCCATTCTCCTGTTGGAATTTTTGGTACTCATGGACACGTGCCTGACTTGAGTTTTAAGCTACTGGATCTAGAACTCGATCCTAGGTGTACTAGGTGGGAGTCCGGCAACAAAACCATTACACTACCTGCTGGTCTCTTGACCATGGTTTTTATTTGAAGACCACTCTTGGGGGGGGGGGGGCTCTAGGGCACATGTGCTTGCTAGAGAGAGACAGGGAAGATAGAGCGATAGGAGAGGAAGTGATTTTCACCCCCTGAGCCCTGGAAGGATGGCCGTGCTGCAATCCCTTCTCTGTCCTCCTCTCAGGATTTTGAGCACTCAAACTGCAGTCAGCCATGTGGTATCCAGCTCTTTTAACCATCATGCCACCAGTTTGCCCCTTGAAGACCACCTTTTTATGGGGGGGGGGGGGGGGGCGGCGGGGAGAGATTTTTGCTTTAGGAGTACGTACACTCACCAGAAAGAGAGAGACAGAAAGCAAGAAATCACCCCCTAGGGGGATGGCCACTCCACAATCCCTTCTCCATTCTCTCAGGATCTTGGGCTTGCACCACCCACACATGCACAGTGTGAGTTTAAGCCACCGGGTTCGGGATTTTAAATGTGGTCGACTACATGGGAATCCAGTGACAGTCATTAGGCCAGCTGCTGGTCCCTTGAGGACCACTTTTTTTTTTTTGGAGAGGTTTTTAATTATAGGGCATGTGTGCTCGCCAGAAAGTCAGAGAGAGACAGAGAGACAGAAAGTGAGAAATCACTCCCCAGGGGGAATGGCCACGCTGCAATCCCTTCTCCTCCATTCTCCTCTCGGAACCTTGGGCACACACGCACATGCGCCCGGCGTGAGTTTAAGCCACCGCATCCGGGACTCAAACCACGTCAGCTACATGGGAGTCCAGCAACATAGCCATTACGCCAACTGCTGGTCCTGAGGACCACTTTTTAACTTTAGTCTCAGACCTCCACTCTTCTTGTTGTTGTTGTAGGGTGTGTTTGCTCATGAGACAGAGAGTCAGAAAGAGAGAGAGAGAAAATGAGGAAGCACCCCCCACTGTCCAGAGGGGATGGCCATGCTACCGTCTCTCCCTCCATTCTCCTCTTGGGATTTTGGACATGCATACATACATGTCCAGCATGTTTTCCAAGCCACTTGGGTCTCAGACTCAAGCCATGCAGTCAGCCACCTGCCTTAACCCTCATGCCACCTGTTGGCCTCAAACCCCAACTTGATGGCCACAGTTAGTAATCTATGAAGATATTTCTTTATTAAGAATAAAGAAAATAACTAAAATAAAATAAAAACCAGCAGATGGCATAATGGTTATGTCGCTGGACTCCCATGTAGTTGAACACAGTTCTAATCCTGGATCTGGTGGCTTAAAACTCATGCCGGGCATGTGTACATGGGTGCTCAAAATCCCAAGAGGAGAATGGAGAAGGGATTGTGACATGACCATCCCCCCTGGGGATGATTTCTCGCTTTCTATTTGTCTCTCTCTCCGGCGAGTCCACAGTCTCTATAGCAAAAATCTGCATTTAAAAATAAAAGAATAAAGCAGTGTTTTTAGGACTTTATATTTTATTTATTTGCTTTTTAAAAGAATTATTTAATTCCATTTTTAATTTTTTTAATTTGATAAGAGAGAAACGGACAGAGAGAAGGAAAGCGAAAAAGCAAGCCACCTGGTCCAGGACTTGAATCGTGGTCAGCCACATGGGAGTCCAGTGCCTTAACCACCACGCCACCTGCTGGCCCCAGGACTTTGTATTTTAACCCCAGCACATCCAGATACACTTTAAAAAGTACCAGAGATATGTACAAGACTCGATTTTTTTCCTTCGGAGACAGTGTTTGGGTACATGTGTCCATGAGGGGCTACACAATAAAATGCAGATCCCCAGAAGAATTAGTTTTGGGAAGAATTAAGCCTGTCTAGGACTTGACCTGGAAGTTCAACTCTTTTTTTTTTTTTTTTTTAAGAATTTTTAAAAAAACTTTATTAATTTATTTTTACTTTGATCAAATGGGAAAGAGTGAGAGAGAGAAGGTGAGAAAGCGAGCCGCCAGGTCCAGGACTTGAACTGCAGTTGGCCATGTGGGAGTTTAGCATTTTTAACCACCACGCCACCTTCCAGCCCCAGAAAGTTCAACTCTAAAGGAAGGAACATGAGCTTCTTGCTTCCTTTCTCCTTAGTTACTCAGCAGAGCTGGGAAAGCTGCCTATTCTGACTTCCTGCCACCAGGGCCCTGACTAGCTAGTGTGCTGCTTGGCTAAGCGTGATAGGTGAGTCTAGCAGAGTAGACCCTTGTTTAAGGGTAGGTGTGACTCTCTGGAGGCCCTCTGAACCTGACCCCTGTGTTCCAGGAGCGCTATTGCTAAACCTGGTGCTCTAATTGCTGCGTTTCTAAATGCCAAGACAGCTTCTCTTTGCCTTCCTTGTCCCCAGTGTTCCCTGTCCCGTTGGCTATTTGGATTGCTAATGGTATCTGGGATTAAAAAAAGATATCAGAGTCTTATAGCCATGTGGCCCATGAGCCCTGATCTCATTCTACCCCCAAAACATCACAAAAATGGTCCTATTATTTGAGAAGATCCCCAAAGCACAAGGCACCCTGGAAGTTAAAAATTGGTTACTAGAGACTAGCAGATAGTGTAATGGTTACATCATTGGACTCCTTCGTAGTTGACCACAGTTCAAGTCCTGGACCTGGCAGCTTAAAATTCCCACTGGACATATATGTGTGTGTGTATCCAAAATCCTGAAAGGATACTGGAAGAGAAGGGATTGTGGTGTGACCATCCACTCTGCTGGGTGATTTCTCACTTTCTCTCTCTTTGTCTCCTTCTCTGGCTGGTGCATGCACCCTATAGCAAAACAAACAAACAAACAAACACTCTGGTTTTTTTTTTTTTTTTTTTTTTTTTTTTTTTTTTTGGAGATCGCTATAGGGCGCGTGCGCTCGCCAGACAGACAGAGAGAGACATAGAGACAGAAAGCAAATCAAATGGTCACGCCGCAATCCCTTCTCCTCCAGTCTCCTCTCGGGATCTTGGGCACGCACGCACACGCGCCCGGCGTGAGTTTTCCGAGACGCGAACCGCGGTCGACTACGTGGGAAACATAATTACGCTAACTGCTGGTTCCCCAAACACTCTGTTTTTTATCTCTTTGTTACTGTAGGGACCAGTAGGTGGCCCCTGGTTAAGGTGGTGGATGGTTAGGGTACTGGTGATGTGATTAAGGTGCTAGACTCCCGTATGGTCAGCTGCTATTTGATTCCTACACTTGGTGGCTTGCTTTCTCACTTTCTGTCTGTCTCTATCTTTCTCTCTCTCTCTGTCTCTGGTGAGTGTACATGCCCTATGGCAAAATTTAAAAAAAAAATAGTAAAATAAGTAAATAGTTCTAAAAAATGTTTGACACTAGTTTACTATGTATATTTTTGTACTGCATATACCATGTGTTCAGTTTAGCTCATTTTCATCATTTATGATGAATTTTTAGGTTCTGAAATCAGTGACAAATTTTAATATCTGTAATTAGTACTTTTTTCACCTCTGAAAAACGTAATATATCTTTGATCAAGAACTTTGGAATTTTAGCAGTTCCTACATTTCAAATCACTATTCCCACACACCTACACAATTAGATAGGGTCTGTGTGAACAAACACACATGAACAGCATGCCCACCTGGAAGCCAGCCTGACCTGCCTCTGTTGCCCGTGTGTTAGGTTTGAGAGCACCGTGCAGGTGAGCAAGTTGCAAGACCTCATCAACCGCAGCAAGATGGCCAGGTGCCGAGGACGGTTCGTCTGCCCAGTGATCCTGTTCAAGGGCAAGGTAAGGCCTCACCATAGCTTCACACTCCAACAGCCTCTTCTTGGGTTTAATACAAAGTATAGGGTCTTTCTGTTCTTAACATTTACCAGGCGAAGGGTGGGTGGGCACTGGGTACTTGATGCTGTGGGAGGCAGGCTTAACAGACCAATCCTGATGCCTGGATGGTGCTAGGTCGGAAAGGGATATTCATACTAAACCCCCGCCTGAGCTATGGAGCCGGCCCACCGAAATTCACACTCTGGCTCTCCTACTTCCTGCCTGAGCAAGGCCTGTCTCCTCTTGAATGAAATTAGAATAATAATAATAGTACATTAAAGGTTTAGGAGTGGGGCCAGCCAGTGGTGTGGTGGTTAAGGGTGCTCGACTTGTGCATGGCTAACCGCAGTTCAAGTCCTGGACCTGGTGGCTTGCTTTCTCATGCTCTCTCACTCTATCCATCTCTGTTCAAATAAATAAATAAAGTTAAATAAAATAATTCTTCCCAAAAAAATGTTTATGGAGTATTTTCTACACAGCTTCTGGTGACAAGCTAAATAGGGAAGGTAAGAAAGCACCTCCGTGTTCCACGAAGTAAGAGTCTTTAAATTGAAGCTCCAGTAACTTTCTGGGACATGAAAACTTTGTAAAGTGGTCACAGTCATCCGTAGGAGGTCAGTTCTGGGGCCCTAAGTTTTATGCACGTTGTTCTTTAGGACTGATCTGCCCAATAAAGCTTTCCACAGTCTCCTTTCTCAACTGCCCACTGGACTCTTTCTCCCGCTTTACAAAAGAAAGGCATCCAGGTACTGAGACAGCACTCAGACTCCAGCTGCCCTGCCCTGCCGCACTGAGGCCAGGTGACCACACCTGGAGTTTACTCCCCACGGGGACACAGTGCAGGCCCTGTCCGACAGAACAGGCACATCCCTGCTCCCCTGTCCTCCAGGCTCTCTGTATTTCAGTCCAGGCAGCATTTCCCAAAGTGTGTTCCGTACTACAGCAGTTGAAGGATATGCTTGTGAAACACAAATTGTCATGAGAAATGCCGCGTGCACATTTGGCCTAACCTCTAATATCCAAATTCATAAAAAGCATTGATGTGAGTGAGTGAGTGTGGCAAGGCTCTGAGAAGGCCTCGGCCACCTTGTCGAGTCTGGACTACTACTTCCTTGCAGGCCAGGAGTGAAGAGCTTTACCTAGGGCGTTGGGAAGCCCCACAGTAAACAGCTCCAGTGTCTCAGGGCTCAGTTCAGTAGGGTGGCCTGAAGACAGATTGTTAGCACTTAGGCTCCAGGCAAACCTGTGAGGGAAGAGCCCCGGGCCAGCCGATTGCAGAGGGGTGGAGATGAGTTAGCTGTGAGGATCAGCCTGAGGAGGCCTTGCCATTAATCTGCCCCCTTTTCCTTTATGCCTTCGCATCCAGGCAGGGTGATGCCATTTTGTACCCTTTAGTGGAATCCCCCTCCCTCACGCAGTGCCAACGTAACACCTGTTTGTACACCTCATTCTCGTTGGTGCTGGAGTGTCTGCTTTCCCCTCTGCTGTAATCCCCCTGGGGGCAGACGCCTCACCTGACTGCTTTCCTCCCAGCACCTGCATAGCACAGAGGTACGGAAGATGCCGCTGGGATGAAGCAGCAAGGGGCCCCAACCTGGGTTCTGGGGAGACGGGGAAAGAGTCCTTGTCCCCGTAGAGCTCAGGCAGGGGAAGGCAGATGGTGAGCAGGCAATCGGAGGGAATTGGGAAGGGCTGGAGAATGACTTCCGTTCTGAATTGGGGTCCAGCCCTCGTGCCCACGGCTCACAGCAGGCACTGGAGCACTGTGTTCGCTCAGCACCATCTCAAGGGCACCTCCCTCTGCCAGCCTGTGGGGAGAGGTAGGTGGTTAAATGCTTGCTTCTTCCTTCTCTCAAAACTCAGTTCATGTGGCTAGTACAACTGAGCAAGGAAATTTCATTTCAATTTAAGTTTTTAAACTAAAGCAATGTTAAAGGTTTTTATTTATTTTGTTTTGATTGGTGAAATTAACTTTCGGGGCTGGCAGGTGGCATGGTGGTTAAAGTGCTGGACTCCCGCATGGCCAACCACGATTTGAGACCTGGACCTCGAGGCTTGAAAGTCACACCGGTCATGTGTGTGCATGCCCAGAATCCTGAAAGGAGAATGGGGAAGAGTGGACTGTGGCGAGGCCATCGTCCCTAGAGAGTGCTGTCTCACCTTCCCTGTCTCTGTGTCTGTCTGTCTGTCTCTAGCACGCTCATATGCCCTATGGCCAAAGCCTAAAAAGGCATCTTATTTTGAAGTAGGACTATATTTCCCCTTAAATGTTGAAAATTTAGTGTCCTATTAGAGGTATATTGTAAATGTCAGATATACATCAGAATATTGAAGCTTTGATACAAAAAATGTATCTTTTTTTTTTTGGGGGGGAGAGGTTTTTGGTGTAGAGCATGTACTCTCACTAGAAAGAGAGAGAGAGAGAGACAGAAAGTGAGAAATTACCCCCCCCAGCGTAGATGGCCACGCCACAATCCCTTCTCCTCCACTTTCCTCTTGGGATCTTGGGCACGCATGCACACGTGTCTGGCGTGAGTTTAAGCCACCAGGATTCGAACCACGGTCAACTATATGGGAGTCCAGCAGCATAGCCAATATGCCAACTGCTGGTCCCAAAAAAATATATATATTTCTTAAAGGTTTTGTGATAGGTGTGTGCACTTGCTGGAGAGAGGCAGAGAAAGGCAGTTAGAAGGGAAATGAAAAATCATCCCCCTACCCCATGGGGATGACCACACTGCAATCCCTTCTCTTCTCTCCCTGGGATTCTGGGCACACACACGCACATACACACACATGCATGTCCCAATAGGATGGAGGGTTGGAGGAATAGAGATTGTGGAGTGACCATGCCCCATCACGGGTGCTATCTCCCTTTTTCGCTGTCTCTTTCTAGTGAGCATGAGTGCCCTCTAGCAGGAAGGAAAAAAAAAACAAAAGACTAAAACAAAAATCAAAAAGACACCTGGGATAGTTTATCTTTCTCTTGGCTTCCTCTCATAAGAGATGAGGAGCAGAGGCCAGCCACCTGTATTCCGGTGCCGGAGTTGGTCCTAGATCTGGCAGAGTGCGAGTCCACGTGCAGAATCCGAGCCATCCTTAATAAGCTGGGGCGCGTTCGGGTCTGTCTGGGTTCTCAGTCAGCAGCTCGGTGGAAAGTGCAGAAAGGATGGCTTCTGGGTCAGAGCGGGTGTCATTGCAGGCTCCACTGGGGTGAGCCTTTCCCCATGTGCCAGCATGGGACCTTCCCCAAGAGTTGGGCACCCAGTTCACTTGTTCTTTCCACCTGTCTCTGGATGAGTCCCGCTCGGCCCAGGTCTGGCTGGCTTGGTTACTAAAAAGACAGACAGTTGAAGGGGTTTGGGAGGAGAACTGGGAGCAGAGGAGGGTCTCAGAGCTCAGCGCCTAAGAACGTAGCAGTCTGCTCTGAAGCAGAGCATACGGTCAGATGCCAGCAGTTTGGGTGATCCAGGGAGGTGGGCACGGTGCACGCACCACTCAGATTCGGACTCGGACAGCTGCACGTCTCCCACAGAGGTGCTCGCAGCTCGCAGTCAGGCCTCTCCCACCACTGGAGTCTCCAGCCTCCTCAGCCTCTGGCCAAAGTGCTCTGCCTTGCTGCTCCTAACTGCATGCTTGATTTCCTTAAAATAAGACCTTGTGATGTGGTTAGGAGCGGGTCTGTAGAGGGACTTGGGAGAGTCCAGGAACTCTTGCAGATGTTTGTAAGCTGAAGTCTATATTTTTTTCTTCTGGAGATAGTTGATAGTTTTCATCAGATTTTCAAAATGCCTTTAGATCCAGAAAAAGTTAAGTGGCCCCCATTGGCGTGCGTTCTGCTTAGACCAGCAGGAATCCCAGCCCAAGTCCTCTTCCATATACTTGCCGGACAACCTCCCCAAGTACTCACCCACCAAAACAACACCCCACCCTGCCCCAGGATTTATCCAGGTTGCTTCTCTGCTGCTTCTTCCACCCCCAGGCTGCTGCAACCTCAGGGAGAGCCAGAGGTGACCAGGCCTCCCTCCCCTGTGGCAGCCAAGCTCTCTCTTCCCGTTGTCTTACAGATAGAGAAGGAGAAGCCTTCAGATGACGTTTTGCAGTCTTCCAGGGGACCCCTATACGTTGCCAAACTGTGTGGCCCATTTGGAAATGAGCTTCGCTTTCTCTGCCCCCTCGCAGCTTCCCCACTCCAGTGTTCTGGGTCCTGGTCTCCCAGCCACTGGCCGGCTCTGGGCTGGTTCCCATCGCCAGGTGTGTCCTCCCCACCCTGCCCCTTCTGGGGCTCAGATGACAATTCAGCCAAAGGCACAACCTCACAAGAAGATACTGAAGTTCACGCACTTGCCTGGAATCCTAACCCTCAAAATGGTTTCTTCAGTGACAAAAGAGTGAAAGCATATTTACGCACAGTTACCGGCACCAAGTTTCTGTGGTAATTTTCTTTAAAACAGAAAGCCTCAAAACATCTCTCCTCTAATTAGCCCCTGCTACATAGTTTGCCCCCCACCACACTTGGCACATTTAACTGCTCTGGTAACCACGAGAACAGTTAGGCAGGTGGGTCTGGATGGAGGACCAGCATAGCCTGGCCATATGGCCATGCTCATCACTTAACCTCCCTGCCCATTTTCCTTTCCTTCATCTGTGCATGCCGCCTGCCATGTCCTCACTGCCTGTTGTGCAGTTCAGTGCGAAGATGGTGTGACATGTCGGTACCACGCCCAGCACTGCAGCACGTGGTGCACATGCCAGCTGCCAGGCCTCACCCGTGACTCTTACTGACACTGGCTCCTCTCACTGGGAGAGAGACTCCCTCGATAGGGGCTATGGATGGCATTCCAGGCATCCTTCAACCTGACTGCTGTGACCTAAATGCTGACAAAATTTGGGGAGTGTCCCTAGACCCATTGTGGTGGCCTGGGAGAATCTGCATCACCTCCGGTGCTGCTTCAGCTGCAAGGTTTCTGAAAACCACCGACTCTGAAACTGCTGCTTCTCTCTCAGCACATCTGCAGGTCGGCCACGCTGGCTGGATGGGGGGAGCTGTATGGACGCTCTGGCTACAACTATATTTTCTCAGGTGAGAGTGAGCATGTTCTGTGGCTGAGAACGAACCTAGGCTGAGAGTGTAGCCATTATGGCCACAGGGGGTACGTAGAGGGCGTGGGCAGGCTGAGTGGAGACCAGGGGCCTTCCTTTCATTGGGGACCCAGAGACAGACAGGGATTTACCTAAGGAGTGAAGAAGAATGCCCAGTCGCGTGTGGGGTGACGCGTTCTCAGGGTGGCCAGCCCAGAAAAGCGACGTGATGGCCGTTCTCAGGGTGGAGCCAGGCCAGCCCAGACGTGGTGGGGAAAGCGACGTGATGGCCGTCCTCAGGGTGGAGCCAGGCCAGTCCAGACTGCCGTTGAGGACTGGTTAAGAAGCCCCTGGGTGGAGCTCTGTGCCATTGGCCCTGTGTGACAAACTGATCTCTCTGGCAGGGGGTGCAGACGATGCCTGGGCAGATGTAGAGGATGTCACAGAGGAGGACTGTGCTCTTCGGTGAGTGCTGGGTCTCTGGTCAGGGGCTCGTGTTGGGAGAGGGTGTCTGTCAGCAGTACGCTTTCATGCTATGACAAATATTCATCACTGCTCTGGGTGAGTGCGTTGGCCTCTTTCCTGTTGTCTACCAAGTCTGTCGAAGTTCATCCGGTAGCGTCATCACAGAGCTGACTCTGTGAATACTTGCTTGATCTGTCTCCTTCCTGTCTCCGTCAGCATCTCAGAAGGTTCCACCCCGGAGTTCCTGGTACCACAGGTCTGAGACAGCCTAACCACCTGTACAGATGTGCTCCTTTGTTTGTTTGTTTTAATTTGCTAGAGGGCGCATGTGCTCACTGGAGAGAGGCAGAGAGAAAGAGGGAAACTGAGGTAGCATCTCTCATCGGGGTGGCCGCAGTCCTTCTCTATTTCTCTTCTTGGAATTTTTGATACGCATGCACATGCACCTGGCATCTTTCACTTTGCCGGATCTGGGACTGGAACCGCACTGTTGGCTACATGGAATCCAGCCACCTTAACCCCATGCACAGATGTGCACTTTTTTTTTTTTTTTTTTTTGAGGTTTTTGTCTTAGGGTGTATGCACTCACTGGGGAAAGAGACAGAGACAGTGAGAGGGAAAAAGAGAAATCACCCCCCAGGGGAGATGGCCTTGCTGCAATCCCTTTTGCTCCATTCTCCTCCTGGGATTTTGGACACACACATACGCACATGTGCCTGGGATGAGTTTCAAGTCCCCGGGTCCAGGACTCGAACCGTGGTCGGCCACCTGGGAGTCCAGTGACATAATGTTTATGCCATGTGCTGGCCCCCAAGTGTGCACTTTTCTATTCCATGAGAAAGAGAGCCAGCACCCCCACAGGGTCCCGATGAGATCCACCCCAGATTCAGCCAGCCCTAGGTCTTGGGCATACATGTGCTTACTCACGGAGGTGTCTGGACCAAACCTGGGACCCTCCCATGTGGTCGTGCTCCCGAGTGCCACCTTATAGCCCCAGATGTGCAGGTGTGTACCTAAGTAGAAAGTGTGTTTAATACCCCAGTAAACCCACTGTTAAGTGGCAGAATTGTAAATCAGACCATTGTAAGTTCACATGCTGTGACCATGTTACGTCCTGATGAACCCACTGTAAAGCCAGACACCACAAGTCACAAACCATCTGGTATTGTTGTAAAGCCTCACAGAGTTTCCAGTATGTGGTACGGTTACCAACCACTTCCGTGCCAGGTACCATGCCGCACACCTGTACTGAGGCACAGGGCAAGGGAAGTCTCTGTGTAGGAGACACATGTAGGGCCCAGAAGCTGCATGGCCGTATGACTGGTGCCATAAGAAGGGATTGACACAGAACAGTATTTTGAACCCCTGTGAAGAGAAGAAATGGGCTGCTTCACACTTTCCAATCCCCTTTGCACATGTTTCTAGAAAACAGCACTTTAAGATATTTTAGAAAAGCTCCTTTGCGTGGTCCGTACCACGTGGAATGTCTGTAAGCTGGTATCAAGCATCTCTGGAATGCCCCACAGACCCTCGTAAGGTCAGCCACCCAAGTCATGGCCCGGGTTCGTGAAAGGGTGTCTTGCTGTCCCCAGGCTCTGTCAGCCCCAGAATCAGTGGCTCTGGCTTGTGCTCAAGAATGTTTGGCTTGCTCCCTAAGCTCAGGCAGCCACCGCCTCAGCCAGGTCTTCATCTGCAGCATGTATTTCCTTGTGAGGAGACTGATGGGGTCAGAAGGAAGTGGGCATTAAAAATTCAAATGGGAACCGTTTATCAATTCCGCTTTTGTCTGTGTCTGTCTGTATCTGCATAGCCAATCTAAAGGCAGCCTGGAGATTAGAGAAAGTTTATCTTCCTACTACACAGGCCTACTAAGTGGAGGGAATTCACTGGCTAGTATTTCACAATCAGTTGATAAAGTATCTCTAAAAAGTTTATCTCTACAAGAATTTCAATCTGTTACATCATGAACAAATCATGTGGCTAAAAATGGTCCGACCTGAGAGGAAAGTGAGTGGGTGGAGGGAGATCACCTCTAATGGAAGCTCAGAGTCTGAGCCATCAGCTTGCCGCTTTTTAGAATTCCAAGATTATCTTGAGTCTTCTGGATTAATGTCAAGCAGCACCAGAAAGCCCTTTCCCATTTCGGACTGCAAATTGCTCTTCTTTGAAATGCATCCTAGAGATAGCGGTAATCTCTTAGAAAGTCACCTTCCCTGTGACCTCCCTGGAATTAGTCTGCCTGAATCTTTTAGAGACTCACCTTCCTGGGGCTGGCAGGCGGTGGTGGTTAAGGGCACTTGATTCCCACGTGGCTGACTGCAATTTGTGTCCTGGACCTGGCGGCTTACTTTCTCACTTTCTCTCTCTCTCTCTCTCTGTCCCTCTCTGGTCAAATTTAAATAAATAAATAAAGTTAAATTAAGAAAGAAAGAAACTAAGTCACCTTCCGGGGCCCGCAGGTGGCATGGTGTTTAAGCCGCTGGACTCCCAAATTGCCACTGTGGTTTGAGTCCTGGACTGGATAGCGTGCTTTCTTACTCCCTCTCTTTCTCTGGTTAAATTGAATAAATAATAATAAAATCAATAAATCTTTAAAAAAAGAAAGAGAGTCACCTTCCCTGTGACCTCTCTGGAATCAGCCTGCTTGTCCCCTCGCTCTGGCTTTTGCAGAGCAGAAACGCAAGTTCTTCCCGTGACATCCATTCTTCCCTGAATGAGCTCCCCAGTCCCAGACCCCGCTGAGTGAGCTTGCTGCATGACCTCTCCCTCTGCTCTTTATTTCAGAAGTGGCGACACGCATCTGTTTGACAAGGTCAGAGGCTATGATATCAGGCTGCTTCGGTACCTGTCAGTCAAGTATATCTGTGACCTGATGGTGGAGAACAAGAAGGTGAAGTTTGGCATGAAGTAAGTACAGGGCACCCACCTTGGAAAGGCAGAGGCAGTGTGTTCTCAGGCTTGGCTCGCGGGGTTGACGAGAGTGCAGGGAGCGACCCCGTGCTGCCCTAGTGCCAAGGGCTTTCTATGTGTCCTCTGCATGTCACATCCACTGTGCCCTCAAATAGCCTTGCAATGCAGGTCCTGGTGTCCCCGACTCACAAGAAACTGAGGTAGCGAGAAGTTAAGTAACTTGCTCAAAATAATGTGTTAGTAACTAAGGGAGCCGTGAGTCTCTAACCAGTGTCTGTTACGCCTTCCCCTGTGCACCCTTTTCTTCCTTCCTGACTACAAGTTGAATGCCATTTCTGGTAGATTAGAGTCTTTTTTTTTTAAATTTTTTGTAAGGTTTTTGTCATAGGGCTCATGTGCTCACCAGAGAGAGGCAGAGGGAAAGTGAGAAAGCAACCCCAGAGGGGATGACCATTCCACAATTCCTTCTCCATTTTCCTCCTGGGATTTTGGTCATGCCTGCATACATGCCTGGTTCAAGCCACTGGTCCCAGGGCTCGAACTGTGGTCAGCCATATGAGAGTCCAGTGCCTTAACCACCACGCCACCTGCCGGCCCCATCAAAATCTTCTTTAAAATGGAGTCAGAAATTCAGTGTATATCCAGTTTTTACTTCATTGATTGCTATGTAAAACTATATACATGAGCAAAATCTATGTAATAAGGCAAAACTTTGAAAATATGGAACCTGGATTATGGTAATGAAATTATAGGAACTTTTTCCAAAAAAAAGTTTTGTTTTTGTTTTTGCAATAGGGCATGTACACTCACCGGAGAGAGACAGAGAGAGGGAAAGTGGGAAATTACTCCCCAGAGGGGATGGCCACACTGCAGTCCCTTCTCTTCCATTCCCCTCTCAGAGTTTTGGGCACACATGCATATGCACCCAGTGTGAGTTTCATGTTGCCAAGGCCAGGACTTGAACTATGGTAAGCCATGTGGGGAATCTAGCGCCTTAACCACCACTATACCACCCGCTGTTCCCCCCCCACCACCACCATATTTTTCTAATTTCTGGAGGACACTTGAACTTGCCAAAGAGCAACAGAAAGAGAAGGAGAAAGCACCTCTCCTCCAGTGGGGCTTGGTCATGCTGTACTCCCTCCTTTTCCCCTTCTCCATCCTGTATGCATTTTGGGCACAGATGCACATGCACCTAGCATGTTCTTCCAGCCACCAGGGCCAGAATTCTAACCGTAGTTGGCCACGTGGGATCCAGCTCCCTTAACCACTAAAATTGCAGGGCTGGCTGAAATCCAGTGCCTTAACCACTGAAAGTTTTTTTCTTTTCTTTTTTAAAATTTACTGAGGCCAGCAGGTGGCATGGTGTTTAAGGTGCTGGACCTCCCGCATGGCTACCTGTGAGTCCTAGACCTGGCGGCTTGCTTTCTGACTTTCTCTCTTGCATACTGTCTCTTTCTGATGCGTGCACTTGCCCTATAAGAAATTGAAAATAATAATAAAAAATAAAATTAAATAAGTAACTATTTAAAAACTAAAATGAATTTGCTATAAGGTGCATATGCTCGCCAGAGAGAGACAGGAGGTAGGAGTGAGAAAGCACCCTGGAGGGGATGGCCACAGTACGCTCCCTTCTTCTCTATTCTCTTGGGGCTTTGGGCATGTATACCCTCAGGCCTGGTGTGTTTTTCAAGGTGCTGGGTCTAGGACTCTTAACCACATAGGCAACCGTGTGGGATCTAGCCACCTTAACCACTCAGCTGGCCCCCAACAGGTTTTTAAAATTTTTCTTTTTTTTTCCCTCTTTATTCTAGAAGGTTGTTTTAGAAAATAAGACATGATGCTAAAGTCGGAGGTCGGCCTCCTGTCGATACCTGTATAGTCTCTAGGGCTCCCTCTGTCATCTGTCACAGTAGTGTTTGTTTTCAGCTGCTCCCCTTGTTTGGAAGTGGCCTTGGTGACAGAGGAGAGGGCAGAGCAGGGAGCTCCTCTAGAGGGTCCCTTAGAGCTTGCCTTCGTTAGGTGGCTCTCGTCTCTGACCCGCCAGGTCAGAGTGGCTGCACTGCGTACACGTGATGGAAGGTGGCGCTACAGAGCAGGTTCTAGCTGAGGCTGGCTGCAGTATTACAGGGAGAGCGATGGCTCTCGGCTCTCACCTGACATGTTGGAGTAGAGAGTGGAGAAGTCAGGTTTCTTAACCGTTCAAAGTAAACACTGCTGAGGGGAATCATTCTGAACGCTGAAGAATAGTTTCTTAGTAAAAAGGTCGTTACCGTACTCATGCGGGGAGTGGCGTGTGTTCGTGTTGTGATGCCATAACACGTTGTGTTCCTGTCTTATAGTGTAACTTCCTCTGAGAAGGTGGACAAAGCCCAGCGCTATGCCGACTTCACTCTCCTCTCCATCCCTTACCCAGGTAGGGAGCTCTTTTCTCATCAAGGGACAGGCTTCCTTCAACTGGGGTCCCTGGGAGGCTGTGAGCAAACCTTCTGTGTTTAGAAACAGTGGTGCCCTGGGGCTTCCTGGGAGGGGCTTGTGTCAGCTAGCATAGGATGTTCTGGCCGCCAGTCACAGCTGCAGGCACTTAGGGAGGACAACGTCCTGGAGGGGCCTTTCCACTCAAGAGGTCCGGGGAGTCTGGGGATGGAGCCTTGGCATTGGTACTCACTAGCCACAACCTTGAGCAAGGCCCTTCCCTTTGCCAAGCCTCAGGTTTTCTCAGGTGTCTGTTGGAACTTGTAACGGTTTAGCTCGTGCTTGGTTTTGAACATGAGGTCATGTGCACCAAGGCGGTCTGTGCACGCGCAATACTGTTGGAGTATGAAATGACATCATCGGCACTCGGCAACTTCTCTTGCTATTCTGGCTGACGTGGATGGAAACCTTCGTGTGTATTGAGCTGGTTCTGGAACTCGGTGGAATGACACACAATTACTCAGTCCCCAGTATCTGTGCAGTGGCCTTACCATGCAGTGAGCTTCTCCACAAAGTTGCATTTGTATCAGGCACACAGAAGTGTATGCGAACTGTGGCCAGGGTCATGTTTTCTACACACTAGTCTGATCTGTGACATTCAGGCTTTCTGGCAGTACTGGCCTATTCAACAGTGGAGGCTGAGGAGCCCTCCCATCAACCCACGTTGTCAGCAGACAGTAGGAAATATTCTCTTCCTCCCTGAAGTTGTTCCTGCTCTTCAGCACCAGCATTTGCCTCTGATCTCATGTTGGCCCTCACCTCATCAGTCTTGGAGCCTCAGCCAGTGGGAAGAGCAGGCCGTGGCAGTGTCATTAAACTGCAGGTTCATCTAGTGCCTTATGGGGGAGAGTGTGCGCATCAGATGCAAACTGATGCTGTTCAGACTCCAAGCCCTGCGGACCTGGCACTCCTCAACAGTGGCCTCCACGTGGGGCTCTCCATTCTTCTCTGCCAGCATAGTGCTTGGTACCATGTAGAGGTGGGCATAAGTCCCAGCCCTGGCATTCTGTGCCCTTGGACGAGTCACTTCACCTCTCTGAGCATCATTTCATCCTTCAGAAGAATGAGAATAGTAGTGCTGATTTGAAAGTAAAGAGCCAGACTCGTCTCAGCAACTACCAGGCCAATGAAGAGTAGACGAGGGAACTTAGAGGCGTAGAGAGCTCCCCTTCCTTAAGAGCGTCTTTGGGCTGATACAGCTTATGACGATGTGGTGGGCTTGGAGGTGTCAGACCGCACTGTACTAAGGGTGTCTGTGCTGGAGCGAGTGGCTAGCCCCACTGCTTATTTTGAAACCTGGCCTCTGACTCCCAGGAGATGCGTCCACAGCGTGAATTACTCTGCTGAATAAGAGGGCCACACTCCCTGTGGAACCAGGTGTCACTCCTTTGTTTGTATTTAGGTTCCTAGTAGGACTTGGTTTTGCTAGAGGTATAAATACCCCTGCTCCGGAGTAGTAGCCCAGTGTCCTGTAGCTTAGAAAATTGTTACAAGACTCCCAAAATGTTAACCTTTTTTGACTTAATTATTTTTCTGATAATCTGTCATTAAGCCATAATCCAGCTGATTTGGGGCTGAAGATATTCATTATAAATGTCTGCTTGCAATACCAAAACAGGGGGAAAGTTTTCATTAAATGGAATAATGCCTAAATAAATGATGCCACATCTATCAATAGAATGCAGTGTTACATAGTTCTAGAAAAATGTTTTGACTTTTGGGGCCAGCAGGTGATGTGGTTAAGGCACTGGACTTCCATATGGCCAACTAAAGTTTGAGTCCCAGACCAGGTGGCTTGCTTTCTCACTTTCACCTCACCCCCTCGCTCTCTGTCTATCTCTGTTTAAGTTAAATAATAAGAATAGTAACAAATTTAAATAGTTCTTAAAAAATGTTTCAACTTTTTTTTTTAGGTTTTTGCCATAGGGTGCATATGCTCATTGGAGAAAGGCAGAAAGAAAGTGTGAAATCAGCCCTCAGACGGATGGCCATGCTAGTCCCTTCTTCACTCTTCTCTTGGGATTTTGGGCATGCACGCACACATTTCCAGCTTGATTTTCAAGACACCAAGTCTGGGATTTGCACCGTGTTCAGACATGTGAGAATCCAACACCTTAACCACCACACCACCTGCTGGCCCAATATTTAGACTTTTTAACACAGGAAAATATTTAGGATAAGCAAGATGTAAATTATATGGTACACTTAAATATTTAAAGGGAAAAGTGTTTATAAAAAAGGATTTACAAGGACCAGCAGATGGTGTAGCGATTACATTGCTGGACTCCCACGTTGCCAACCACAGTTGGAGTCCCAGACCTGGTGTCTTGAGACTCACGGCAGGTGCGTGTGCGGTGCATGCCCAAGATTCTTGGAAGAAAATGGAGGAGAAGGGATTATAGCTTGGCCATCCCCCTTGGGGTATGTTTTCTTTTTTTTTTTTTCTTCTTCATTTTTTGGAGAGGTTTTTGCTATAGGGCGCATGCGCTCGCCAGACAGACAGAGACAGACAGAGAGATAGAAAGCGAGAAATCACCCCCCAAGGGGGATGGCCATGCCGCAATCCCTTCTCCTCCATTCTCCTCCCGGGATCTTGGGCACACATGCACATGCACCCGGCGTGAGTTTAAGCCACCGGGTCCGGGACTCAAACCGCGGTCGACTACGTGGGAGTCCAGCGACATAGCCATTACGCTAACTGCTGGTCCCTGGGGTGTATTTTCTTACTTACCCTCTCACTGTGTGTCCCTTTCTCCCTCCAGTGAGCACACACGCCTTAAGGCAAAAACTTTTATCAAAAAAAAAAAAAAAAAAAGGGGGTTAGGTGGAAATATACAAAAACGTTAAGATCTATCTTAGTGAGAGGGACTTTTTTTCCTCTTATTTGTCCCAAAATTATTTAAAGTTTGTTTATGTACTCCTTTCATGAATGAAAGAGATTAAGCGTGACAAGCACCCTCGACAGGATACCGTGCTGCAGTCTCCTCTCGCACGCTCCCGCTTTTCCCAGTCACCCGTAGTCCAGAATCCAAACCCAGGTATCGTGCTACCCCTGCCCCATGGTAGCCAGCCTTCCCCACACTGTTAGAGACTGCAGTTCATGGTTATGTGTGTGCTGGGGGAAAGCTCAGAGGGATCAGTCAAGATCAAAAAGCTGGGGGCTAGACAGTGGCTCAGCAGTAAAACTCTGCCAGGTGAACCCACGTGGGAAGGTTACAGTTCCTATCCTGAGGCCTCCCTGAGTCTGACTGGCACCTGTGCCCATGATCTGGACTGGCGGAGGCTGAGACCCAGGCTGGAGGTGGATCACAGTCAGGGCCCTGTTAGGAGTGCTGTCTCTCTGTCTCTGTCTCTCTCTGAATCATGGAATAAACTTTTTTTTTTTTTTGAGAGAGAGATTTTTGCTGTAGGGCACATACGCTTGCCGGAGAGACAGAGACAGAAAGTGAGGGATCACCCCCTGGGATGGCCACACTGCAATCCCTCTCCTCCGTTCTATTGGATTTTGGGCATGTACATATATGTACTTGGCATGAGTTTCAGGCTGCCATTTCCTGAACTCGAACTGCTGTCAACCGTGTGGAAGTCCAGTGCCTTAACCACTACGCCACCTGATGGCCTCAGTAAACTTTTTTTTTTAATTTCAAAAATCTGAGGGTAGGGAGAGATATTATTGCAAATCCATATGGGGGGGGGCAGGAGAAGTACTTTTTTCTTGATACGCTTATGTTCTTGAATTTTTTTTTTTTTTTTTTTTTTTTTTTGAGAGGTTTTGTTATAGGGCGCATGCACTCGCCAGAGAGACAGAAAGTGAGAAATCACCCCTCAGGGAGGATGGCCATGCCGCAGTCCCTTCTCTTCTCAGGATCTTGGGCATGCACACACGCCTAGCGTAAGTTAAAGCCACCAGGAGGTCCGGGACTCAAACCACAGTCGACTACATGGGAGTCTAACAACATGCCTTAACCACTATGCCAACTGCTGGTCCCAGTTCTTGAAATCTTTTTACCCACCTGTGTTACTTTCTAATAAGGATAAAAAGCAAAATTACTGTCATCTAAACCAAGTCATGCTGGATGACATTCTCGGTTGAGCGCTATAATGACTTTGAGGCAGGACAGGTCCCACTGTGGTTTCAGTTCTGGCTGTGTCACACCAGTGGGCACTTAGACGGGCCCTTGGAAGTGAGAGGGTCTGGAAGCACTTCTTTCGAGACACCAAAATAGATGGGCCCCAACTCTGTGGTGCAAGTTTCACTCCTTTGCTCTCGAGCAGTTGCTGCTCTTGCCCTGGTGTTTGGTCCCTCCCCTCCAGCCCGCCAGGGGACCAGAAGCCCATCCAGGTCATGAAGGTAATGAACAGTGGCATTGCCCTGGCGCTGAGGCTATTTTAATTGCATCAGTTTCTCACAAAAACTGCTGCTCGCATCATCGGCTGGCCTGAGCTCGGCCTACAGCCTACGGTGTTGATTTGAGCAGTTAGAGTTTGGGAAAACAGAACACTTCACAGGAGCTCTATGAGGTGACTGGCCTCTTCTCTTCTAAACCTGGGCTCTTAAACTCGGGGCCTCTTTCTGGCATTTATCATTCTTTCTCCCAGGGAGGCACCCAAGAATAGGCTGAAGTGTTCGGGTGAGGATCGTTTCCCGACTTGGTAGTCAGCAGCAAGGTCTGGGGATTATAGTAGGAGAGCGTGTGGGCGGGAAGCTGCATCTGGAGGACGTGGGGTGGGTCTCCAGACCTCCTCTCCAGGGTAGCTTTCCTCTCTACCCTGGGGTGGCCTCAACCGGAGTTTGGTTCAAGAGTTGCTGTAGAGTTCCATATGAACTTCTTTGGCCTGTGGCCACTTCCACAGAATTAGCAAACTATTCTGTTACCTCTGGGCCCTTTCCAGCCTCAGAGGTGCAGCCACAGCCAGCTGCCGTCTGCCGTCTATGTAAGCTCCCAGTGAGAAACTGAGCGCAACGACGAGAAGCTGTCCTCGAGGGTTTCTTCCTGCTGTGGCCTGAAACTTCCGGAAGCACTGGGAGGCCTGAGTGCCGGCCATGATGTGGTCAGATTGAGCACGGGACAGCCAGAGCGGGGGCAGCCTGTGCCCTTGAGCAGGCCGCTGAGCCCGCTTGGAGTGGAGCTGTTGGCTGTGAGCTGCGGGGCCAGCACCGTGGGCCCGTGCCGCCCAGCCATGTGATGACAGTCGCCCTGTGCTGCCATCCGGTGCCCTTTTACCAGTTCCGTGCTGGGGGTTTGTGTGCAGTATTTCACTTCATCCTCGACCACTTTACAAGTAGGAAAATCTAGGCTTAGAGATGACAATGATGTGTTTGCAGTCGCAGAGCTAAGGGAAGAGCTGGAGTGCCGTCCCCACCGTCTCTCTCTGTTCCTGAGGGCTGACCCTGGTGAGCGTTCTTACTTCCCTGTGGAGGATGCAGACAAGTTCCTCTTTTCCTGCTTAGCTGGAGATGACAGTGGCTCTTGAGCACCGGCTGGTTTCAGGCACTGCCTGGTCACTTTGGTGTGTGAGGACACTAAGCCCAGATAATAGTCTGCAAGGTTAGTGTTACCACTCCTGATTTGGATGAGGAAGAGCGATCCTCAGCAGTTAGGTCAGCTGCTGGGACTCACAGTAGAGCCACGCTCTGGTTTGCTGGGGTTGGTACTGCGAAGATTCAAAGAACAAAAGGACCTGCAGCAGGCCGGATTTGGGGGAAGTGACCAGGGTGCACAGACGGAGAGAGTTACAGAGATGTGAGGTGAGGCGGAGTGTGCCAGAGGTCCGCTCTCTGACTAGGCCTGCCTATCCCAGTCCTCATCCGGTTCCTCCCCGGCCTCACTGGAGCCAGGCGGGGACATGTGTGAGCTGGCAGCCTGACAGTCCTCAGCACTGAGGCCCCAGTCAGCCAGGGTGGCTTAGGACACATTGGGGTGGGAAGGGAGGTGCCATAACTCGGCCCTTCTTTTCCAGGCTGTGAATTTTTCAAGGAGTATAAGGACCGGGATTACATGGCCGAAGGGCTCATATTTAACTGGAAGCAGGTATGAGCATGAACGTTCACCAGTGGGGGCCTTGTGTTGTGAGGGGGGGGCAAGGGTAACAGCTAGCGGTCTTCTGGGGAAGATTGTTATCTTTTTCCTATCTCTTTTTTCTAAAATATTTTAAAAATTTTTATTATTTAATTTGCTATAGGGCACATGGGTTCACCAGAGAGACACACAGAGAGAACTAGAGAGTAAGAAAGCAAAGCCACCAGGTCTAGGACTCAAACCACGACTAACCATGTGGGAGTCCAGCGCCCTAACCACCGTGCCACATGCTGTTCCCTTCCTTTCTCTTTCTTATGTGAGTCTCCTTATTTCTTCCTCTACTTCTCCTCGAATATGCATGTTACATTTTCATCACATATACATTCCTCCCCCCTTTTAATTTCTCCCCTTTTTTTTTTTTTTTTTTTTTTTTTGAGAGTTTTTTGCTATAGGGTGCATGCAGTCGCCAGAGAGACAGAAAGCAAGAAATCATCCCCTCTCCCCCATGGGGGATGGCCACACCGCAATCCCTTCTCCTCCATTTTCTCGGGATCATGAGTTTAAGCCACTGGGTCCAGGGCTCGAACCACGTTAGACTACATGGGAGTCCAGCGACATAGCCACTACACTAACTGCTGGTCCCATTTCTCCCTTTCTTTAAAGGAATTTTTTTGAGGGGGGCAAAATAGAGAAGTCCTCTTTCCTCTGCCATCTGCTGGAGACAGGGAGCAGAATTCTATCCCTTCCCCAGTCGGCAGGACAGGCCAGCGGCTGCCCGAACCTGCCGGAGGCTGGCTGCAGATTGTTCCTGTCCTCGTCTGCAGCAGGCACTCAATGTCTGACTGCAGAGCTCCACTCAGCTGCAGGGATCTGGTCACTTTGATTTGTAAGCTGTCATCCCTGGGACAGCACAGCGTCCAGAGAGGCAGGTGCCGTGGAGGGACATCTCAGCCCGTTTCTCACAGGCGTCTTCTTGTCCCCAGGACTATGTCGATGCCCCACTGAACATCCCCGACTCCCTGACGCACTCTCTGAACATTGACTGGAGCCAGTATCAGGTGAGGGCCCTGACGTCAGCAGGGTATGATAAGAGCGGGGGACTCGGGATCCCTGCCACCAGCCCCACAAGACCTGCATGTAGATGCCTGGCAGCCTGGCTATGTCCTCAGATGCCTTCAGCCCCCCGACCTTTCACAGCCCAGGAAACGAGGAGCTGCTCATCTGTTTAACTCTGTCTCTCCAGATTTGCTCTTGGCCCAGAAATCCAAAGCTTTCTGAACGTGACTCATTCAAAGATTTGCATCCACTAGGGGGTTCTGTTCCAGAGGGCCTCATGGAGTCTGCTTTTCCAGATCTGGGCTTTAGTGACTTTTTTCATTTCTTCCTTTTAAATGTGTGTTCTGCGGAGGAAGCACAGAGCTGCCTGACCTCATTCGATTATAGAAACTTTAAAATTACCCCATTATGTTTCCCTCTCTGTCACTGTCCACCATTGAGGGGCCCCTGCTCTTACTGGGTGAGTCCGTCTATTTAGCCACACAGCTCAAGGCTGCCAGCCGTCTGCTTGCCCCTTGCTTCAGACAGGACAAGTGCCCTTGTTCTTCCTGCCACCTTCCTAATGTCCTGTTCCCTCTGCCCAGCTGCCACCTCTCAGCCCCCTCTTGTCTGCTGACACACTGCCCTTCAGAATTTGGCTTGGGTGTTTGCCTGAGGTGACCCCCAGCCGCCTCCTCTCCCCATCTCTAAAGGGGTAGCTACCTGCGTGTACTTTCCCATTAACCCCCTGGGCACGTCTGTCTTGGAATTTTCCACTGGCTTGTGTCACTGATCTAGAGATCTGCTTCTGAGCTCCAGGAGGATGGGGGACCCCAGCACAGAAATGGGCACAGGGCCTGCTGCTCAAAAGACAGAGCCAGTGAAAACAGGCTGCCGCCCTGGCATTTCCTGCTGTCCATGTCTGTCCCACCCAGCCTAGAACGTCCCCATCTCAGAGGCCCCCTCCTGTGTCCGGCAGGAGGAAGCTCCCGTCCCACCTGTGCCCGTGTCCTGATGGCAGCGAGGTCTGTAAAGGCAGGACCGTGTTTGTCTCGTTATCTGTCTGGGCCCTAGTCAGCAACTGTTGAACGAAGTTGGGTGATGGCAGGTCTCCCCTACGAGGAGTGTGCAGGACAGGGAGCCTTAGGAAGGGGAGCAGCCAGCTTTGTCTGTTGTGACCTGGCAGCCTGGAGCAGAAACAGGTTCATGGGGGGCCTGTCCCCTGGTCTCCGCGCTGTGCCAGGACGGACAGATTGAGTGGCCGAAGGAACCTGCAGGCTCCTTGTACGCAGAGGTCTCAAGTCGGCCCCACCCCTCCTGCTTTTCCCTCCTCACACAGGAACAGACTCGGTGATTAGCCGCTCTCCTGGTCAGGAGGAATGTCGGGCTGCGTGCGTGGCCCTGCCCAGGACGTTGGCCTCTGTAGGCTGGAGTCCTCTCACACGAGGAGCTCTGCCTAGCCAGTGGCCCTGGATCCTGGCCCTTGCAAGGCTCTGTGGCCTTAAGCAGATGACTTCGCTTCCCCTAAAGGGGAGTCAGCACCCCTGTTGGAGCGTCGTGCCCAGCCTCTACTCTGGCACCATGTGAACGTGTCCCCTGAACTGGAATACCAGATGAAGTGCAGTGATGGTAATTAGTCAGCAGGCTGCTCGCCGGCTGACTCAGGGACGCTTCCCGATAAGCTTCCAGGCACGCCGGCAGCAGGACCCGAGTGCTGGAGGCGGGCTTCTGCCATGAGGCCATCCCTTCAGTGTTGCTCAGCCATTCTGTCCCAGTGGGCTTCCTGCATCCTCTTCCTTGACCAGGGGTAGGCCCTGCCTTCTCCACCCTGTGAGCACTGGAGTCCCAGGGCTCCCTGTTAATCTTCACCCTCCTGCCAGGTGGTCTCATCCCTCGCCCTCTGACCCACACCTACGTTACCCTTCCCAGGTGTCCCTTTATGCAGCTTCTCGGACTCAAGCCATCCAGAAAGGAGCTGGCTGTAGCTCATGATTTACGTAGCTGCTTAGACCAGAAACTCAGGCTGTTTGCCCACTCCCCCCATCCGTGCCCAGGTCCCGTCAGTTCTCCATGTCAGAGCCCCTGTGAGACTCCTGCCCTCCTGCCTCCATCTCCTGTGCCCTGGCTACTCCGGGCCACCGTCGTCGTGGTGCAGCCACACTGAGGACTGGATGTAATGGCTGTGCGGTGCTTAGGTGGGGCCTAGCAGACGGCGGGTGCTTGGGTGACAAAGCAGGGCTGTCACTTTCACCCTGCCTAGACCCATCATTGACGTCCCATCTTCCTCAGAAGGCAGCCCAAGGATCCCTCAGTGGCCCACCCAGCTCCATGCCATCTGGCCTGCCTGTCCATGTGAGGCCCTGTCCTCCTCCAGCCACACCACCCCCTACAGCCCCTTGAGGGACAGGGAGGGTGCCCTCTCCAGGTTCTGCTTTCCTCCCTTGCCTTGTCACCTCCTTGGAGAAGCCTTCAGGGGAGGCTCTGCAGGTCGCAGTCCCACAGCGTCCTTGAGGCTCTCAGGTAGCACCTGCAGTGGTCCAGTTTCGTCCTCACTCTCCCGTGACCCTGCACGGGGTTGTGTGTCACAATCTTGATGTGACACAGCAGGGTGATGTGCACGCCCTCAGGACGGTGTGGCAGCCGTGTGTGTGCCTGCCACTTCCCAGGTAACCGGCCGCTTCCCTAGAGGTGCGCTCCTTTCAGTGCCCAAGACCCTTGCCTGGGCCCTGAACAGACAGGGAGGAACTGCTGGGTGGCCGCCGTAGCTGGGCATGCCTGTGGCTTTCCCGGTCCTCCGTGGTCCTCAGTGCAGGTGCCTCCTGGCCCCTGAGCCCTCTGCCTGAGCAGTGCAGACCCAAACAGTCTTCCCCTCGCCCCACTCATCTAGGAAAGAGGCAGCGTAACCGTCACCTGCATAACAGGCTCCAATTAGTGGCCCTAGGAGGAGACCTCACTGAGAGGTCATTGGGCTGGAGGAGTAGGAGTAGGAGTTTGCCAGCAGGGGGGAGGATACTCTAGGCATAGATGCATCAGCAGAAGCACAATCCTTAGCTCTGCTCCCAGAGGCGACTTTGTGGGGCATGTGGAACCAGAGTCTCGGGCAGGCCCGATCCTGGCATGTCTCCCAGGCCCCCCTCATGGCCAGTGGCCACTCAGGCTTCTGTTCCTTCCTCTGCTGTTGCAGAAAGTCCCTGCAGTGTAGTGTGTGACCAGAAGCGTGGCCTCTGGAGTCTGGCAGGGCTAGATTGGGCCCTCAACAGTGTGACTTTGGGCCTCTGCCACCTGCCCCCCAGCCCCTAGAGCTGGCCACCTCTCCTGGCTGTCAGCGGCTCTGGGTAGTCACTGTGGCTGTTGGTGCCCCACAGCTTTCCACCCCGCCATGGTCCTCAGCCCCTGCCACCGCCCACACACCGGCCCACCCACCCCTCTCTGGGCCGTGCACTGTGTGGCTCTGCCTTTCTACTGCTGCCCTCACTCGAGAGCATCCCAGCTCTGAGGAAGTCTGCTGGCAGCCATGTGACAGGCACGCCGAGCTGAGGCCCCTCGTGCTACTACTGGTAATGACTTGGTTAGCACAGCGCCGCAGCACCGGTCTCTGGAGCTGCTGAAAGTGGGTCAGAACTCTCCAGGGGCTGTGGGAGGGTCGGTAAATGAGCCTGTTTTCAATTCCTGGGAAAACCACTCCAATTACAGGTGCCGTGTTCCCCTCCCCCTGGGAGGTGCTCTCTGGCTGGCATGCGCCGCCCTCCCTGCACAGCCCAGAACACTGATAAGCAGCTGGGTCTTTAGAGAACAGAGGCTGCCTCCGCCAGTGCAGAGGGCACTGCAGAACTGGGTCAGGCCCCTCCACGGAATTCCAGATTCTGAGTGGGCTGCTCCTCGGAGCGTCCAGGCTGGACCTTTTGCTTGGGCTAAAACAGAGGTTCTGTTCTTTCCAGCTTTTTGCTTATTTTCCATTTCCCACTTCACGAGCCTGCTGTTTTAAAAGATTTTGTCTGCCAAACAGACTGCATTTTTTATTCATCAAAAGACAGTATGCTGTGAATAGCAGTAAAAAGCAAATAAAACATGTTTGGTGAGAAGATTGGTATTTCACGTCGTTCCTGAGATAAGATGGCAGGTGAAAGAATGATTTTTTCCATTAGGAGATGGGCCCCAGGCTCACGCATGTTTCCCTGTATTGACTCAGCTGTGCCAAGAGCTCGGGACTCAGGTCACTGACATGTGCTTGCCTGACAGCCACTGCCACAGGTCGGGAGGGCTGCGGGTACCAGGTCTCATCCTTTCCCTCTTCTCACCCTCACATTGGGTTAGGATGTGCAGAGTAAGGGGTTCCTCAGGTGAGGGGTACGAGAGCAGTGCCAGGAGCTCTCAGGTATCTGCGTTACTGGGGACTTGAGGCCTGTGGCCTGTGGCCGAGGGCCTCATGTGCTTGTTGCCCCAGAGTAACTCTTAGTATTTATTTTTAAATTGGTTATAGCGTGCTTGTGCTTGCTGGAGAGAGAGAAAATGGGAAATCACACACACACACACACATACACTCACAACCCCGGGGGGGGGGGGTTGGCCACGCAACAATCCCTTGTAAATTCTCATGGGATTTTGGGCACACACATACATGCACCTGGCATGTTCCTCTAGCTGCAGGGCCTGGGACTGGAACTGCACAGTCGGTCCTGTGGGATCCAGCCACCTTAACCATCAGGCTACAGCTGGCCCAGCAGTATATTTGTTAAGTACTTTAAGTTCCAAGTCCGAGTTCATACCATGTCCTACACTTTTTTCTGTCTTTTCTAACAGAGTTGGGACCTGGTGCAACAAACACAAAACTACCTGAAACTGCTGCTTTCCATAGTCAACAGCGACGGTGAGTGTGTTCCCGAGCCCTCAGGGCCTTCAGCATCTGGCTGCACCTGGGTCCTGATCCCCGGGCATGCTCAGTGGGAGAGGGGCTGAGGGATTCCCTGGAAGCCCACAGGCTGCCTGGGCCTTGCCCATTGCTAGCTTATTCCACATCTGCCAAAGCCTGGACACATCAGGAGCTCATCTGACCCATGCTCGGGGTGTTTGCCTGGCTCACTTGACCTTTGAGCTTCGGCTTTGGGGGGGCGATGCTGGGATGGGCCCCTGGCTCAGACAGATGAGGCCCAAAAGAAGAGAACCAGGCCTGGCTCCCAGTCTGGTGTATACAAGCCTGCAGAAGACCTCTTTTCCAGAGGGTCATCCCGTTGTCTGGCTCTTTCCGTGGGACTGACCTGTCCTGCTCAGTGTCTCCAGGGAGGAGAGTGGACGTCTGTGGGGTTGCGTTTGCTTGGGAAAGTGGAAATGTATTGGCTCCTGAAACCAAGAAGGCCCAAGAGCAGAGCCGAGTGGCTAAGAAATATCACAGAGAAGCTGTCTATTTCTCAAAGGAGCTGACAGCCATTCCAGACTCGCCTCTGTCATGTTAGCTCCCCCGGAGGACAGAGCTGGCTCTGTCCCTGGAGCTCCTGTAAAAGTCTCTGCTTGTGCTCATTGGCCCAGGTTAGATCAGGTGACCAGAACTGCAAAAAGAGTTGTACTCTCTGGCCCAGGAGGTCAGCATGGTGTGGCGGTTAATGTGCCAGACTCCCACATGGCCAACCACGGATCAAGTCCCGGACCTGGCTGTTTGCTTTCTCACTTTACCTCTCTCTGGTCAAATATTTAATATAATAAATAAAATCAAATAATTCTTTCAGACCAAAATTTTAAAAACATTTTATGTTTTAAAAATGTTTGAAAAATAAAAAGTCCTTTCTGGTCCCTAGTGCTAGGCGGTGGCTCTCGAGCTGGGGCAGTACAGCTCCTCCAAGGACTTCTGGAGCCATGTGCCTAGAGTTGGATGTCAGGAACCGGCCGGGCGGGGGAGGACCACGGCACGTGGAAGGTGTTGGCCAGGCATGTGAAATGTCCTGCATGGTGCAGAAGTGACCCCGAGAAACAGCAAGCAGGGACAGGTGGGCAGCCCCACCTATGCCACCTTGTCAGAGCAGAGTGGCCTCTTCCAGGAGCGGGCCCACTGAGGACTATAGCCAGAAAGGAGGATGCCCTGGACAGAGACAGACGCCACGTCCCACCCGCTATGGGACTAGGTTGGAGAAGAACCTTGGGGAGGCCCACCTGGGGGAGGGAGCAAGGGGTGACCGACCCCCTCACAGCAGGCCAGGTGCTGGCACTTCCCGTCTCATCCACTCCTGTCTGATTCCTTTCTGGGCCTCCCCTGCCGCGATTCCTGAGCAGATGACAGCGGGCTGCTGGTACACTGTATCTCAGGCTGGGATCGGACCCCCCTCTTTATCTCTCTCCTGCGCCTTTCCTTGTGGGCTGTGAGTATGGATGGGCTGGGTCCTGGGGAGGGAGCCCTGAGGCCTGACCACACTCACCCCTCCGGTGCACTGGGCTTGTCTCTGGAACACCGATTTCGGGTGGGGGCCCAAAGGCTCAGAGCAGGTGTCATGTTTAAGCACGCTCTCGGGGTGGTGGATCAGCCTGCATTGCCTCTGGCCTGGTGGTGGCTGAGCTCCTGGATGAGGAGAAGACTTGGGCCCCGGACGGCAGTTTCCTGGCCCTGTCACAGCTCCAGGCTCTCTTCTAGGACGGGCTCATCCACATGTCCCTGAAGCCTGCTGAGATCCTCTACCTGACTGTGGCCTACGACTGGTTCCTCTTTGGGTAAGCCTTGGTGACTGTTCCTGTAGGGCAGTGGACAGCTCCCAGATGCAGTCCGAAGCAGGGATAACCCCACCCTAGGGAAGGATGAGAGGCTGATCAGGACCCAGTTGTCTCTGGGGGCCGGGTCCCAGGAGCTGACCTCATCTGCTCACGCTGACCTCATCTCCCCTTTTCAGGCACATGTTGGTAGATCGGCTCAGCAAAGGAGAGGAGGTGAGCACCACTGCCGAGCGGGTGTGGGGGAGGCAGTTCCGTGTGGTGTCCTCTCCTGCTCAGCAGCACAGGGGCTCCAGTGCTGGGCCTCAGTCACCCTCTGCAGCGCAGAGGAGACGTGCCCACCAGGGGTGTGAGCAGTGTGCAGCTGCCCAGACCTTCCTGTGTGGGCTCTCGCCCCCTTCCTCATGGGCGACCCTGTTTTCTGCACTCCACGCGGGAACCAGGCTACAGGGCTCATTACTGAAACTCAGAAGCACTTCCTGTCCTCCTCTCCCTCACACCCACTCGGCCAGGTTTCCACACGGGCTGTCCCGTGCATGGAAGTCCTGCCCCAGTCCTCCCCGCCGGCTGCCTGCAGGTCCCCTCCTGTGTGACCACTTTCCCCTCTTCCCTTCCTGTCCTCATGCCCTGTTCCGCAGCCTTTGCCCGTTCGGCGCACTTTTTACCCCACACAGAGCTGGGGTCAGGTCTGCGCAAGGCCCCTGCTTGTCCCAGGAGCTTCCTGCCCGGGTGACCTTGGGCACGTGCTTCACCTGGAGTCTCCTGGTGTGACGCATGCTGCCCCCCCTAAGAGGAGGAGTCGGGTGCCCACCGGGGTTCTCCCTCCCTGCACCCCCGTCCTCTGAAGCATCTTTCTCGCCCTCCTCACCCTGGCTGCCTCCTTCTTGGGCATCTTATCTCCGCCGCCTCCTTTTGTCCCTTCCTTTCAGCCAATCCCCCCCTTCCAAATCTCTTCTTCGGAGCACTTATCACATCTGTCAGGGCTGCAGAGCTCATAAGCCTGTTCCCCCGAGGCCTCCTTGAACCCCAGCCACTCTGGCATTGTCGGTGTGGAAAGCCTTTGTAGCCTCCTGCCTGGGGCTTTGCCGAGCTCCTTACTGCCCTCTCCCCCTCCCTCCACAGCAGGCCAGATTCTGTCTTCAGGGGCTCAGCTAAGGAGGGGCGCTAAGCCAGGGGGTGCAGAGTTAAATATCTTGGCATCTCAGAGCATAGACATGAGGGTATTCACATAGGAGTGTTGTTTTCCCGGTGTGGGCTTTTCTCTTACCTTCACCAGACACCCCAGGCACTGAAGCTTTAGAATAAACAAACAAAAAAACCAGGTCTACTGAACACCGCTCTGTCCCTCCCAGCCTTTGAGGTTCACTGAGCACATTAGCATATTAAAGACTAAGAAGTCTCTGGGGAAAGCACCTATTTAACTTTATGTAACACAACATTTCCATACTGTCTGACCTGGCACCCCCCCCCCCCCTTGAGGAAATCTTATAGGCTCTGTGGGAACCAGGGATATGTATTTCTGTGAGTGAGGGGTTCTTGGGCTGCACTTTGGGGCATCCCTGGGGAGTCTGTTTACAAACCAGAGATGTAAGCTCAGGGGCTTCATGGAGGCCCCTGGACTGCGGCACTGGCTGGAAGGAGGAGAGCATTTGCTTCAGGAGGTGGAGGGTGCAGCCTGAGGTCAGGATCCTGCTGCCTACACCTCACCCTCACGGCTCCTGAGCGAGGCAGGCTCTGGGCCAGACAGCGGCTACCCCACTTCTCCTGAACTACTGTTTCTGGACACCCCTCCCCCAAAACATGATCCCTTTCCCAACCATTGCTTTCCTGCCCTCAGATCATCTCTCTGAGCTGTTCTTCCTTGTTAGCCTCGCCCCTGGGGTTCCTTTAAGAGGGGTAGAAGAAGCAGCTACTATTCTCTGCCCTTTCTAACAGCTTGAGAACACACATGTTGAATTTGAAAATGGTTTCAAGAGTCGCTGGCTTAACTTCCAGCATTCCCAGGAGGGAAACGCCTCCTTTCCTTTCTTGACCCAGCACAAGTGCATCTGCAGGCCCCGCTGAGCCCTTTGCACCACCCACACCGGACAGACACCAGAATATCAGTAGGGTCCCCAAAGCAGGTCTGCTGGCCAGCAGGGGATTGGCCAGCAGGCTTGCCATCCTCCCCCAGGCCTTCTGCCCCCTCAGTTCTCTCTCAGTCTTCACATTGTGTGCTACTTTTTTGTCTCTCCTTCAGATTTTCTTCTTCTGCTTCAATTTTTTGAAGCATATCACCTCCGAGGAGTTCTCTGCTCTGAAGATCCAGAGGTAAGCAGAGGCCTGGCACGCTCACGATGGGGCAGAGGCACTCCGAGAGGGGCTGCTGCTCAGCACGTGGCATCTCACCGCCTGCTCCCTGCCCCACTTCCCTGCATGTTGGCAGGATGGCATGCCCTCCCTGCCTCCTGTCTGAGGCCAGGGTAGGTGTCCTTGCTGAGGCCCACTGGGTGTAAAGGCTCTTCTGCCAGGGAGGCCATGTTGGAGTCAGCCACCAGCACAGAGGCTTTGGGGGGGACGAATGGTCTGTGGTGACAGAGAGCGGGGTGTGTTGCTGCCTGGAGAAACAGCCCAAGGACAGGAGGACTCCCAGCCCCATGGCACTCATCCTGCCTGGCCTGCTGCAGAAGGCGTGTGTGCATGCCCTGTGGCCCAGCACCATGCAGCAGGAGTCTCCCTCCAGCCCAGAACATGCAGGAGTCCTGGCAGTCAGTTGCCTTAGGACCCCTGCAGAGTTGGGCCTTGTCTGAGCTTTTTGCCTACCTAGTCCAAGTTCTTAGCATGTCAGGCCCCAAGCTGATAAGGAAGCGGCAGGCCTTACTGGCCTTAGAAATCTGCAGCTGGGTATGGGGCAGAATCAGGTGGGGTGGGTCGCAGAAGTGAGTCTGGCATTTTGTCACACGCTAGGTAGGACCTGTCTCCGTGAGTTACCAGCGCGTCAGAGGTACTTTCGAGGGGTGGGCGTGGAGACAAAGACCAGCTGGGTCTCATGTCACTGCTCTGGCATCTGTTCACAGGAGGAAGAGCTTGCCAGCCCGGGATGCAGGCTTCACCCTGGAAGATATCTGCATGCTCAGTGAGTCCCAGGCCCCAGCAGGCCCTTCCTCTGTGCGTCTTTTTGAGTGTAGACCAATTTGAGAAGTTTCTGGCTGTATCGTGTGGAAGAGCAGAGCAGTAGTGGGAGAAGACGACATGCTGACCGGTGCCACTGGCTTCTTTCAGGACGAAGGGACCGGGGCAGCAGCACCAGCCTTGGCAGTGACTTCTCCCTGGTCATGGAGAGCTCCCCAGGAGCTGCTGGGAGCTTCACCTACGAGGCTGTGGAGCTGATCCCAGCAGGAGCACAGACTCAGGCAGCTTGGTAAGGGGCAGATGGGGACCAAGCTCACTCCCAGCTGTGGCCCAGGGCCACCAGCCCCAGGGAGCCAGGCTAGAGCCCCAAGAACAAAGGGGGCCCCCGACAGAAGGCCTGAGAGCACAGCTCCATGCCCCTGCTGTCTCTGCTGGGCTTCAGAGGCCAGCCATCTGGTTGGTGAGGGCTAGTGCCCACGGTGGCCTGGGCACACAAAGGGCCAGGTCCCTGTGGGACGAAGAAGCTGTAGGGCTGAGCTGGGCAGAGGGATAAAGGAGTTCCTGGATGAGTTTTATCTGTGGGGGGTAGGGGAGACTTAGAAAAAGGAAACAAAAGGCGAGTTCAGAATGATGACCAAGAACTGGGAAGTTGCTCGTGGGTCGAATCCTTTGATAATCTGAGACCCTGATGACTTTCCATAGACAAATGGCCCAAGAGTTTGTGTCACATTTGGAGGGGTCAGTTGCTGAACTGTTGATGAAGGATCATTCTTCTTGGGCTAGCTGGTGACACAGTGGTTGGGGTGGCTGGATCACACATGGCCAAATGTGGTTTGATTCCTGACCCCGGTAGCTTGAGAAACACTCCAGGTGTTTGTGCATGTGTGCCCACAATCCTGAGAGGAGCATGGTGGGGAAGGGATTGTGGCCGGGCCATTCCCCGGGGCTGCTTTCTCATTCTCAATGCCCCCACCCTGCCGCCAATGAGCCCACATTCCCTGTAGCAAAAACTCTGAGGCCAGCAGGCCAGTGTGTCCCCGGTAAAGACCCAGCCCTCGCTGCCCTGGCCATAGGCCTAATGCCGAGTGCATGCTCACTCCCTCAGCACTCCCACTAGAAGCCAGGGCTGGGCCCTGAGATTCCATGAGGATGGACAGAGAGTTGCCAAGGGCAGCCCTTTAGCCGACAGCCCCGTTCTTTCTGTTGCAGGAGGAAGAGTCACTCATCCTCTCCACAGAGTGTTCTCTGGAACCGGCCACAGCCCTCTGAGGACCGCCCGTCTTCCCACCAGGGGCTGGTAGAAGCCAAATCTTCCAGCTCCTCATCCTCAAACCATTCTGACAACTTTTTCAGAATGGGTAGCAGTCCCTTGGAGGTCCCAAAACCCAGGTGAGAAGCTCCAGAGCCTGCTGGTGGAGGAAGCCAGCCTCCCCTTACCCAGGACTGGCCCTTGAGTTTGTATCTCGGGTGGTATCTTCGGACTGGGTTCGTTGGCGTGTGGCCTGCTGGGCAATGTACCAAGGAGACCCGAAGAGATTGACAAGCTTGCAGGCTGCGATTGGAGGATGGGCCAGTGTCAGGGCACTATGAGGGCCAGGTTACAGAGTGGCAGAAACCTTCCTGGGTCTCTGGCAGAACCCAGGACAAAGTATAGAGGTTGTGATGCAGTCGGGGGGTCAGGGCTGCCTCCGCCTCCAACTGTGGCAGATCCCAGCCCTCCCTGGCCTCACGCTGTGACTGAGCAGGTGGAGCTAGCTGCTCCCAGTCCCTTCTCGCTCTCACACTCCACGTCCAGATTGGCGGAGCAGAGGGGAGGACAGATCACAGGGAGCCAGGCTAGGCAAACCTCAGGCAACTGCACACCTGGAAAAGGAGCCGCCCGGCCAGATGGACGCCCAGAGTTGTGGCCTGAGTGTCCTGCCAGGAGGGGCCCCCTAGGGGAGAGTAAAGCAGAGTGCTGGGCCACAGGCGAGGGCTGAGGGGCGGGCCGACATTGGGGTCAGCCTGTCCTAGCTGGCACGCTACCTCTTTCTCCGTTTCGTACAGCCAAGGAAAGAGCCCTGTGAGCTGCAGTGTTGTGTAAAACCCTTTTGGAGAGCACAGAGCAGTGTGGGACTTGAATGTCCCATTCTCCCTAGAATTGAAGGGCCTCTTAGCAGAACAGGCGTGAGCTTTGGAGTCCATCCCAGATTCGAGCCCAGCTCTGCCCTGCCAGTGACCTCGGGACTCGTTTCCTCTGTGGTCAAAGCCCTGTGACGAGGAACACCCAGAACTTGTGGGACCTCCTCCCATCACCATTGTCTAGTTTTTCTGTGGGCAAATAAACATGGTGTAGGAGGCCGGGGAGGGCCAACTCTGACGCGTGGGCAGAGCAAGTGAGCTACAGCTAGTAGGCGCTCGGTGGCGCTGTCCAGAGAGGTCCCGAGTCGCACCTCCACAGGCGAGCCCTTCACCTGAACACTGCCGGGGCCAGCGCTGAGTCCATTAGCCAGGACCATGGGCCCTCCTGCCCACTGGAAGCTTGGTGGGTGCGGCTGAGCAGGGACGGTGCCGCCCAGCGGCTGCGCTCGTTCACATCTGTGTGGGCCTGGCGTGTGTGCCTGCAGCCATGCATCCTGTCTGCATGCGGGCTGCCCTGAGCACTGCCGTGGGACTGTGGTGGCACTGCGTGGCACACACTGTTCTGGGCTGGGCTCCTGCTTTTTTCCGCTGTGCAGTGTGGACAGCTGGAGAGGAAAGCAGGAGATTCCTCTCATTCACTGAGTCCTGTCCCCATCTTCACTGTCCACCCTGCTGGGAGCTCCCACGCCGAGCCAGCGCTCCATTGCCCTTTCCCACACCCCAGCTTTTGCCATCCCTTCTTCCTTCCCCAACTCCTCCTTTCCAGTCCCGAGATAGTTTCTCTCAATCTCAGGGTAGTTTCCTGCCTGCTCTGACTCCCAGCCGGTTCAGGATGGCCACCAAAGCCACCCTGTCTTCTGGAGAGACAGGATTTGGCCTCAGCCCTGTGTCCTGGGGCCTGGCTGAGGCGTGGATAGCTGGACCAAAGTGGGTGCAGGCTTTGAAAGGTGAGGGGCGGGCTGCTGGGCGGAATCGATGGGTCTCTTGGTCTGTTTTGAAATGTCCACCTAGAGCCGGCCTGACTGGGACAGGCACAGGCATGGGGTTCTCCTAAATTGGATGCCTGTTTGACAGAGGTTTTGAAAGACTAGATTATTCAGATTTGGAGCATCTAATTATGCATTTTCATTAACATTAGAATTAATTTAGTCTCTTTTATCTTAAAGTGCCTGAGGGATCCTGTTATTAGCATGCCTGCCTCTTAGGTAACAATAACCAATCAGGTCCTTAATGCAGTAGGCGGAACTGGGGAAGGAGCCTTTTAGTAAGGCCGTGACAGCCCAACGTCCCCTCCCACCTCATTCTCGGGGCTCTATAGGCTCCACATTCTACATGCATATCTCCTTTGAAGCAGAATCAGAAGCTTTGTTCAAAGTTAAGTAGGAGGCCTGGTTCTTATCAAGCCCTGACCCCACACCCCTCACTGAGGAGACTGCGGACTTTCTAGACTTTCTAGCATCGGTCTCACTTCCGTGGAGCTGTGTGTCTAGGCCACTGTTAAGTCTCGCATCCACCCTGTCAGTTCAGACGCTTTCAGGTGGAAGTAAACGCATCTAACACTGATTTAAGCAATAGAGGAACTCTACTTCCGTGGGTAAGTGGTGGAAATGCAGCCTTCCAGTGCTGCGTGCTCCCTGTGCCCTTCCCCCAGGGAAGGGGCAGGACCAGGACCAGATCACCCGCCTCGCCAGGCCCTGGTTATTGGTGAATCGTCCAGCTCCTCGTGGCCTGAGCTCTATCTGGAGTCGGTCTTCCTGTACGGGCAGGGGAGTGCCGGCACAGCATGCTCTGGACCAGAGGAGGGATGTGCCCCCACGAGCCCAGTGTGAAGCCAGACTGCCTGACGTGCAGATGCACCTGCTGGTGCCAGCAGCCCGGTTGAATAGCTAAGTAGCCGCAGAGGAACCAGCCCCTGCTGCCAGTCAGTGGCTTTCCCTGGCCGCCACCTGCTCACTGCTCATTGTCAGTGATGAGCTCTGCCCTGGGCCCTCTCTATGAGGGAGAAGAGCTAGATCTCTAGGAGCTAGACCTTGTGGGGTGGTGTCCCCATGGATGTGCTCCTAAGTGGGGCCACAGTCCCAGGCCTGGCACAGTGGCGAGAGGCCTGAAGGCCGTGCCAGCATGTGACCTACAAGAGGAAGCATGGAGCCCCCAAAGATCTCCTTGGGCCGCTCCAGGAATGCAGAGTCCCTGACTGAGTGATCCGGACACACTTCCAGTGTTTAAAAGACTAGACTAGGCTGGGGGACCCCCATTCCTAGTAGGGGTCCCTTGGGCGGAGGCTGTAGGACCATCTGGAAGCATTCGAGGTAGGCTTGCAGACGGGTGGAGAATGTCTGAGTTTGGTGACAACCAGGCCCCCTCAAAGCCTAAGATTCCAGGTCTGGGTTCCAACCTGATTCCCTGTGTGACTTGTCATGTCACTCGATGTTGGGGCTCCATTTTTTAATCTATATAATCAGAGGCTTAACGGGCAACTTCCTAGCTGTCACCTCCGAGCCTTTTATGTCTGTTCTGTCCGATGTTTTCAGCTGGAAGTGACAGAAAACGCATCTCAAACTGGTTTAAGCAATGAAGGAAAGCTATTTATATGGCAAAGTCTGGTGGAAATTCAGCCTTCCGGCACAGCCTGGTAGAGGTTCCAGCCTGTTTCTCGTGGCCCTTCCACATGCCAGCCTCACCCTCTGGTAGGAGCTCCTGGGATGACGCCTTTCTTCCGTACACTCTTTTCCAGTCATAGGTTAGAAGCTTTGTGCTTTCTTGCACTTGAAAGTTATGAGCCCGTCTGTGAAGCAGTTCCTGAGGCCGCCACCCATACTCAGCCAGGAGCAGCAGTGTGTTGCCAACCTGGATGTGTTTGGTCAGGCCTGGGTTTCCATGGCGGCGGCGGCACTCCTAGATGTGTAACATGGAAAATCATTTTCCATGAGCTCCATTTTTTCATCCCATTTTAAGTTTTTTTTTAAATTTTTTTAAATAATGACCCTTGCTCTGTTAAGTTTGGGTTTAAATGAGGTGATAGAGTGGAGCAGTTGTGAATAGTGCACACTTACGCTTTCCACACATGCTAAGTTACTGCTAGTTACGGACATGTCCTTCCCAGTCATTTATCTGAGGGCCTGTGGGCCATGTCAGGGAACTAAGCAGCTGGGTATCTCCTAGCTCCCTGTGTCAGGGAACGGCGCCAGGCCAGGCACCACGCAGACCCCTTTATGCGTGCCTTGACCAGCTCTGCTTGAAGTGGTATTCTCAAACCCCCTTCCAGAAAGTACGAGCTAAGAAAAACGCCCGCTCTGCATCACCCTCGGGGCTGTGTGGCAGGAGGTGGGGGCTGAGACTGGGTGCTGTGGGAGGGGCTGGGGGTGTCCAGCTGAGGGAGTGCGGTGCTGCTGAGAAGCCACCCTCCTGGGCAGAGGTCCGAGACCTCCATGTCCTGGGGTGTGCACAGATGACTTCTGGGCGCTGTCAGCCTCACAGCCCTCCAGGCAGAGGGTGGCTTGGCTGCCTCTGCTCCAGAGCGGGAGAGAACAGAGACTTTTGTGTCTGCTCTGTTTGCCCAGAGCTGGAGGACAGAGCAGAGCTGTTGGGTCTTACTAAGCAGGTGCAGCTCCCTGTGTGCTTAGGCTGACGGGAAGGCTCTCCTCCCTTCTTCGAATGTGCCAGTTCAGGTCCTTCCTCCTGGTGACCTGGGATCTTTCATGCCCGCCTACCTAGCTAGTCCGGACTGGTGTTTCCGAGCATCTCCGTGCCAGCACGGCCCCTTGCTCTCAAATCTGGGAGCTGAATGAACGGTCCCTTTGCTACCCATTCTTTCATAGAAGCCTCATGTAGGGAGATGTGTTTGCAGTCTGTGGGCTCGCTCTTGAAAAACTCTAGGGTCTGGAAAAGATACTTTGTCACCATGAGAGCTTTCTGTCCCTTGGCTCATGCACCCCACTGCTGCTACACTGCCTGGTTCCCTAGGCTGTCCTCTGGCTGCTCCAGTGTGCTTCCTGCTTGGCGTCCTGCTTGGACGCTGGGGAAGTGACCCGCATGGGGCACCAGGAATCCTGGAGGAGAACCCATCTGTAACTGCATCCCATTCGTCCGTCACTGCCCCCCTGGCAGTGTTCTTTTTCCTTCTTCTTCTTTAAATTTTTTTAAAGAATCATTTACTTAATTTTATTAATTATTGTTTTGTAAAGATTTCTTTATTTAATTCAATTTGTTGTTATTATTTTAATTGGACCAGAGAGAGAGAGAAAGGGAAAATGAGAAAGCAAGATGCCAGGCCTGGGACTCAAACCACTGTCAACCATGTAGTAGTTTAGCACTTTAACCACCATGTCACATGTGGGCCCCCTATTATTATTTTTTTTTTTCAATTTTTGCTGTAGGGCACATGCACTCACCAGAGAAAGATAGAGTTAAAATGAGAAAGTAAGCCACCAGGTTTGGGACTAGAATTGCGGTCAGCCATGTGGGAGTCCAGCACCTTAATCACCACTCTACCTGCTCTGGTATTCTCGTACCCCCTTCCAGAAAGGACTAGCTAAGAAACGCCTGCTCTCCATCACCCTTGGGGGTGTCTGGCAGGAGGTGGGGGGTGAGATTCTGGGTGCTCTGAGAGAGACTGGGGAGTGTCCAGCTGAGGGAGTGCAGTGCTGCCAAGTGCTCTCTTCTGTTTTAATTTGTCCAGAGGATGCATGCGTTCTCAGGAGAGAGAGGAAAGCAAGTGTGCCCCCTCCTACACACACACGGAACACGGTCATGCCACAGTCCCTTCTCCATCTTCCTCTCGGGATTTTGGGTACAAACACACGTGCCAGCAGCTGGTATGTTTCTCGTGTTGCCAAATCCAGGACTCCAACCATGTGGGCCATGTTGGATCCAGGCGTCTTAGCCACCAGGTTATGGGCTGGCCCAGCAGTGTTGTTCTTTGATCGTCCTGGGGGCATGCGTTACAGCATAAGAAACTTCCCTGTGTTCCCGCAGCCCTTCCAACCCTCGGCACTCTGGCTTTTAGCAATCATTTTGCCCCAAAACTGCTAATAGTGGAGATGACATTCTGCCCTAAAGTTTGGGTGTTTTGTCTTTTTTGTTTTAAAATTTTTATTTACTCTTTCACTTATTTTGACGAGAGAGAGACAAAGTGAGAAAGCAAGCCACCAGGTCCAGGACTCAGCCGTGGTCGACCAAGTGGGAGTGTCCAGCCCTAACCACCATGCCACCTGCTGGCCCCCTCTACCCTGCAGCTGGAACAGTAGATAAGTTCTGGAGCCAAGCGGAGCCTCAGAGGGTTGTGCGAGCTGCGAGCTCAGAGTGACCCGGAAGCAGCACCGGGCAGGCTTCCCCCGGGAGGCTGACTCTGTGACTGACTGGCTACCTGGGTTTCTCCATCTGGAAACAAGGAAGCCTGCTTCGTCGGCCCTTGGGGCTTCCACCCACAACAGGCACGTCCTGTCCTCCCTGATGCTGCCATCGCGCACCTCCTAGAGTTTAGCAGGAGTGATGAATGTGGCACGTCTATGTATCACAAGGGATTCCAGTTCCTGGTGGCTTGAATGCAGAAAGCCATCTGTTTTCCTTGGTCTCAAGGTGGTTCTGTTTCAGGACAAATCTGCAGTCAAACTTGAGTTTAAAAATCTGTCCTTGCACTCACTAGCCGTGGCACCTCGAGCAAGTGTCTTAACCTGTCTGGGCTGCAAAGAGGTGGTCAAGGATTGCTAGAGCTGCACTCAGGTGGCAGCAGCTTGAGGATACGCCAGGCCTGGTGACTTAGGGGAGATAGCAGTGACAGGTTGGGCATCACCTCAGACCAGGAGCCCTCAATGCCAGATGACTGGGGAGCCAAGGGCAGTGAGCGCTTTAGTCTGCCCTCCCCACACTGTTCATGCTTCTGCTGTTTCTGGGTCCCTGCAGGAATACCTTCTGCTATTCTTGAATTGAAGAATAAAGATCTGTCTCTGGGGACTGGGGCCTGGGGTAGCTGATGGAAAGGTCTTGTTTGATGTCTCCCTATCTCCTCCCCAATCCCCACCAGCTGGGCTGCTACCCAGGACAGAGGACAGGGGTTGGCTGCATTTGGGGAGGAGGTGACAGCAGGAGATTCCCAGTGCAACTTTCCCCCCTACCCCCAAACCTCCATCTGGAAAAGGCCTGATGAAGCTGTCAGGTTCCTGCCTGATTCATCTCTTCCCTCTGGGCATAGCCAGTGAGTTTGCTGGGTTGATGCTTGTGAATACAAACTATGGCTTCTGGAAGGTGCTGCAGAGGAAGCAGGAACCTCAGGGCTGCCATCTCCTTGTTCTTCAATCTAGGTCACCCCCCTTAAGATCCTCAAAGGCCTGTTCTCTCTCCTCTGATAGGTTCTCAGTGGCCTCTGGGTTCTGTGTTGCCCACCCTTCAGTCTGCGTGCCAGGGAGCATGGTGATCCTGCCCCTGCTTCCTGGGCATCCAGGCTTGTTCTCTCCTTTTGGTGCTGTTGGGATTGTACTTGTGTCAGCTCCTGGGAACAGGCACGCCACAACCCCGGCTTTGGTTCTGGCCTACCTCTTATCACCTTGCTTTGCTCTTGTTCTTCTGCTCCTGCAAGTCTGCACACAGCACTGTCCTCACGGCTGAGCATGCATCATGATCTGCTCTTCTTTCTCAATCTCTACTTACCCAGCTTTGTTTTTTGCACTTTCGGAGGACGTGATGGACTTTCAGATGCTCCAACTGCACCTTGTGGGCATGGCCCAGGACCGCTGCACCTTCCCACCCCCTCCAGGGCCTCCCTGTCAGGCATATGATTGACTGCATCGTCTCCCCTCTCTCTCCTCTCTGCCCCAGATCAGTGGACCATCCCCTGCCCGGATCCTCTCTCTCCACAGACTTTGGCAGCTGGCAGATGGTCACAGGCTGTGGCAGTATTCAGGAGCGGGCTGTCCTGCACACAGACTCCTCTCTCCCTTTCAGCTTCCCGGATGAGCTCCCTAACAGTTGTCTGTAAGTGTCTTGCTTGAGAAGGCAGGATGCTCCCCTGCCCATATCAAACGCCAGCGAGCAGTCAGGAGTGCCGGTTAGGAATGAGGCTGAGGCCAGCCCTCCTTGCTGGCCTGGCTTCCCTGCCCGCCCCTCCCCACTCTCTCAGCTGCTGGACTCCCGAGGCGGCCTGTGGGCTGCTCAGGAAGTGCGTTGGGCTGTATGTTCGCTCTCCCCAGCCTCCAAACCCATCCACGGGCGTCTCGGGTATACCCTACGGGAAAGCTGGCTGGACTGTAACTATAGAAGATTCTATTTCTGTACAAGGCTTTGCCTGACGTGAGAATCCTTTGAAAGCAAAACAGTGGAATGGTGAAGGTAGGTGTATGGTGGAGGCTGGAGCCAGGATGGCTCCGGGTCAGCTCGAGGCCGTGCTTCTCCTGAGCACAACAGAGGGTTACTTGCTGTCCAGGCCCCACCTTGTCCCACCTGCTGCTTTTGCCTCTGAGCAAGAAAGAATTGGATGGAGGGACTAGATCCCACAGCTGTGACGTCTTCTTTCTCCAAGCTCCCAGAGGTGGGCTTCCAGCTCTTGTAGGGCATCCACCTGCCTTGAGCAGCTGCCTATGGGGAAGCTGCCTGCTCCTCACATGTGACTGCCTGAGGGCCCTCAGCAAGCCCCTGCCACCCCTTAGGCTGGGTGGATGTCAGACACCGGAGGCTCATCCCCAGCACCCAGGTTGTACCCACCAGTGCCGACAGGCTAGAGGCAAGGTGGATTGGAGAGCAGAGAAGGAAAGGGGCCCTGGATCCCAGCTGAGGGCAGGGGGTCAGCCAGACCTTGGGGTCCCAGGATGGCATGCAGTGGCCCCAGCTCTGCAGCTGGTAAATGCCAAAGAGCTTCTGAGGCCACTGTACCTGGTATAGCCCTCTCTGCAGCCGGACCCATAGTCCAGAAACCAGATCTCAGATTTTGACGAATAGGTAAATTATCTGTATTTTTCCGTGGGGACGTCCCTTCAGCCCAGCCTGCCTAAGCCATCTGTGGAGGAAGCACAGACCTCCCTGCACTTACTGGGGGCTGGCCACTGAAACGTGACTGCAGCCCACATTCCCCAGTCCAGAACCTCCCACTGAAGGTCTCAAGCAGTGCCCCAAGCCCCGAGCCAACCCCTTCAGCTCTGGGAGTTTCCCAGAGGAGAACTAGTTTCTGCGTGATCTCGGGCTCCAAGCTTGTGGGTCCAGGTGGGATCAAGTTCAGTTCCTGGCGAAGTCACATGTGGGTTCGGCACGTGGGTGTCAGTCAGTCCGGATCCCGGTTGCTCTGCTCGCCAGCTGTGTCTTGGGGCATCAGCCTTGGCCTCTGAGTTTTCCAGCCTGTGCCATCTCTTGAGGACGTGGCACCACAGTCGCTCCATTGCTGGCTGTGTCCTCAGATCTGGTCTCCTCTCTGGGTTCATTTTCTTGTCTCTAAATAGGTCGTGGTCTCTGCCTTTTGCCCACCAGGAATGGGGCCAGTAAGTGCCCGTATGGGCCTTCAGGTTCTCTGTGAATATAGACTATGAGTCCGCTCCCCCACGTCCACGAACGGGAAGGAGCTGAGGGAAGCACAGGGGTCTCCAGTCCGGGTGAATCAGTGAGAAAGTAAAGAAGATCTAGGGGCCAGTAGCTGGCATAGTGGTTAAAGCGCTGGACCCCACATGGCCGACCGTGGTTCGAGTCCCAGACCGAGTGGCTTAAAAGTCATTGTGAGCGTGTGTGTATATGTGCCCAGAATCCCAAGAGAATAGAAGGGATTGCGGCTTGGCCAGCCTCCTTGGAGGGTGATTTCTCACTTTCCCTCTCACTGTCTCTTTCTGCATCTCTCTAGCAAGTGCACATGCCCTATGGCAAAAAAAAAAAAAAAAAAAAAAAAAAAGTAAAAAATAAACCAAAAGCCTACAGCCACACATCTGCCCCAGAGTCTAGGAGAGACCCCATGAGATTGCAGGAATTGAGGGTCAGCCACATTTTCTTAGTGCTACTGCGAGAGGAGTTGGACTCTCCTCGGCCCCAAAGCCTGCTGCTTCTGTGTCCCACATACCACCCCCTCCTCCCCCTAGGTCCTGTCTCTTCCCCACACTGCCCCCAGGACTGTCCTTCATCCTCAGCCCTCCATCTGCTCCTCCTGGCCCTGGGTGCAAGTCAGTCATTTGCATTTGGAAATTGGGGATGCTGCTGCTGCCTCTGACTGATGCCTAGGGTCTGGTTTCTTGGGAGAAACGTGCAGTGAATGGTCGTGGCTAGCTGTAGTGCTTAGGCCTCGTCTACGCAGTCTCTGAGGGGAACAGCATGTGAGTGCTTGACCTCTGAGTCGGGAGACCCGGTGTGGCTGGAACCTTGAGCTCCTCTGTTGTAGACCTACGTAATCCTGGGAGAGGGGGACGAGGGGCTTCCTGACTGCCACCCGTGGTCAGTGCCTATAGGGACTAGAAAAGGAGAACACAGATCCTGCTGGAAAAGCCGCCACCCTGCCAGCTCTTTGTCCAGGACCACAGCAAGCGAAGGTGTAGCCAGAGCCCTAGGTTTCCAGTGAGGGATCCTGGCTGCTCCAAGGCAAGAGCTTCCTCCCGGGACGCATCCAGTTTGCGGCCTTTCATCAGCTATTGCCTGTCGCCAGATGTCGGGGGTTTCCTTACTGTTGGGGTTAAGATTCCTGCCTCAGCTGATTCTCACGAAGAATGGAAGCTGGCAGCTAGTGGGGTGCACTCCCCCTGCTCAGTCCTACCCTGCCTATATCACAGAGACATTTTCCCAGCAGAAAGATGAGTGCCCCAATGAAAGTTGTTCCCGCAGGTGAGAACCACAGCCCGAGGGCTGAGAGGAGCAGGGCCACGGATTTGGGGCCTGAACCACAGGGTAGTGCGGCCACAGGACAGGTGCTGGCCTTTTGCAGTCAAAAGCACAAGGATGGGCGTTGTGGAGTGAGGGCGAGGTGCTGGGTCCTACCCCTCGTAACATGTCCCTTCTCTCCCCCCCTCCACCCTAGGCTCGCAGCCCTAAGCGATCGGGAGACCCGGCTGCAGGAGGTGCGCTCGGCCTTCCTGGCTGCATACAGCAGCACGGTGGGGCTCCGGGCCCCAGCCCCCAGCCCCTCGGGTGCCATTGGAGGCCTGCTGGAGCAGTTCGCCCGCGGTGTGGGGCTCCGGGGCACCAGCAGCAGCACTTTGTGACGCGACCAGCTGACGACAGTTTCCTGTTCCTCTTTCCGCTGAGCCCTTAGTGGGATCAAAGCCATGCCTGGCCAAGGGGTACTTCTAGGGCAGGGGGAGAACTCACTCCCCCTTCATCATGCACATGGCAGCCCCAGAGCTGAGCAGAGCCACTGATCCCCAGCCCCCTGACGTGACCGTCACCGCCTCTTGTCACTGCCTCCCACCAACTCCCCATCTTTACCGGGATTCTCGTCAACTCTCAGAACTGGGTTTCCTGGGGCCTGGCAGAGGCCATGACTTCACAAAAGACCCCACCCTCCCATTGTGTGTTTCCTGGGGGAAATGGGGTCACTTGCACTGAGAATGAGGCAGTTTGACACACATCACGAAATAAAATCAAAGTCTTTTTGAGCAGCTGCCTTCCCACATCCTCGTTACTATCTTTGCGGAGTTGTTGGGAAGGTTCTCGACCTTATGCTGGATGGATGGAGTTTTAGGAGGTGAGCGAGTCAGGGAGATACTGCGGACGGGTGTGCCCCTTGACTTTGAGCCCCCGGTGAACTGGGCACTTGCACCCACAGGCTGTTCAGGTGGTGTGCTGGGAACCCTGAGTGGGCCCACGAGGGCTGCTGTGATGGTCAGCTGGCTGAGAGTTGGGGTGGGGGGCAGCCCTCATCTAAAGTTCTGCAGGCAGCATAGTTGTGGTGCACGTGACCTATAGCCTCTGCCTTTAGGAGTCCTGGTGGTGGGACTGTCTTCCGGGCTTTGGAGGCAACAGCTGGTGCACATGCGTGGTAGGAGCGGGCCTGAGTGACCACCATCCACCTCCGCAGTGTGACCTGGAGGGTGCGTCTGCGTCTTTAACGCCGTGAAGTCATGAGGGTTCTGAGGCAGGGGCAGAAGGCCAGCCAGCACCCAGTCTGTCCATCTCAGCATGCAGGTCGGCAGTGTGAAGACCCAGAGGACAGAAATACCTTGCATGTTTAATGAGCACTTGCTGTGTGCTAAGTCTTTTCCTTGGAGTACCATAATAAAATAAGTGTCCTGGGTAGCCAATATTATGGCCTTTCTGTGAGTGAGACTGAGCCACAGAGATGTTGAGTTGCTTGCCCAAGGTCACACAGCCAGTACGAACCTATGTAACTTTTCCTGTTCAGAGACCCAGGCAGATCGGGAGTGGGAACGAGGAGAAACACTGCTGAGGGAGCGGCTCAGAAAAGCCAGACCCCCAACGCCCACCGAATGTCCCCAGTGCTTCAGCACCACGGGCAGCTCTCGGGGGCATGGGTTTCAGCACCCAGGGAGCCACGGAGGGAGGACTCCCAAGGTATGGGGTCTGGGAAAGACTCCAGGCGGCTCCAATGGGGCGGGGGCCGCCCGCAGGCCGGGCGGGGCTGTGCTGCCATCTGGAGCCGCTGCCGCCGCCGGCCACTGTCAAGGCGCGAGCGGCGGGAGCGCACGCAGGGCTGGCGGGAGGGCAGCCGCAGCCGCCGCCGCCCCGGCACAGGGGCCGGCCCCGCCGCTGCCGCTGCCCCTGCCCCTGCCCCAGCGGCCCGAGGCTCGCAGCCTCCTGCGGCGGCAGCCACCGGACCAGCCATGTCTCTCGGCGGAGCATCCGAGCGCAGCGTCCCGGCCACCAAGATTGAAATTACCGTGTCCTGCCGGTGAGCGAGTCACGCCGGGGAGGGCTTAGGCACTGGTATCGCCCGGGTCCCAGCCGTCTCCGGGTCTCAGCGCAGACAGGGGTGGGAGCCATCGAGGGGTGGGAGGCACCAGGGACCGGAAAATCGCGGCTGAAGACGCGGGAGTCTCTGGCGGGATCGAGGAGGGGGGTCTCCTTGGGCAGCCCCTTCCCGCAAAAGGGCTCAGCCTGAGGGTTTAAGGGGTGGGTCGCAGGGACCCAGTAGTTGCAGGGCCCCCGGGAGGACAAAGTTCTGGGGCGAGCCCTCTTTCCTGGGCCTTTGGAGACAGTGTGGGCGCGACTGCACCCAATCCGCAGACATGGTTCCTGGGCAGAGATTTCCGGCGCTGTCCAGAGTGCTGACAGCGCGGACCGGGCCCGGGGCAGCCGTGGGAGGGAGGTGCCGCGCCGACCTGGGCTGGGGCAGCCATGGGAGGGAGGTGCCGCGTGGACCCGGGGCCGGGGCAGCCGTGGGAGGGAGGTGCTGTTCGAGCCCCGTGCTTCTGCCAGGTGTGCGACTCCGGGCAGAGCGAGGCGGTGGGCTCGGGGTGACCGAACCCCTGCTCGTCTGTCTGTTGTTTTCTCTAGGAACCTGCTCGACCTCGACACCTTCTCCAAGTCCGACCCCAGTAGGCGGCTCCAGGGCCGGGAGGGGGGACTTGGGTCTGGGCGCGACGGAAACGGGAGGGCGAGGGGTGCGGGCCGACCTGACGTCCTTCCCTCCCCCGCCTCCACCGCAGTGGTGGTGCTTTACACGCAGAGCCGGGCCAGCCAGGAGTGGCGGGAGGTGAGTCCGAGAGCCCCCTCCCAGCCCGCAGGCGCTCCGGGAAGGCCGGCCTCCTGCACGCCCCGCGCTGACCCTCGTCCCCTCCCCGCCCAGTTCGGCCGGACAGAGGTGATCGACAACACGCTGAACCCAGACTTCGTGCGCAAATTCGTCCTCGACTATTTCTTTGAGGAAAAGCAGAATCTGCGCTTCGATGTGTGAGGCCCCGCCCCCCGCCCTGGCTCCGCCCCCGCGGCCTCCGGGCCCAGCTCGGTCCCACTCGCAAGGGCGGAAGGGCTCCCCTCCAGTCTGCGCCCCACCCCACGGCTAGCTCGCCCTGGCCGGGTCAGCCCCAGCCTGGCCACTCCGCAGCCCTGCCCCTGCCACACAGCGCCGCGGCAGCACACCCCTTAGCCTTGCCACCGCCCCCTCCACCCGACTTCTGTCCCAGGCAAGACCCAAGCCCGCCCTCCCACTACCCACAGATTTGCACCCCTTTCCAACCTCTCTGCCGCCCCACACCGGTTCTCCTCTCTTCCAGGTACAACGTGGACTCCAAAACCAACATCTCCAAGCCGGTGAGCGAGCGTCCCCGCGTGGACTGGCTGGGCACACGGAGACGGAGACGCTCTGCTGTGTTAAACAGCCTTCCTTAGAACGCCTAACCCTTGACCCCTACCCCAGCTTCTTCAGGCTCCCACCCACCCTCCCGCCCTCTCCTGCCCTGCCAGGGTTTCCTTCCTGGCCCCTAACTCACTGCTCCTCTTCCTTCTCCGCCGCCCTGGGACCTGCAGAAGGTGAGGCTGAACTGGGCTGGGCGTGGGCAGGGAGTGGGGCTGGGCTGGTATTGAGACCAGGCTTGGGTTGATGGCCACCAGGAAACAGAGCTTGCCTGGGGACCCTTTCCCACCCACCCCCATTATGCACAGGCCAGGTGGCAGGTCTTGTGATGTCCTGTCTGGGAACCAGCCCGGTCAGGTGTAGGTTCCCAAGGCTGGGCCGGGGCAGCGTGCCCCTCCTGGTCTTGCTGACTTCATGTCCTGGCGCAGGACTTCCTGGGACAAGCGTTCCTGGCCCTGGGAGAGGTGATCGGAGGCCAAGGCAGCCGGGTGGAGCGACCTCTCACGTGAGCTGATCGGGAAGGGGTAGCAGGGTGGGCCTCTCCCTGTTGTCTCCCAAGGACGCTGCTGACAGAGCAGCTGAGGCGGGCGTTGCCCCTGGTCCAGAGCTTTCAACGGCTCCCATCGCCTTAGTGAGAAAGTCCAGCCTCCAGGGCTCTGCTCCAGTCTCAGGCCTGGCAAGGCTTTCCCCCTTCATTCCTTCTCTAAGTCTGGGTCACCCTTTAAGGTCCACCTAGTCTAAGCCCCTCTCCACAGAGAGACTTCCCTGACCAAATCGGATCCTCAGGAATTTCCATTGCATTCACTTGCTAAATGTGCAGTGTCAACCCCTTTCCCAGGGACTTGGGTCCCACAAAAAGGTTCCTGCCCCGAGGATGCCTCTCCCCTGTTGGTGGGGCTTGGGGGAACAGTATAAAATAGACACAGTGAGTAAGTAAAGTCCATAATGCAAGGTGGAAGTGCCGTGGGGGAAAGGTCAAAGCAGAGCAGAGTACGGGCACTCGGAAAGCTGAGCGCTGAGGGCGGTGTTCAATAGCGCGGTCGAGCGGGCCTGTGGACAGCCTGAGGAGGGTGAGGAGTGAGTGGCACAGACCTGTGGAGGAGGAATGTTCCAGGCAGAGGAACCCATCCACGCACAGTGTGGCTAGATGAGAGGAAGGGGGAGGGCGGAGCGGGGCAGGCAGGGAGGGTGGGCCTGTCAGTCCCTGGAAAGACTTCAGCTTTCCCTCCCCGTTGAGAGTCAGTGGAGGGTTCTAAGCAGAAGGGCATGATCTAAGTTTCCAAAGGACGATGCTGGCTGTGGATTGAGAATGGAGCTGGGGTAGACAGAGAGATGACGGGAGCCCATGTGAAGGCTAGTACAGGGCCAGCAGGTGGCACGGTGGTTAAGGTGCTGGACTTCCATGTAGCCGACCACGGTTTGAGTCCTGGACCTTGCAGCTAGAAAAATTATGCCAGGCGTGTGTGTGCATGCCCAAAATTCCAGGAGGAGAATGGAGGAGAAGGGATTGCTGTGTGGCCATCCCCCTTGGGGCAGATTTCTTATTTTCCCTCTCACTGTCTCTCTCTGAACGCACTCGTAGAGCGCACGTGACCTATGGCAAAAAGAAAGAAAAAGAAAAAGAAGACTAGTATGGGGGCCAGCAGGTGGTGTGGTGGTTAAAGCACCAGACTCCCTCATGCTGACTGTGGTTCAAGTCCCAGATCTGGCAGCTTGCTCTTTTTTTTTTTTTTTTTTTTGGAGAGGTTTTCACTATAGGGCACGTGTGCTCGCCAGAAAGACAGAGACAAAGAGATGGAAAGTGAGAAATCACCCCCCCCCCCAGGGGGAGTGGCCACGCCGCAGTCCCTTCTCCCTCATTCTCCTCTTGTGATCTTGGGTACTCACGCACACGCCCAGCGTGAGTTTAAGCCACTGGGTCCGGGACTCGAACCACAGTCGACTACATGGGAGTCCAGCAACATAGCCATTACGCTAACTGCTGGTCCCAAGAGTCCGGGCATATTCTGAAGGTGGAGCTGACACATTCCTGGCAGACAGAATATGGATGTGAGAGGAAAGGGGAGTTGCGAATGGCACCACAGCCTTTGGCCTGAACACCTGGAAAGACGGAATTGCCTCCAACTGAGATGGCTAAAAAAAAAAAAAAAAAAAAAAAGGCAAGGGAGGAGCAAGTTAGGTGGAAGCATTCGATCAGGAGCTCAGCCTGCCATCTTGAATCTCACATGCTTTCTTGGCCATCTGAGAGGTGTCCTACAGGCAGCATGGTACACAAGTCTCTGCTGTATTCCATGAGGCGCTCAGCTAAGACCATGAGACATGAGACCCACAGGGGCAGGGGAGCGAGACCAAGACGGAGACTTCAGAAGCTGGGCCTAGAAAAGGGGACCGAGAAGGAGCAATGGATGAAGTAAGGAGGAGGCCCAGGGGAAGGCAGTGTCCCCTGGAAGTGAAGTGAGGAGATGTCCTGAGAATGAGAGCGGCCAACTGTGGCAAACACTGCCGTAGGTCAAATAAGACGAGGGGTGGGGTAGGCCAGCAGGTGGCACAGTGGTTAAGGCACTGGCCTCCCGCGTGGCCGACTGCGGTTTGAGTTCTATGCTCAGCAGCTTGCTTTCTCGCTTTGCTCCTCTCTTTCTCTGGTTCATGCCCTATAGCAAATTTAAAAATAATAATGATAATAAATAAAGTAAAATAGATAATCCTTAAAAGAAGGGGGGGGACTAGCCGTTGAGCTTAGCCAGGTGGAGATTACTGGTGTCTGACGGGCACAGTTGGAAAGGGGAGGTGGAGGTCGCAGAGGTTCAGAAGAGGAGGGAAGAGGAGCATAGGAGTGAAGGAATCTTCCAAGAAGTTTTGCTGCAAAGGGTGGCTAGAGCAGAACATGAGGTAAAAAATGATTTGTGATTTTTAAGTATTTTTTTGCTTAGAGAGCGCATGTGCTTGAAGTAGAAAGAACAGAGAGAGAAGGAGAGGAGAAAGCACCTCCCATGGAAAATGGTCACACCACAATCCCCTCTTCATCCCTCCTTTCTTTTGGGATTTAGGCACACACACACATGGACCTGGTGTGTTTCTTTTCTTTTTTTAATTTTTTTTTTTTGAGAGGTTTTTGCTATAGGGTGCATGCGCTTGCCAGAAAGAAGAGAGAGACAGAAAGCGAGAAATCACCCCCAGGGGGGATGGCCACGCTGCAATCCCTTCTCCTCCATTCTCTTCTTGGGATCTTGGGCACGCACGCACACGCACCTGGCGTGAGTTTAAGCCGCCGGCTCCAGGACTCAAATCGTGGTCAACTAAGTGGGAGTCCAGGACATAACCGTTATGCCAATTGCTGGTTCCCTCCTGGTGTGTTTCTTAAGCTGCCAGGTCCAGGACTTGAACCACAAGGTTGGCCATGTGGCATCTGACTACCTTAACCACCAGGCCATGGAGTCAGCGCTGTACTTTTCTTTTTAAGAATTATTTTAGGGACCAGCTTTCTGGTGAGTGCACACGCCCTATAGCAAAAACCTCTATTTAAAAAAAAAAAAAAAGAATTATTTTATTTAACTTTATTTATTTATTTAATTTGACCAGAGAGGGACAGAGTGAGAGAGAGAGGGAGAAAGGACAAGTGAGAGAGAGAGAGAAAGGGAAAGTGAGAAAGCAAGCCTCCGGATCCAGGACTTGAACCACAGTCGGCCATGTGGGAGTCCAACACCCTTAACCACTATACTTCCTGCCGGCCCCAGCCCTGTAATTTCTAACATGAGAAAAATACTGTGTTTGTATGCTCATGGGAGTGACCCAGGAGAAATTGAAAAACTGTAATGAAAAGAGAGGAGGAGGGCCCAGCAGGTGGTGTGGTCGTTAAGGGTGCTGGACTCCCACATGACCGACCGCCTTTTGAGCCCCGGACCTAGTGGCTTGCTTTCTCACTTTCCCTCTGTCTGTCTCTCACTCTGTCCCTCTCTGGTCAAATTAAAATAAATGAATATAATTAAATAAAATAATTTTTTTAAAAAAGAAGAGGGGAAGATTGCTGGAGCGATGCCTTTGTGCAGACAGGCCAGTGTGGAACATCGCCCCAGAGGAGGGCTCAGTGGGCACACAGAGGGTCCGTTTATAGCAGCCGCAGGAAGGCACGTGGTGTGGGGGCAGATGCTGGTGGCGGGTAGGTGCAGTGGGTGGGCATCCCTCTGCTTGCTTCAGTTTTGTCACTGAATAGGAAACAAGGTCAGCGGCTGAGAGCGAGGACTGTAGAGGGGCCTTGAGGGTTTGAGGGTAGGGAGGAGTGGTTCCGCCCTCTCGCAGAGCTGGGGAGCACAGGGCCTCGGGGCGCAGACTGTCGTAGTAAGGCCCCTCTTGAGGTTTGTGGTCATGCATTTAAAGTAAGACCAAGCGGCATGATGGTGTTTTTTTTGGCGCGTGCGGTACAAATTAGGCAGAGTGTTGGATGTAACTGTGGCTGTAGTTCTTCCACATGAGTACGGAAGGTAAGAGAAGCACAGGGAAGAGCAGGACTGCAAGGATTACTACCATCGCTGCCTGGACTCGCACCCGGTGAGGACGTGAGTGAGGGTGGAGGCAGTGACGCCGTAGGAGCCGCGGTCTGTGGGTTGTGGGTTTTCAGGCAAACAGGCCCTGTGCTTATCTCACTCCTTATTTTTTTTTGAGAGGTTTTTGCTATAGGGCATGTGCACTCACCAGAAAGACAGAGACAGACAGACAGAAAGCGAGAAATCACCCCCCAGGGGGGATGGCCACTCCGCAATCCCTTCTCCTCCATTCTCCTCTTGGGATCTTGGGCACACATGTACACACGCTCAGTGTGAGTGTAAGCCACCGGGTCCGGGACTCAAACCTCTGTCAACTACATGGGAGTCCAATGACATAGCCATTACGGCCACTGCTGGTCCCCACACTCCCTTTTAAAGCACAGAGACTGAAGGAATCAGACAGATCAATTTTTGTGATAGGGCACATGCGCTCACCAGAAACAGAGAGAAGGACAAAGAGAGGGAAAGGGAGAGAGCAGAAAGCACCCGCATGTGGAATGGTCACACTGTAATTCCATCTCTTCCAACTCTCCATCCTGATGGGATTTGGGGCACACATGCACACAGACCCAGCGTTCTCTCTCAAGTCGCCAGGTCCCAGACGTGGACCGTCAAGTTGGTCATGTGGGATCCGGCTGTTTTAACTACCATGCCACAGAGCAGGCCCAACGCTCTTATTTTAAAGATGGGGGGTGGACAGCAGGTGGCATGGCGGGTGAGGTGCTGGACTCCCACATGGGAGTCCGACCCCAGCTTAAGTCCCAGACCTAGTGGCTTGTGTTCTCGCTTTCCCTCTCTTTCTCTCTGGTTAAATTTAAAAATAATACTAATAAATAAAATTAAATCATTCTTTTAATAAATAAATAAAGACGGGGAAAATCACATAGCAAGTTAGAGTCAAGACTTGACCTCAGGGCTCTCCTGACCTAGCTTTCTCCCTGCCATAATGCAAATCCCTGTGGGAATGAGAAGTCACAGTCCTCTATCAACACGGTCCCTTACTGGTGGGGGGTGGTCGAAGGCAAACTGGGGCTACGAGTCCATGTATGCACCCTTCAGACACATGGAGGTGATGGAGGTGTCCCTTGTAGGGTCAGAAGAGGATAAGACAGCCTGTATCTTTTTTTAAAAAAATTTTTAAAAATTATTATTTACTTAATTTTATTTATTCATTCATTTTTAATTTGACCAGACACACACACACACACACACACACACACACACAGAGGGAAAGGGAGAAAGGAAGCCGCCAGGTCCAGGACTTGAACCGTGGTCAGCCATGTGGGGGTGTCCAGCACCCCAACCACCACGCCACCTGCTGGTCCCAGCCCTTATCTTATTTTAAATCTCACTCCACAGTTTTCAGAAAGCACAGCAGCTTTGCCCTAATACCCCAGCCCTTCTGCCCTAGGATCTGGCAAGACAGTTCTCTTCCTCACTCAGAACTGCTACACCACACTCCACTTGCCTCTCAGCCCCGGCAGCTTCCCGAGGGCCGCATCGAGTGGGGCTGAAGAAGGCCCCACTAGCACAGCACCTGGTGTGCAGCAGGCACCAGGGTCCGCTTTGAAGAGCACAGTGACTTCACATAGAGCTCGCAAGCTGCTTTTCCTCCCATGCTCTAGATCAGATCGCATGGCAGCCCTAGCAGGCCGCGACACGTTTCCTACAGGAAGTAAAGCTCAGAAAGGGGAAGTAATTGGCCCCGGGTCACACAGCTTGGAAATCATATCCACCGAGTCCACTGCTTCTAAAGTCCATGTCTTTTCCACACTACGTTTATGTAATGTCCACCTAGGCTTGTCTCACCCCTTCCTAACAAAATGCAGACCCTCCCCAGTCCAAGTCAGGCCTTTCCCCACCAGGGGCCACACAAGACAGACAGGGACACACTCGGGACTACCAGTAGATGGCAGCTTTAATCCCCTCACCCACACAATCTCAGATTGGCCACCCCAATCCTTGTCTGCTCTCTCTCCTCTCGCTAAGAGGCTTTTTCTGCTTCCAGGGGTGTACCAGGCAAGAAGTGTGGGACCATATTGCTGACCGCAGAGGAGCTTAGCAATTGTCGGGTCAGTAAGGGCCCCGTGTTAGACCCAGGAGCGCCCTTCTTTCCCCAGACTCCTGAGTAGACGGCTTGATAGCTATGGGTGGACTTTTTGGTGTCGACAGCCCAATTTCATCCCGCCAGGACATTGCCACCATGCAGCTGTGTGCGAACAAGCTGGACAAGAAGGACTTCTTTGGGAAATCGGACCCCTTCCTTGTGTTCTACAGGAGCAATGAGGACGGCACGTGAGTCACTGCCACCAGGACAGCACCTAAGTTGGGGGAGGCAGAGGCTCAGGAGTATTGAGCCCTGCCTCTGGACTCAGTCCTACCCCCAGAGCAGGTTCCAGTCCTCCCGCTCCCCTGCAGGTTCACCATCTGCCACAAGACAGAGGTTGTGAAAAACACGCTGAATCCTGTGTGGCAGCCCTTCAGCATCCCTGTGCGGGCGCTGTGCAACGGAGACTATGACAGGTCTGCCTCACCATTAGCTGGGGGACAAGGGGACAAGGACCTGACCCCAGAGTAGTGGTAGAAGTGTCATCGTTTTGGAGGGTTCTGCTCACTGGGACAGTTTTGGGCATGGAGCTTGGTGGATGGGGAGACAGATGGGTAGCCACGTGGATAGATAGATGGACTCTCCATGATGGATGGATGAATGGACTAGGTGGATGGGCAGATAAATAAAGGAAAGACTCAATACATGGATAGATGTTCAGATGGGTGGATAAACTGGTAGTGGTTGGATGGGTGTGTGGCTGGATGTACAAGACAACTGCTGGGTTGGCAGAGGGACAGATGGATAAATGGACAGCAGATAAATGAACAATTCTATTGATGGGTGGATTAGAGGATGGACAGATGGTAGGCGGATGAGTCAATAAATGAGCCGATAGATGGCTGATAGATGGATGTGTGTTTGAGACTAGTGGATGAATGGATAGGCAGATGGATGAATGGAAAAGCAGGTGGAATAGGAAGGGATACGTGGAGGGACAAATGGATTGTGGATGAGCAGGTAAATGGATGGTATGGCAGATAAATGAATGTTCAGATTAGTTGATGGGTAGGTAAAAGTAGATGCATAGTCTTACTAAATGAACTAATGAATGGATAGCGTGAATATAGGTGGGTAGGTAGGAGAGTGGAAGGAAAGGCACTTTGATGGATAAGTAGGTGGATAGTTATGCAGATAAATCAATGATCAAATGAATGAATGTTCTATGGCTGGGTGTTGATTGGGTAGATGAACAGACGGACAGTTGGGTGCCAGCAAGCATTAGTGAATTAGTGAATGGCTGGATGTATAGTTGGATGGGTGGATAAAGAAATGGACTGCTAGGTCATTGAATTGGCAAAGGTACAGGTAAGTGAGTAGCTAGATGCATAGATGGTTGGCTGGACCAACACATCACTAGAAAAATATATGGGATGACTTAGGCTTGGTAGTTAGGACTAAGGTCTTTGGAACCAGAATGTATGAGTTTAAATCTCTGTTCAATCACTTACTAGTTCTGGGATCTTAGTCAAGTGACTTTTATTAGTATCTCAATTTTCTTATTAAAAAAAAAAATAATAGTGAGGGACCAGCAGATGGCATAATGGTTACGTTACTGGACTCCCACATGGTTGATGGTGGTTCTAGTCCCAGACCTGATAGTTTGAAATTCACGCTGGGTCCCTGTGTGTGCATGCTCAAGATCCTGAGAGAAGACTGGAGGAGAGGGGATTGTGGTCTGGCTATCCTCCTCGGGGGGTGATTTCTCGCTTTCTGTTTATCTGTCTGTCTGGCAAGTGCACATGCCCTATAGCAAAAATCTCTCAATAAATAAATGGTGTTTATCTCATTTAGGGTGGCATTTAAATGAAATGAAATGTTCTGTGAAAGTTCTAAGATTAATGCCAGGCATACAGCAAGGCACAATCGGGGGAAGGACAGTCACCGTGGTACCGATCGCCATGGCAGCAGTAACAGGGTAGCTGATGGGGTACATGCGTGCATAGATAGGGTGGGAAGTAGCCTGAGAGCTGAACCGGTGGACGAGAGGACTGATGGGCGGGCAGGAAGATGATGTGTGTGGTTAAACTGAGGGGCATCTCTGGGATTTATCGGACACACCCAGCCTATGTCTCTGCCCTGCGTTTCAGAACAGTGAAGATCGACGTGTACGACTGGGACCGGGATGGAAGGTAGACCTGCCCCAGACTATCCCCGCTCCTGCACTTAACCCAAACAGTTCCATGTATTATGTGGCACCTTCACTAGGAACCCCATAGCAACACTGGTAGCCCCAGGAAGGGTGATGACAGACACCAGGGTCTTGAGTACAACTGATCCCCTCAGTTGTCTCCCTGGTACACCGTCCTTCCTTTGTCTTCCCTGTAGCCTGGCCCCAGCCCCTGTGCCCTGCAGCCCAAGTAGGGGTCAGGATAGGGACAATAAAAACTGGGTTCGGGCCTGGCTCCAAGCCAGCAGCAGCTGCTGCTTCCCCGCTCCTGGCCTCATTGCAGCCACGATTTCATCGGCGAGTTCACCACCAGCTACCGGGAGCTGAGCAAGGCCCAGAACCAGTTCACGGTATATGAGGTGAGAGCTCAGCCCAGCCCAGTGGCCCAGGCCCTCTGACCCGGCACGCTCCACCTGCAGCTCCCGTCCTGTCCCCTTTTCACGGTTACCTTCCTCCACGTAGGTTCTTAACCCTCGGAAGAAGTGTAAGAAGAAGAAATATGTCAACTCAGGAACTGTGAGTGCTCCCTGCAGCTCTGCCCTCCCAGGTCCCTGGACAGCATGGCAAATACTACTGGGGCAGGGGAAGGCAGTGGGCACAGATTATTTACACGTGGTAATGTTGGGCACAAGGTGGCACCACTCAGGTTTTGTGGTTTTTTTTTTTTTTTTGCGCTATAGGACACGTGTGCTTGCCAGAGAGAGACAGAAAAGAAGGGGATATAGCCAGGCCGCAATCCCTTCTCTTCCATTCCCCTCTTGGCGTTTTGGGGATGCACACATATGCACCTGTTGTGATTCTCAAGCGGAGCACACTGTGGTTGGCCATTTGAGAGTCCAGCACCTTAACCACCACACCACCTGTTGGCCTCATTTTTCCCTCCTCATTCAGGAAATTAAAAAAATATATTTAATATTATTTATGACTATTACTATTTTTTTTTAATTTGCTATAAGACACATGCACTCATCAGAGAAAAACAGAAAGAGGGAAAGTGACAAAGCAAGCTGCCAGGTCTGGGACTTGAACTGTAGTTAGCCATGTGGGAGTCCAGCACCTTACCCACGATGCCACTGGCTGGCCCTCACCCAGGGGAAAATTTTTTGATCTTTACTCTTCAGGAGAATTTTAAAAACCACCCTGAGTTGCATTCCCCAACTGAATATTCTTTTGGAAATCCAAATATGTTTCTGGACTTACACTTTTTTTTGGAGAGGTTTTTGCTATATGGCATGTGCGCTCACCAGAAAGAGAGAGACAGAGAGACAGAAAGCGAGAAATCATCCCCAGGGGTATTCCCACACCACAATCCCTTCTCTATTCTCCTCTCAGGATCTTGGGCACGCATGCATATGTGCCTGGCATGAGTTTATGCCACCGGGTCCGGGACTTGAACCATGGTTGACTACATGGGAGTCCAATGACATAGCCATTATGCCAACTGCTAGCCCCTGGACTTAACACTTTATATCCCAACCAGACTCTGAACAGGGTGGGACAGGTGGGGCTGGAACCACGTGCGTCTCTCCAAAGCTCGATATGCCTCTCTCCTTCCGCCACCCAAACTGCCCTTTCCAAAGTGGGACGGCTGCCTCTTCTGCCCTACAGGTGACGCTGCTCTCCTTCTCTGTGGACTCCGAATTCACTTTTGTGGATTACATCAAAGGAGGGTAAGTTACGGGCCACGCTCTGGGCTGAAAGTCCAGCCGTGAGTTACTCCCATGCCTGAGCCTCAGTTTTCTTATTTGTCAATGGTCAGGGCCCAATGAGGTAAGCACTGGGAAAACTATAAAACATCTATAAAATGCAAAATCCCCTCCCTTGGGGTTCCCAGAAAAGATGACTACCAGCCCAGTGGTCTGCAGTGCAGTGGTGGCCCCAGTCAGCTGACTAGGGCCCAGACGCAAGGTATAGCCAGGCAGGAGGGAGAAGCCAAGAGACGAGAGAGGCCAAGAGCCAGGGAGAAGCTGAGCAGACTGCATGGGGGAAGTCCTGCTTGGCTCAGGGGAGGCAGGAAGAGCTGGGGCTGTTACTTTGTTTCTCTGAACCTCACTTTTCTCCTATGTAAATGGAAAATATTAACTATCACTTCAGGGCTATAGTAAGGATTAAATTAAATTACCTATAGTACCCTTGTCACACAGTAGGCATTTAATCCTGCTACCCAAAGTGTGGGCCAGGGGCCAGCAGCATCAGCATCACTCAGGAGTTGGTTAGTTTCTGCCCAGACCATCTGGATCGGAATCTGCATTTCAACAGGAGCCCAGGGGGTCTGCGTGCACATGGATGTTTATGCTGTTGTGATACGTCTTGGTCCCTCACGTCTCAACCCCTCTACTTTCTCAACAGAACACAGCTGAACTTCACAGTAGCTATCGACTTCACAGCTTCCAATGGTGAGGCATGGATGGGGGTGGGGGGGCAGGTTCTGAGGGAATCATTAAGAATTGGCCTGGTTTGCTACCTGGGGATAAGAGTTTCCCTACCTGGGAACCAGCAGTTAGCATAATGGCTATGTCGCTGGACTCCCACGTAGTCGACCGTGGTTCGCGTCCCGGACCCGGTAGCTTAAAACTCACACCGGGCGCGTGTGCGTGCGTGCCCAAGATCCCGAGAGGAGAATGGAGGAGAAGGGATTGCAGCGTGACCATCCCCCCTGGGGGGGTGATTTCTCACTTTCTGTCTCTATGTCTCTCTCTGTCTGGCGAGCGCACGTGCCCTATAGCAAAAAACCTCTCCCCCCAAAAAAAGAGTTTCCCTACCCAAGAAGCCTAGGCTTGGGTAAAGCCCAGCCAGGATAGCACTGGAGTGAGAGTGTTCGAGGGCAGGGATTGGTGGAGGGCACGGGAAAATAGATGGGTAGGGAGAACAAAGGAGGCTGAGGATAGATAGCTGTTCAACAGGTGGGTTAGTTAATGAGCAGATGGGAGAGAGAGGGGCGAAGGAGAGATGGAGAGGTGACTGGGTGGCAATGATGAATACATGGATAGACCGATGAACACAGTGGGTAGATGGGCTGGTAAATGAGTATGATAGACCGGACAAGGAGGTGCTTGGATGGGTGTGTGGGTGGACACCTAGACAGATGTGTAAGTTGGACAAACAACATGCAGGTAGACAGAATGTGTAGACAGGTAGAGAGGCCCATATGAGAATAGACGAACAAATGAATGGAATGGATAGGACTGACTGGCTGGCTATGTGGCTGGGTAAAATCATACGGTGATATCTATGGATGGAAAGGTAGGAGAAATGGCAGGTGGACAGGAGGGTGGATGGATAAATGGCTAGATAGCTGGATAAGAAAATGGAGAGATGGGCCAGCAGATGGTGTGGAGGTTAAGGTGCTGGATCCCACATGGCCGACTCTGTGATGTGAGTCTCAGGCCCAGCAGCTGGAAAATCATGCCAGGTGCATGTGCATGCATGCCCAAATTCCTCAGAGAAAAATGGAGGAGAAGGAATTGCAGTGTGACCATCCCTACTGTGGGGTTGATTTCTCTGGCAAGTGCATGTGCCCTATAGTTTTTTTTTTCTTTATTATTTTAACTTAACTTTATTTATCATTAATGTTTTCCAGTTTGATCAGAGAGAAGACAGAGACAGAGAGGGAAAGCAAGTCCCCTGGTCTGGGATATGAACCACGGTTGACCATATGGGAGTCTAGTGCCTTTAGCCACCACTCCACCTGCCGACCCTGCATGTGCCCTATAGTAGAAACTGTATGCTTTATGCTTTTTTTTCCTTTTTTTTGGGGGGGGGAGGGGAGAGGTTTTTACTATATGGCACATGTGCTCGCCAGAAAGACAAGAGACAGAGAGACAGAAAGCGAGAAATCACTTCCTAGAGGGATGGCCATACTGCAATCCCTTCTCCTCCATTCTCCTCTCAGGATCTTGGGCACGCACGCACATGCGCCCGGCATGAGTTTAAGCCACCGGGTCCGGGACTCAAACCACGGTTGGCTACATGGGAGTTCGGCGACTTAGCCATTACGCCAACTGCTGGCCCCAAGTAGAAACTATATTAAAATTTTTTTTGAAGGAAGAAAATGGAGAGATGAACATATGAAAATAAATAGAATCAACAATGATCCATTTATCGATGGATAAACACGTTAAAATCTATTGAAAGATAGACTTACGGCCAAGTAGATGAGTGGGTGGGTCTACGGGTAGGTGAACAAATGGATGGAAATATATGGAGATGGGTAGGTAAAGAGATGGATAAAGAGCCAGACAGGTGATTGGGTAAAATAATGAGGGATGACTTGGGTAGCATGGGTAAATGGGTACATGGATGGATGCATACAAGGATAAGCAGGTGAACACGTGGACGATCGAGGTGACCGTGAGACCGGGGCTCCTGTGTCCCTACAGGGAACCCCCTGCAGCCTACCTCCCTGCACTACATGAGTCCCTACCAGCTCAGCGCCTATGCCATGGCCCTGAAGGCAGTGGGAGAGATCATCCAGGACTACGACAGTGACAAGCTCTTCCCAGCGTATGGCTTCGGGGCCAAACTGCCCCCAGAGGGACGGATCTCCCACCAGTTCCCCCTGGTACGGTATGGGCCAGAGCTACTCTCTGTGCCCTGGCCTCTGGCCCACCCAAGTCGATGAATTTCTTGTATTTCCATTTCTTTTTTTTTTTAAGAATTCTTATTTTATTTAACTTTATTTATTTATTTTAATTTGTCCAGAGAGGGACAGAGTGAGAGAGTGGGAGAGGGAAAGTGAGAAAGCAAGCCGCCAGGTCCAGGACTTGAACCACAGTCAGCCATGTGGGAGTCCAACGCCCTTAACCACCACGCCACCTGCTGGCCCCTGTATTTCCATTTCTTGAAGGGCAGGGGCCTGCAGAAGATGAAGCTCTGAGCAGAGAGCGGGCAGGGCTGGGTTTGCAGGGGAGCATGAAAGGGCCTGATGGAAAGAGAAGGGAGGCAGCCGGGACCAGAGCACTGCCCTGGGTGTGTCCCGGCCGGGCTGAGCCTGGCAGGGCACCTTCTCTGACAGAACAACAATGATGAGGACCCCAACTGTGCGGGCATCGAGGGTGTGCTGGAGAGCTACTTCCAGAGCCTGCGCACCGTGCAGCTCTACGGACCCACCTACTTCGCTCCTGTCATCAACCAGGTGGCCAGGTAAGGGTGCGCGGGGGCAGGGGAAGTGTGGAGACCCAAACTGGGAACTGACTCCCCAGGGACAGTCAGGGCCCCTCTCAGATCAACTTGGCCTTTGGAGAGAAGGGGAAAGGTTCAGTGTTGGCCCAACTGCTACAAAGAGGTTACATAATACCTTACTGTAGGGCAAAGAGGGATTCAACAAACTTCTGCCAACCCGCCCCCTGGGAATGACAACCTAGGCCTTGGGTTTGGATAAGAGAGGGAAGCGCTGGTAACAGTGCTGAAGGCTTACGCCTCGGCATCAGACCAGGGTGTGACGCCGGCTCCACCACTCACTAACCACGTCTCCTTAACCAACCTAGCCTCTTTAAACCTCCATTTCATTGCCGCAAGGCAGGGTAATAACGGATGACAATAGCAGCTTCTTTTTAGCCATAGTGGGGTTAAAAATCATGTAATAACGAGGGCCAGCAGGTGGCATGGTGGTTAAGTTACTGGACTCCCACATAGCCGACTGTGGTTTGAGTCCCAAATCCAGCAGCTTGAAACTCAGGCTAGGCACGTGTATATCCATGCCCAGAATCCCAAAAGGGGGACCAGCAGGTGATGTAGTGGTATTGGGCTCCCGTGCGGTCCAAGTCTAGGACCCGGTAGCTTGCAACTCATGCCAGGTGCGTGTGAGTTGCATACCCAGAATCCCAAGAGAAGAATGGAGGAGAGGGTATTACAACATGGCCATACCGCCTGGGGGGTGATTTTTTGCTTTCTGTCTCTCTGGTGAGTGCACGCACCCTATAGCAAACATCTCTTTCAAAAACAAAACAAAACAAAACAAAACAAAACAAACCCAAAAGGAGAGAGAGATGGAGGAGAAGGGATTGTAGCTTGACTATCCCGTGGTGGGTGTGCTTTTTCACTTCCCTCCTCTGTCTCTCTCTCCAGTGGATGCATGTGCCCTATGGCAAATTTAAAAAATAAAAAGGTGACACAGTAGTGCTGTGGAACACTTCAAAGGCAGAGCAGAGAAATAAGAAATGGCCCGCATACTGCCCGTGGGAATGTAGCTGTTCTCTGCCGTCTTTCCCTACGTACTCAGAACGCTCGTCAAATAACCTCTAACGTGTCACTGCTGATTCTTATACTAATATTGGAGTTAGAGTATATTTTTGTTGTCATTAAACAGACTTCTTAAATATGATCTTGGGCAACTGCAGTGATCCCTTTATTCATTCATTTAGTGAACACTTAGGAAAGGGCAGTGTGCCGTGAGGCTGGGCCCCGCCGCCAGACCTAGCGAAGTCTGCACATTAGTTCTGTCGGCCACTAGCCATGTGGCTTTGGTGAAGACTCGTAACCTCTCTGTCCTGGTTCCTCATTTGTAAAATGAGGCTGGGGTGTTGTGAGGGTGACTTATGTATGTCGAGCACTTAGAATGGCCCCGTGCACCCTTAGCACTCCGAAGTGTCAGCTGTGACGGGGCTGTTACTGTCATTATACTAGTCGGAGGGCATCCGTTGTGTGCTCAGCTCTCTGCTGGGGCACTGGAGACTCACAGATGAATAGGATCTAGTCCCTGCCCTTGGGAACTCCCGGCTTGGTGCAGGAGACAGAAATATAAATAAATCATGGCCTTCCGTAGACCAGAGCTTCCCAGGCTTTTCTAGCAGGTCGCCCGTCAGCAGAGGCAAGGGACTGCATCCTCCTGGGAGAATCGGGGCACGGCAGAGAGCGGCGAGACCGAGAATGCCTTTGAAGTCTCTGTATTTCATCTTAAAGATGCTGCCAATTGTCTATTCTTCTCACATTGGTATCCCTGTTTGCTTTCGCTTAGGGGGAAAAAGGTGTTTTAAGTGTTTTAAGTGTATTTGCAGTCATCTAGCCGGAGCCATCAGATCATGTAGGAGGACGGAGATACCCTGTAGCCTGGGGGACCCTCTGGGGGTACCCTCAGGGTATGAGGGCCCACTTTAGAGAAGCAGACAGCCCACCTTGCTGGGCGGAGCCGTACGCTAGCAGATGGAGGGAGACTGGGGGGGACAGAGGCCTCCCCCAGAGGGGACTGCTCGGCCAGGTCCACAGGGCAAGCTGGAGAACGAAGAGCAGAGTGGACGGGTAGCGAGGACGGCGTGTGGAGGCACAGAGGATGAGCAGCAAGGTCGGGAAACAGTGGGCGGTGTCGGTGGCCAGGGTTGTCGTGTGTGTGGAAGAATGTCCAGAGAGCAGGGGCAGTGGAGAGCGATGGGATCTGAGCTCAGAGGGTTCAAGGCTCAGCTGGTCAAGTCTGGACTTGGATTCCAGCTTCCCCACCCCTTGGGGGTACTACGCAGTGTTTCGGAACTGCAGTTTTCTCATTTTAAAAATTGGAGTAGGGCCAGCCAGTGGCGAGGTGGTAAAGGTGGCTGGAGCCCACATATGGCTAACCGCACAGTTCAAGTCCCAGGCCCAGTGACTCGGAAAAACACACCAGGAGGGAGAGCTAGAGGAGACAGGGTTGCAGCATGACCGTTCCCCATGGAGGGGGTGCTCTCTCACTTTTTTCTCTGTGTGTGTCTCTCTCACTCTCTGTGTCTCTGGTGAGCACACGAGCCCTCTGTAAATTAAAAAAAAAAGAAAAAGTGCCTCCCTCACAAAAAAGTCACGAGGGCCAAATTAGGTCACATGTGTCCAGTGTGCACCCGTGATTTTGATGACCCCAGGGAGTCAGCAACGGCTGCGTGGGACACGGCTGGCCTCCCGCGGGCCAGCCACCATCTCAGCTACTCCCAGACCAAAGGGCTTGGGAACGCGAGGCATCGGCAGGGAACTGAAGAGGTGCCTCCTGGGCCCCTAGACCCTTCCATGACGCCCACTGCCTCCAGCTTGCAAATGCGTCGTTGGGCCGCCCTCACTCACCTCAGCCTCATCTCTCCTCATCTACACGTGGCTCCTAGAATACATGACAGGGCTTCAAAGAGTTGGTGGGAAATGTGTACCATGAAAAAACTTTGCATGGAGCGCAAAAATGTTGTACCAAAATAAACTCATCCCCGATCCTAAGTTTTTCACGAACTTTTTGAAGTCCCTTGTACACCCTGTTGGTTTGTACCTGCCATCCCCTCGGGAACGCTTTTCCCTTTACCTCCCCGCCCCTGCCAGCCCACCCTTCCTCCACCATCACCTGGCTAAACCCCACTCTTTTTTTATCCCCCTAGGGTGCATGCACTTGCTGGGGAGAGACAGAGACAGTGAGGGGGAAGTGAGAGATCACTCCCGAAAGGGGATGGCCATGCTGCAGTCCCTTCTCCTCCATTCTCCTCTTGGGGTTTTGGTCACGCACACACACCTACCCAGTGCGATTTTGAGCTACCAGGACTCGGACAAGGTCCATTCAAGTCTAGCACGTTAACCATCACGCCCCTCGCTGACACCCAGTCGCACTCATTTCTCAGGGCTCAGGCTCAGCCGTAAGCATTTCAGCAGAGTAAGTTCCCTCCCTGCTCGGACAGCATCCCTTTCTCTGCCTCATGCCCGGCACCCAGCTTGTACCTCACAGGCAGGCGTGCAGTGACTGCTGTGAGGACATGCCAGGCCAGGCCCAGGAGGTGACTGGGGCCGGAATTCAGAAGGGGAAGGGTCTGCTAAGGGGATCACAGTCCATTCCCATCCTGGGCCCTGAGCAAGCTGCGCCAGAGTTACGTGAATTCTGCATTTTCACCAGACTCGAATCTTCTTTTTTTTTTTTTTTTTTTTTTTTGGAGAGGTTTTTGCTATAGGGCACGTGTGCTTGCCAGAGAGACAGAGAGACAGAGAAACAGAAAGCAAGAAATCACCCCCCAGGGGGGATGGCCACGCCGCAATCCCTTCTTCTCCATTCTCCTCTCGGGATCTTGGGCACACACGCACACGTGCCCGGTGTGAATTTAAGCCACCGGGTCTGGGACTTGACCGGTGGTCGACTACATGGGAGTTCAGCGACATAGCCATTACACCAACTGCTGGTCCTAGACTTTAATCTTTTTTTTAAAATTTTTTAATGTTTTTGCTATAGGGTGCGTGTACTTTTAGAGAGAGACAGTGAGGGAACGTGAAAACTCACTTTCCAGGGAGGATGGCCACACAGCAATCCCTTCTCCATTCTCTTCTTGGGACTTCGGGCACACGTGCATGCATAACCAGTGTGGTTTTCAGGCCTCCAAGTCCAGGGCTCACACCATCATCGACCACATGGAGGTCCAGCACCTTAACCACCAAAGCGACCTACTGGCTGCTCATCTGACTTTTTGGAATCAGGCTCAAACACAAGTACTGTGGGCCAGTCAGGTGGCATGGTGGCTAAGATGGCTGATCCCACATGGCCAGCTGATGGCAAGGGAAGAGGGGATGTTGAGGGATGGTGGCATGGTCATCCCCCTGGGGAGTGATTTCTCACTTTCCCTCTCTCCCCCTCTGCCTTTCTCTGGCAAGCACACGTGCACTATAACAAACTAAAAAAGAAAACAAAAACAAAAAACAAAAAAACACAGCACTATCCAATGTAACTCTTTACAATGACACAACCGTTCTGTATCTGTTCAGCACAGTATGGGATTCACCAGCCACATGTATGTGCATAGTGAGTACTTGAGAGGTAGCTATAGTAATCAAGGAGTTGAATGGTAAAAATAACATTTATTTTATGATACAGAATGTCTATGTGAGAAAGAAAGCAGCATTTTTTTTTTTTTTTGGAGAGCTTTTTGCTATAGGGTGTGTGTGTTCGCCAGAAAGACAAAGAGAGACAGAGAGACAGAAAGCGAGAAATCACCCCCCCCCCCCCCCCCCGGGTGAGTGGCCACGCCGCAATCCCTACTCTTCCATTCTCCTCTTGGGATCTTGGGCACACACTCACAAGCACCCGGAGTGAGTTTAAGCCACCAGGTCCGGGACTCAGACCGCAGTCAACTACATGGGAGTCCAGTGACACAGCCATTACGCTAACTGCTGGTCCCCGGTCCTTAGGATCTTGGGCGTCTGTATGTGCACTTGGCAAGGATGCAGACCCAGATCAGTCACGTGGCCTCCAGCACTGCAGACCGGCAGGACGTGGGCTGCACCACCTGGGCTGGGCCAAGGACGTGAACGTTTCATTTAAACTTTGGTAGTCAGACATGGTTTAAGCTACCTGACTGGGTGGCTCTGCTCCACCCTTCCCAGTTCACCCAAGGTTTAAGACCAGAAGTCCAGAGTCCAGGGTCCGCCCTGCTTTCGTGTCCTCTCCAGGCCTTGTTTTTCCTCATGTGTAAAATAAGGGGACTGGACTCTTCTGAAGTCCTTTCCAGATGGAAAAGCCGTGCATTCCAACATTGATGTTGAGGGAAGGAAAGGAGCTGTGGGAGCAGTAGTTCGACCTGCTGGGGGACACGTTGGGGGAGCCTGCAGCCCAGGCGCTGGAACGCAGTCAGCAGAGGGTAGAAGGGAGAGTGAAGACATGGGTGAGACAAGGAAGAAGGGAAGCCCTCAGCCTTTGCTCTCGCTCTTTTATAAGCATCAAAATCCTTCCAGGGATTGACAAAACCCCATGTGACCTGGCTTCTGTACCCCATCAGCCACATAGTCCACTCTGCTCCCCTCACCTGTGACGTCTGGGTATGGTGGGCTTCCTGCAGCCCCACCACAGGGCCTCTGTCCTGGAGCAGTCCCCTCCTTCACTTAGTTTCTCCCCCATCCTCCAACACTGCTTCCTGAGAGGAGCCTTCACTGGGTCTGGGCCGGGTCAGGACCACTGCCGCGGCAGTGTCCCCTCCCATCACAGCACTCATCCCAGAGGTAGTCTCGCCTCTGTGCGGTTCTCGGATGAACACCTGCCTCCCTCCGGAGGGTCTGCGTGGATTTGTTCCGCCTTGTGTGTCTTCGATGCATTTCTGGAGGGATGCAGGCAGGGGCAGGCCCCCGGTCTGGTGAGGGAGCAGGGACTGTAGAAACCCCATTTCTCGCCCAGTGCTCACACACTGGCTGTAGAAGCTTCAGGTGGGGGACTCCCTGGGCCTCGCAGGCGCTCAGCTGGATCCTGACCTTGGCCTCTCGTCCAGGGCTGCCGCCAAGATCTCCGACGGTTCTCAGTACTACGTCCTGCTCATCATCACCGACGGGGTCATATCCGACATGACGCAGACCAAGGAGGCCATCGTCAGCGTGAGTCTGCGGAGGGCGGCTTGGCAGGGAGGGGTCGCTGTCGGCACTGCGAAGGGGCTGATGTGTTACCCTACTGTGCACTGACACGTTAGCCTGCCAGTTTCAAGGATGTTGGCAGAAGACACAAGACTCCTGGGTTACAAAGAGCGTTTTATTCCCAGCAAAGCCAGCAGCTGGTTTATCAGCATTTGCTCTGAGTCTCTGAGTTCCAGCTCCCACAGGATGACGTCAGGAGAATCGAAGGACACCTGCATTCACTGGGGGCTGTGTGACAGGAGAGGAGTCCTGAGCTTGAGGGACCTGCATCTGTGGGGTCAGCCAAGTGGCCTGATGGTTAAGGCAGTGAGATCCTACGTGGCCGACTGCACAGTTTGAATCTTGGACCCAGCAGCTCAAAAAACACGGGGTGCATGTGCATGTGTGCCCAAAATCCTGAGAGGGGAGTGGAGGAGACGGGATTGCAGCATGGCCATCCCCCCTGGGGAATGATTTCTCTCTCCCTCCCACTCTGTCTCTCCTCCCAGTGAGTGCATGCAACCCATAGTAAATTAAAAATAATAAAAAGGAACCTGAATCTTTTATAATGGGCAGTAAGCAAGCCTGCTCTTTGTTCCAGTGGGAGTCCCTTTTAAAAGTATGCTAGACAGAGGACCAGCAGTTAGCATAATGGCTATGTCGCTGGACTCCCACGTAGTCGACTGCAGTTCAAGTCCTGGACCCAGTAGCTTAAACTCACGCCAGGCATGAGTGCGTATGTGCCCAAGATCCCAAGAGGAGAAAGGAGGAGAAGGGATTGCGGCGTGGCCATCCCCCTGGGGGGTGATTTCTTGCTTTCTGTCTCTCTGTCTCTCTCTGTCTCTCTCTGTCTCTCTCTGGCAAGCACATGCACCCTGTAGCAAAAACCTCTCCAAAAAAAGAAAAACAAACAAAAAAGTATACCAGACAGTAAAAGAGTTGCCCTCTGCTTTCAAGGCCGGACGATATAAACATCCTTGAAGAAAACAGTCTGAAACAAAGAGAATTGGTGCGGTGCCTCTGTTCGCAAGGAATGCAGAAACATCTCACACACACACGACACACACATGCACACACATACACATGCACACATACACACAACACACGCATACACACATGCACATACAGACGTGCACACGTACACACACGTGTACACACACATACACACAGACACACACATGCACACACATACACATGCACGCATACACACAACACACACACATGCACATACAGACGTGCACACGTACATACACGTGTACACACACACACACACACACACACACGTCTTTCAGTGGTCACCTCCCTGGTTCCGGCTGCCCGCCCCAACTGCTCACGCTCTCTTCCCACAGGCATCCTCACTGCCCATGTCTATCATTATCGTCGGCGTGGGACCAGCCATGTTTGAGGGTGAGCAGGATGAGAGCTACGAGTGGGACTAATAATGGGGGGAGGCCTGCCTCACAGAAAAGACAGGATGGATCCCCCTCTGGGACCGTGGCTAAGTTCAGACCTTCTCTGAACCAGTTTCCTCATCGCAGCGAAGGCCGGTACTACGGATACACTTCCCGGGATCCCTGGGAGGATGGAGTCGGGGGGCGTGATGACTCCCTGCCGAGGTCTAAGGTCCATAGGATTTCCTGTAACCACCGGGTGTTCTCGGGGCTACTCCAGAAGGAAGCTGAGGTGGGGGGCAGCATGGGGGGTCTGGCTAGGCCGATCGGCTGAGGGTTGTCTCTTCTGCAGCGATGGAAGAGTTGGATGGTGACGATGTGCGCGTGTCATCTCGGGGACGCTACGCGGAGCGGGACATCGTCCAGGTAGACCTTCCCTGGGAAGCCTGCGGAACCGAGCATGGCGGGGAAGGGAGCCACCCCTTCCTGCCGTCTCAGCCACCCACCAGTCTGCCCTCGCCCTCCCACCCTCGCGCCTTCATGTGTTCTGACCACAGAGTTCGCTGCAGCCTAGGTAGTCCCATGCAGGGGGCTCCCCCAGGTCCCTGCTGCGTAGTGGAGGCAGCCACAGTAAACGGCTCATTAGATGGGAACACGTGCTCTGGAGGGACAGCAAATGCCCTTGTGGGGGCCTAGACCACGGGACCCGACGGGGCGGCCTTCATGAGGAAACGACGTTTGCGCTGACAGGCAGAGGAACACCGTGTCAGGGGAGCCCTGTGGCTCCAAACTGGCCTGACCAGGCCGAGGGCAGGAGCCAGGATCACACTGAGCAAGGGGGGAGCCCGAGCCTCGCTGGGCATGGGGAGATTTGGGGTCTGCTCCTGAGAACGCTGGAAGATTCTACGTAAGGGGAGGGGTGAGATGGTCAGGCTGGCTGTTTAAAAGATCTGTTTGTGGGGCCAGCAGCTGGCATAGTGGTTATGTCGCTGGACCCCCACGTGGCTGACCGTAGTTCAAGTTCTGGATCCAGCGATGGAAATAACATCGTGTGTGTGCGTGCGTGCCCGAGATCCTGGGAGGAGAGTGGAGGAGGGATTGTGGCACGCCATCCCCCTAGGGGGTGAGTCCTCACTTTCCCTCTCACTGTCTCTGTCTCTCCAGTGAGCGAGTGCAAGCACCCTATAGCAAAAAGGAAGGAAGGAAGGAAGGAAGGAAGGAAGGAAGGAAGGAAGGAAGGAAGGAAGGGAGGGAGGGAGGGAGGGAGGGAGGGAGGGAGGGAGGGAAGGAGAGGAGAGAGAGAGAGAGAGAGAGAGAGAGAGGGAGGGAGGGATGGAGGGATGGAAGGAGGGAGGAAGGGAGGGAGGGAGGAAGGAAGGAAGGAAGGAAAGGAGAGAGAGAGAGAGAGAGAGAGAGAGAGAGGGAGGGAGGGAGGGAGGGAGGAAGGAAGGAAGGAAGGAAGGAAGGAAGGAAGGAAGGAAGGAAGGAAGGAAGGAAGATAGATCTGCTTGCTACTTGGAGGGTGGCCCGCAGCAGGGAGAGGAGGCAGAAGGTGATTGGTGAGAAGCCTCTGAAGAGAAGAGGGGCAGTAAGATTAAGGCTCTGGAGGAGGAGGGGAGGGAGTGGAGAAGTAACAATTCAGAAGATACTTAGGGAGAAACTGTTAGAAGACTTGCTGATGTGATTATCCTGTGGTGGGGAGTGAGGGAGGCTCCCAAGACCACTCAGTTTTCTCACCTGCGCAACTGAGTGACAATCTCATGTACTGGGAAGGAGAAAGCCAGGGCGGGAGATCTGCCTGCAAAAGCCAGAATTCGGTGTGAACACACTGGATTGGGGTATCTGTGGCAACTGAGGAAAGGTCGTACGGGCAACTCAGTGTGTGTTTGGGGACCTTAACAAAAACGTCAGGGATGGGTATGCAATTGTGGGAGTCATCAGGAGATGGTTCTTGTCCTTCTTTTTCTTTTATTCTCTCTCCTCTTATCAGCCGCTCTCCTGGGCCCCCACCCCTCCCTTCTCCCTGGTTCCTGCCCCTTCTTTCCTCTGCCCTGCCTCCTTCCAAGCCCCTCTCCTCCCCCTACCCGGGACCTCCAGGAAACAGTTTTTAAAGTCATGGAAGTGTATAAAATCACCAAGATGGGGGACCGGCAGGTGATGTAGCAGTTAAGGCACTGGACTCCCACATGGCTGACCATGGTTCGGGTCCTGGACCTGGTGGCTGGCTTTCTCACTTTCCCCCTCTCTCTCTCCCTGTGTCTCTCTGGTAAGCACATGTGCCCTGTAGCAAATTTAATTTAATAATAATCACCAAGAAGGAGAGTTGAGAGAGAGGAGGGACCAGGTTTAGAGAGCGGGTACACCGGAGGAATAGGAGGTGGGAAAGGAGCTTCCAGAAAGGCCAGAGGTACCCAGAAGAGTATGGCGGCAAGAGTGGGATGTGTCCCGGAGGGTCACACGTAACGGAAAGCTAAGGAGGTTACGTCAAGCACCGTGAGGCCCACCGGGCTGACTCAGCATTGGGGCTTTGGAAAGAGATGCAGGAGCGCAAAGAAGCCCTCCTGCTCCTCCTGCCCCCTCTGTCCCGGCCACGGCCCACAGCCACCTATCTGTGCCTGTCCCAGTTCGTGCCATTCCGAGACTACGTGGACCGGTCGGGGAACCAGGTGCTGAGCATGGCCCGCCTGGCCAAGGACGTGCTGGCTGAGATCCCAGAGCAGCTGCTGTCCTACATGCGCACCAGGGACATCCAGCCTCGGCCCCCGCCCGCTGCCAAGTCCAGCCCGACCCCAGCTCCAGAGCAGCCCTGAGGAGTCCACGTAGCCCACGCCTCGCAGTCTGCTCGCCTGCTCCCCCGCTGCTGCTGCTGAGAAAGCCAGAGGCACCTGGAGCCCCGGCCCTCACTGGGAGGGCCAGCTTGGAGGATCGGCGCTGGCTGGTGCGCCCTCCACCCCTCACCCGCAGAAGGGCTGGCACCGTCGCCCCCTCCCCGCCTTCATGCCAATAATAAAGCTGATCTTTACTCCACCTCTGTTTCATGGGTCTTGGAGAGGAAGATGGGGTACCCAGGGCCGGGGCCACACCAAGAGGGAGGAACAAGATGGCTTCAGCCAGGGCTCATCCCCATCCCGACACATTCACCTGATCACTCCTTCATACGATCTTCAGCCACTTTAAGGAATAAATGGAATTTTGTATCTGTTTACATTTTCCCCCCTCGTTAGAGAAGCCTATAGCTTTAATCAGATTTTCAAGGAAGTTTCCTGATCTCAAAAGGGGTTAGCTTTAAAATAACTCTGTATAACTCTGCTTTGACCCATGTATTCTTTTATTTTTTTTCTTTAGAGGTTTTTGCTATAGGGCGTGTGCTCTCGCCAGAAAGAGAGAGACAGAGAGACAGAAAGCGAGAAATCACCCCCCGGGGGGATGGCCACGCTGCAATCCCTTCTCCTCCATTCTCCTCTCGGGATCTTGGGCACGCACGCACACACACGCGCCCGGCATGAGTTTAAGCCACTGGGTCCTGGACTCGAACTGCAGTCGACTACGTGGGAGTCCAGTGACATAGCCACTACGCTAACTGCTGGTCCTGATTCTTCTTCTTTATCTACTTATCTCTTCCATGAGCCAGAGAGACAGAGACAGCACCCCTACCACGAGCTTGATGCTGCAGCCCACCCCTATCCTGAGCCAGTCCCAGATCATGGGCACTAGGGTACTCAGGGAGGTCTCTGGATGCAAACTGGGAACCTTCCCACGTGGGTTGCCTTTGCAGTTACTGCTGTACTATTGTCCAGCCCCAAGATTCATTATTCTGATTTTTTTCAATTGCCAGAGGGCAGGTGTGCTCACCAGACAGAGAGAAAACACCCTCCAGTGGGGTATGGTCACGACACAATCCCTTCTCCCCTTCTCCATCCTGTTCAGATTTGGGGCGTGCCTGCACACACACATATCCACACACCTAGAGTGTTTTTCAAGCTGCCAGGTCTAGGATTCAAGTAATGCTTGGCCATGTGGGATCTGACTCCCCTAACCTCTAGGCTATGCGGCTGGCCCCTTATTCTCTATGTTTGGAATGAGGACGATAACAGGTAATACTTTGAGTAGTCACTACATGCTGAGTGATTTACAAGCCTCACCTCATTTAATCCTCACAACCACCCTGTGAGTTAGATACTGTATCTCCACTTTACACCTGAGAAGACAAGTTCGGAGAAGATACGTCCCTTGTTTAAAAGAACTCATCATTTTGACCTCAGACCCCAAGTTCTGAGTCAGCAAACATCTTCCTGGAGTGTCCATTTTACTGAGATGTTTTTCAGAAAACATGTATGAGAACATACACATTTTTCTGGGTTGAATGAAAAGTTTTAAGATAAAATAGCGGTTTTCGTATGGCTTAGATCTGGCCCCAGAAGCCCGGAAGACCCTTTCATGTCCTCTTTGATGACAAAACCGAAGTACTGTTTAACAGCGATGTCAAATGAGCTGGAGGAGGACCGAACAACTTGCCCACGTTCACATGGCTGGGAGGGGTGGCCCGGCCTCACCGATGCAGCTCCGCGTGTTTTGACACCATCTGCCAACCAGCGCGTAGCCATGCGGCAAATCCTCGCCCACCCGCAGGCTCCCAGGCAGGGAAATCCCCCCACTTCCCCGAACACACAGGCCGCTCTCCCCCGCCGGCCCCTTCCTGCAGTTCGGGCCCTTCACTCTCGCCCCTCTACCTTTCCGGAGCGCCTTCCCTTTCTCCGCCACGCCCCGTTATCCCTGATCCGGCCCGCCCTTCCCCTCCAGCCCCACCCCTTCGCTTCCCCAAGCCCCGCCCCTCCCCTCCGCCCGGCCCGTTTGTCCCAGCTCGCTCCTTTATCCCTAGTCCGACTCCACCCTCCGGGGCCGCCCAGGGCTCCGCCCTCTTCCCGGAGGCCCACTCCCCGGTGCAGTCCCCCTCTACCCGACGGTGCCCCCGCGCGTCCAGACCGGACCCTGCTTTACGACTAGCCCCGCCCTCCGACAAGCCCCGCCCCCAAGAGCCCGGCTACTCCTCCAGCCCCGCCCCGCCCCTACTCCCAACCCCGGGCCCGCGTAGGCTCCGGCCCGCGTCCGTCCTGCTCGGGCTCTGCCCTCCGCCCCGCCCCTGGCTCCGGCCCCGCCTCGCCGCCGCCCTCGGAGACCCAGGCCAGGTCCCTACCGCAGCTGCGGCGCCAGCAGGAGGGAGGGAGCGAGGAGGGAGGAGGCAGAGGGGGAAGGGAGAAGGGCGGGCTCCTCACGCCCGGCCCCGCGCTCACCGTCCGTGGCCGCAGATTCGCCACAAACGGCCAGTCGACCCCGAGCCCCGAGCACTACGACTTCGGTCTCCAGTGTCTCTGCTGTAAGGTGGAGATGCTGGAGGAACCCTTGTGGGGTGTCCAGGGGCCTCTTCGAGTCTCGGAGAATGGCCTCTCGCGCCTCCGCGGGCGGGCGGGGAGCCGTGGCGAAAGTGCAGTTCGGCAGCGCCGCGGCGCCGCGTTTACCCTGCGCAGACGCCGTCGCCGCCGCTGCTGCCGCCGCCGCTGCCACTGCCTTTGCCGCCACCGTCTCCGCCGCTGCCGACCCCGCGCTACCTCCCGGAGACTCCATTGTTCCGGAGGCGCCGGGTCCCGAGGCCGGGCAACCTAGAAACTCGCGAAACGGGCGGCGGCCGACGGAGTTGAGCTACCCGGGCGCCGGCGGGACCGGGAGTGGCAGGGGTCAGCGCGGGAATCCCGGGGAGCCGGAGCCAGCGTGTGGGGCTGCAGGGGGCCGGGGTGGCGAGGTCTGCAGTCTCCGGAGTTGGGGCTTCCCCTACCCGGCCCGTCTTTCTCCGCCGGCCTCCCCAAGTGGGGTCGGAGCCCAGGCGGGCGCCCCCGGCGATGAGCCCGGACTCGAGGTGGCCGGTGAGTGCGGGCCAGGGACTAGGGCGGGAGTGGCCAGCGGGGAAGAGGCTGGCTACTTTGGCGGGTCGCGCACTGAGCCGCCAGGCCCGGGTGTCCCTCGGGCCACGCTGGCCAGCAGAACTGACAGGGCACTGACAGTGCGCTCGCTCCCCGCCCGCATCCGGGGCAACAGTGTATCCCTTCGGGGCTGCCTCGGCCAATGGCAGCAGGGGATCCCTGTCTAACTTGTTACACTTCGACCGAGGGGAAACGCCGCCGCATCCGGGAGAGGGTTGCGGGCACTGCTGGGCCGGGCCTGGGCCCTCCGGCTCCCGCCCCCTACTTCCTCCAGTCCCCTGAGCTCCCCCGGGCAGGAGCAGCCGCCATACCGCTGGGCCTCGGGCCCTTCCCGCAGCTTTCAGGTCTGAGTTCTCCCATCGCCACCTCCCTCTCCTGGGCCTGTGCCGCAGGTCCCAGCGGGACGTTGCCGGCCTGCTGTGCGACTTCGGGAGCCAGCTCCGTTCACTCGGGACCCTGCTTGGAAAGACTAGGGCTTGTTTGTGCCTCCAGTTGGTTTGTGTTTAAAGATACAGCCGCCGGCAGGAAATAGGAGGAGCTGGAGTTGAGAACGGGTCTTCACGGATGGGGAAATCCAGGACTGTTTGACAGAAGGGCTGGAGCAACCCTTTCGCCTGGAGAAGCGGCAGGAGGAGAGAGGCCAAGACGGGTCACTGTTTGTCAGGAAGCTCAGCGTGGCTTTGCCTGGGAGGGTGCCAAGCTCCTAGCTGAATTGTTAAACTCAACTAGGCCGAGAGAAATTGGGGCAGTCTGTGACCAAGCTGGGCTTCCTGGGGGCTGGTGCCATCTGCTGTCTCCACTCACCCAGGCGCACTACAGAGGGGGAAGGGCGCCCGAGCAGCACGGCTCTCAGCAGGTCGCGTTCCTGTGGGTACTCAGGGGCCTGGCAGTTGGTGGGCTCTCCATTGATGTTCCCGAGTGGGTGAATGAAGGGCTCGGGTGTAACACCTGCTGCTGTCCCTGACTAGGTGACCTCAGTTTTCACTTGTCACCACAGTACATCTCCCAACATAGTCCTAGGGCTGGGAACAAGACTCCCCATGGAGACCTTAGAAATGAACTAACACTTTCACACTTGAACTTAGCCAAAAGGCCGAGAAGCGATCAGTTATTTCCACGGTCCCTGTATTTACTTTGTTGGAGTCCAAGATTTAATCACTGGCCACCCATTCAAGCTTCTGGTGCGCTAACACTAGCTTAACGTCTCTCTCATCTCCAGATCTGGAGGTCCTCTCATTCAGCTATTTATTTAACAAGTTTTTCATTCATTTGCTAAAACTGGGATGTCCAGTGCATGCTGGGTACTGGGAGTGTAGAGCTGAGTAGGTTCTGGTGTCAGTACTGCACACCTTCTGCTCTAGCAGGATCCAGAACTTCCCGTGTGGTAAGTGCCACCATAGAGGTGACAATGGGATGCCATGGAAACTGCTACCGTGGTAAAGTCAGGTCATAACAAGTGACGTTTGACCTAGGTTTTGAAGAACGTATAGGAGCCCAACAGTCAAAGAGAGGGCATTTCATCTTGCAGGGATGAAAGGATATCACTCAGGGAATGGCAAGACGCCCGTGTAGACAGGAACAGCTGTAACTGCGGGAAAGTCTGGAGAGGAGGATGAGGGCCAGATAGTTCGTGGAGTACCCTGGGTGTTCGCATATAGAATTTGAACATTGCCCTAAAGGAACTGGGAGCTGCTGGAATCTTCTGTCAGGAGATCGGTATGATCATTGCTACGTGGTAGAAAATCACTCTGGCTACATTATGTGAGATGGAGACACAGGACGGGATGACCAGACGGGAGGTGACGAGGGCCGAGATGCAAGAGATGACATTTGGACACAGCGTAGAGGTGGGCTGGCCAGGACCTGGTGACCTTTGGGGAGAGGGAAGACTGGAGAGAGAGAGATTTCTGACACGAGTGACCAGGAACTTCCCAGTCTAATGCTCTCCGATCTGTATATTCTAGATGTGACAGCATGGGGGTGGACTTTGACGTGAAGACTTTCTGCCACAACTTACGGGCAACTAAGCCACCGTACGAGTGCCCCGTGGAGACCTGCCGCAAGGTCTACAAGAGCTACAGTGGTATCGAGTACCACCTGTATCACTATGACCACGACAACCCGCCACCCCCGCAGCAGACCCCGCTCCGCAAGCACAAGAAGAAGGGGCGTCAGTCACGCCCAGCCAACAAGCAGTCGCCTAGCCCCTCAGAGGTGTCACAGTCACCGGGCCGTGAGGTGATGAGCTACGCACAGGCCCAGCGCATGGTGGAGGTGGACCTGCATGGCCGCGTCCACCGCATCAGCATCTTTGACAACCTGGATGTGGTGTCAGAGGACGAGGAAGCCCCCGAGGAGACCCCTGAGAACGGCAGCAACAAAGAGAACACTGAGACGCCGGCTGCTACTCCCAAGTCAGGCAAGCATAAGAACAAGGAGAAGCGCAAGGACTCCAACCATCACCACCACCATAACGCTTCTGCCAGCGCCACTCCCAAGCTGCCAGAGGTGGTTTACCGGGAGCTGGAGCAGGACACCCCCGATGCCCCACCCCGGCCAACTTCCTACTACCGGTAAGGCCACCCCTACCTCCCAGCTCTGGAAAACTGGCCAAGCAGGGCTCAGGAGCCACGGAGAGTGGATGGGCACAGATAAGAGAGTGGCAGGGGATGTTGCATAGCAGAACAGCGATCCTGCCAGGGCAGGGAGAGGAACGGACCCCTGCTGATGGTGACGCTCACTCTGCACCGCTGCACACCAGGCCCTGCACTCAGTGCTTTATAGCCACCCCCTTATTTTATTGTCACAATCCTCAGGTAGGCAGTGCTCTCATTTCACAGATGAGAAAACCACAGTTCAAAAAGGGTGCCAGGCTGGGACCAGCAGTTAGTGTAACAGCTATGTCGCTGAACTCCCATGTAGTCGACCGCGGTTCGAGTCCCGGACCCAGTGGCTTAAACTCACACCGGGCGCGTGTGCGTGCATGCCCAAGATCCTGAGAGGAGAATGGAGGAGAAGGGATTGCAGGGTTGCCATCCCCCTGGGGGGTGATTTCTCCCTTTCTGTCTCTCTGTCTCTGTGGCAAGCGCACGCACCCTATAGCAAAAACCTCTCCAAGATCCTGAGAGGAGAATGGAGGAGAAGGGATTGCAGCGTGGCCATTCCCCTGGGGGGTGATTTCTCCCTTTCTGTCTCTCTGTCTCTGTGGCAAGTGCACACACCCTATAGCAAAAACCTCTCCAAAAAAAAAAAAATAAAAGGGTGCCAGGCTAAGGAAAGCCACATGTCTGTAAATAGCTGAGCTAGGATTCAAACCCAGGTCTCTCTGACTCCAAAGCTGCACTGTTTCCACTGTACCAGAAGATCCCATCTTTGATTCTTGACCTTATCCCATCTCTCACAGTGTGACCTTGGGAAATGCCATCCAGCTTCTGGCGTGCCCGTGACCCCTTCCGCAGAGCAGGTGTGATACTCCTGCCTGCCCAGAGGCGGACAGCTAGAGGAACTCATTTTCTTTCTTTCTCTTTCCCTCCCTCCCTCCCTTCCTTCCTTCCTTCCTTCCTTCCTTCCTTCCTTCCTTTCTTTCTTTCTTTCTTTCTTTCACTACAGGCATGTGCACTCGCCAGAAAGACAGAGACAGAGAGAGACAGAAAGTGAGAAATCACCCCCTGGAGGGTATTGGGTGGGGGGTGGTGGCCACACCTCAGTCCCTTCTCCATTCTCCTCTCAGGATCTTGGGCATGCACGCACGCACCCGCGTGAGTTTAAGTCACCGAGTCTGAGACTCAAACCACGATCAACTACATGGGAGTCCAGTGATGTAGCCATTACGCCATCTGCTGGTCCCGAGGAACTCATTTTCTAAGGTCCTAAAAGTAGTTTATAAATCTGCTGAGGTAATTTCCTCATCATTTGTTCTATTATTTTCTTCCATCCCTTAGTTTGCTTAAGCGATATTTTCACTACCAATGCTACATACTCCTCCAATGGGCTATTTTCTGTTTCTTTGTATCCCATTCCTTCCTGAAATTAGTCACAGTGGCTCATATCGAAGTCCCAGGGACAATACGGCTGAATTGCTTTAAGGTGAGGGGAAACAGGAAAGGGGTGCGGGTAGTGTGGTGGTGACATTACACACGGAAGTCACGGCCGAAGGATAGTACCGACACCAAGTGTAAAACTTCCAAGTCTCGGCATCCCAGGCAGAGGGCGTTCTGATGAGTTAGTTAAAGAGCAGGCTTGGTTGTCAGTTCATCAGCAGTGCCGATCTCTGAGAAGCATTTATTATAAAAGTTTTTATATGAAAGGGAGTTTTTTTTCGGAAATGCAGTCTACAAGATGTTTTATTAATCTCAATTCTTTTTTTTTTTTTTTGGAGAGGTTTTTGCTATAGGGTGCGTGCGCTTGCCGGACAGACAGAGACAGAGACAGAAAGCGAGAAATCACCCCCCGGGGGGATGGTCACGCTGCAATCCCTTCTCCTCCATTCTCCTCTCGGGATCTTGGGCACGCACGCACACGCACCCGGCGTGAGTTTTAAGCCACCGGGTCCGGGACTCAAACCGCGGTCGACTTCGTGGGAGTCCAGCGACATAGCCATTACGCTAACTGCTGGTCCCTTAATCTCAATTCTTGAAAAGGAAATCTTTAGGGACAAGCATGTCACTTTACTCTCTCTCCATTTGCGTTCTGGCCAGTCCCCTCCCTCCTCCCTTCCATCCTTTAATCTCTTTAGCCCAGCCCCACGTCGTTCTGGCTTCCGCTGTCTGTCCTTTCTGTCAGCAGGGACCGCCGTGCCCACTCCCACCCACTGCCCCTCACCCCAGCACACAGGCCTCTCTCTCTCGGGGCCTTCCGTTCCTCCTGCTGGCTCGTCAGCTGGCCCTGCTCTGATCAGCAACTCAGCCCCTTCAGCTCCTTGCCCTCCTCCCCTCACTCAGGTTCACTCCCCCCCTTTCCTGGGGATCAGATCTGTTCTCCAGAGGAACAGTTCGCAGCTGGCACACCACAGTCATTTGGGAGGTTTGTTGCAAGTCATTTGTTACCAGCGTTAGTAAAACTGCCCAAGTTTTGGAAACAGTCTTTTTTTTTTTTTTTTTAATCAATTTGAGACAATTTGAGGTCATCTCTCTAATAATATCACGTCCTCTTGCTTGCATTCTGATGCGTTTCCTTGATGGGGAGACAGAGTGGTGTGTCAGCTGGTGTGCCAGGACTCATCCATGACATGCAGCCTACCTGTCTGTGCTGCAGCCTGTGATCTGGGTGCCCGTGGGAGTGTGCGAAGCACCATCACATAATGTCACGAGTGTGGTGGCAGAGAAAAGGGTGAGAGCTGGTGTTCAGGAGAGCTGGCATCCAGGCCTGGAAGGATCCAGATGGTTCACACCAGCCCTGAGTCATTTCCTTGTTCAGAGATGAGGAGGTTCAGTCACCGTGGGATGAGGTAAAGAGCTGGGGAAGAAGCTTCTTTCTACAGATCACGGTTTAGTTCTCCATACCCCCGCCCCTGCCAGCCACTTCCACCCCCAAAATGCGCTGAGATGAATCACACTGAGCACCTGTGTCTCTGTGGCGAATCAGATGCGATCCCTGCTGCTTCCCTACAGCAGAGAAGTTAGGTACCTGAACAGTGATGGTGCAAAAGTGAATAATGAAGTTTGGAGTACTTGTTCCGTGTCAGGCTCTAAGCATTCTACCTGTGTTAACTACTTACTGCTCATACCAGCTGTCTGAAGTAGGTTCAAATGAGCATGACTTTACAGAGGAGGACACCAGAGCCCAGAGAGCTCGGCTCCCATTCCTGCTGCCATACAGTGGCCACGCATATGGCTCCAGAGTCTGTGTGCCTGGCTCGCTCTTGCAGCCAGACCCCATTTCTCATGTGGAGATAGACGGGACGAAAGAGCGAGGAACTAGTATCTTTCCAGGGCCTGCTGTGTGCCATTTGATTTACCCATTCACTTATGTAATTCTACTTGATCCTGACAGCACCTTTGTGAGTAGGTAGTATTATCCTCATTTTATCATCAGTAGAACTCGGGCTCAGAGAAGAGCAACGGTGTCCCGAAGGTCATACGGTGGCAGAGGCAGGATTTAGATCCGGGTTGGTTAGAAGCTGGAGCCCTGTTCTTTCCTTGGTCCCAGAGTCCAGGCTACCTTGAGCATGGCAAAGGTATGGGGTGCCTGCTCGGTGTCATAGGCACTTAGAGCAGCCTCTACTCCAGGCCCACTGGCCCAGCAAGTGCTGTAGAGTGGTGGTTAGGAGCACTGGGGCTGGGGGCCAGCAGGTGGCATGGTGGTTGAGGCATTAGACTTCCGATATGGCCGACTACAGCTTGAGTCCTGGACCTGGCAGTTTGCTTTCTCACTTTCTTTCTCTCTCTGTCTCTGTCTCTGTCTCTCTCTGGTGAACTCATGTGAAAAAGTGATAATAAATAAAGTAATTCTTTAAAAAACATAAAAGAGTGCTGGGGCCAGCAAGTGGCATGGTGGTTAAAGGCGCTGGACTCCCACGTGGCTGACCATGGTTCAAGTCTCGGACCTGGTGGCTTGCTTGCTCACTTCCTCTCTCTCTCTCTCTGTCTCTCTCGGATCAAAGTGGAAAGTAATAATGATAATAATAATAACAAATAAAGTTAAAAAAAAAAAAAAAAAAAAAAAGAAAGTCCAAAAAAAAAAACATAAAAGAGTGCTGGGGCTGGAGGTGGAATGTCCTGCCACTCCTTGGTTATGTGACCTATCTGTATGGAGCAGCCCACTAATTGTGAACACTTCAGTTTTTCATCTACAAAACGAGGACAGTAAGAGCACTGACCCTGTGACCATGGCAAGGAGAAGTGTGACAATTTAGCATAATGACTGGCTCCTAGTAAGTGCCTAGTAAATCGTAGCTATTTATGACTGTCACTCCCAAGCCTGTCTAGAGAATAAAAGTAGTCCTTCACATCTGAGGGTGCCCTGGGCAGACACCGGCACTGGCCGAGAAGAGCCACGCGGCTCAGGTCAAGGCCCTGGCAGCTGCTGCTGCAGTGACTCGTGTGGTCTCCCTTCTCCTGGTTCTTTTTTTTTTTTTTTTTTTTTTTTTATTTTTTTGGAGAGGTTTTTGCTATAGGGCGCGTGCGCTCGCCAGACAGACAGAGAGAGACAGAGAGATAGAAAGCAGGAAATCACCCCCCAGGGGGGATGGCCACGCCGCAATCCCTTCTCCTCCATTCTCCTCTCGGGATCTTGGGCACGCACGCACACGCGCCCGGCGTGAGTTTAAGCCGCCGGGTCCGGGACTCAAACCGTGGTCGACTACATGGGAGTCCAGCGACATAGCCATTACGCTAACTGCTGGTCCCTATTTTTTTTTTTTAATTTAAATGTGTTTATTTACATTCATTCACTATACATCATTACAGCATACAAAATGAGATTTTCCATCCAGAATCTCCTGGTTCTTTGTACCATTCTCCCTCCCACCTGGAGGGGCCCGTCTGCTCTGCCCTCCTCCCTTCCAGAAACTGCACCCCAAGGGAGACACGAGCTTCGGAGTAGCAGGCCTAGGTTCATGTAGCTCTGCCACTCTCTCGCAAGTGAGCTGGGGCAGATGGATTAACCTCCCAGCCTTAGGTTTCCTTTTTGCAAAATAGAATGCTTATCGTACTTGGGGCTAGAGTGAAGATGGCATGAGGTGACTTGTGTGAAGGAGGGGCAGGCAAGGAGAGCAAGTGCCTTGTGACAGACGTGACGTGTTGACTTTAAGGGAGGGGAGCCTCAGTCATGTGATGCTGAACTGCCCGTGTGCGCTGCAGGTACATTGAGAAGTCCGCAGAGGAGCTGGATGAGGAAGTGGAGTATGACATGGATGAAGAGGACTACATCTGGCTGGATATTATGAACGAACGGCGGAAGACAGAGGGTGTGAGTCCCATCCCACAGGAGATCTTTGAGTACCTAATGGACCGGCTGGAGAAGGAGTCCTACTTTGAGAGTCACAATAAAGGCGACCCCAATGCTCTAGTGGATGAGGATGCTGTGTGCTGTATCTGCAATGATGGAGAGTGCCAGAACAGCAATGTCATCCTCTTCTGTGACATGTGCAACCTGGCCGTGCACCAAGAGTGCTACGGTGTTCCTTATATCCCCGAGGGCCAGTGGCTATGTCGCCGTTGCCTACAGTCACCCTCCCGCGCTGTGGACTGTGCCCTGTGCCCTAACAAGGGTGGTGCCTTCAAGCAGACAGATGACGGGCGCTGGGCCCACGTGGTGTGTGCCCTGTGGATCCCCGAGGTCTGCTTTGCCAACACGGTCTTCCTAGAGCCAATCGACAGCATCGAGCACATCCCGCCAGCTCGCTGGAAGCTCACCTGCTACATTTGCAAACAGCGGGGCTCAGGAGCCTGCATCCAGTGCCACAAGGCCAACTGCTACACGGCCTTCCACGTGACATGCGCCCAGCAGGCCGGCCTTTACATGAAGATGGAGCCTGTGCGGGAGACGGGGGCCAATGGCACTTCCTTCAGCGTCCGCAAGACAGCCTACTGTGACATCCATACGCCCCCAGGCTCCGCGCGCCGCCCGCCTGCACTGTCCCACAGCGAGGGTGAGGAGGATGAGGAAGAGGAAGAGGATGAGGGTAAGGGCTGGAGCTCAGAGAAGGTCAAGAAAGCCAAGGCCAAGTCTCGGATCAAGATGAAGAAGGCACGGAAGATCCTAGCGGAGAAGCGGGCCGCAGCACCTGTGGTGTCAGTGCCCTGCATCCCACCACACAGGTATGTAAAAAGCAGGCGGCCCTGCAGGGAAGGGAAGAAGGCCTTCCTGGAGAGGAGCTAACAGCCCCGAGTGGAGTGGTAGGGATGGGTGTCTTCCTGTCAGGTGCTACGCAGAAATAAAAAAGGAAAAATAAGAACAAAAACACTGACCAAATTCCAAAAGATGTTATCTTTAGCAGGTAACTGGACTTTCACATTAGGAGTCCGAAATACCAGCATTGATCAGGCAGAACTCACAGGTGTTTTAAACTGCCCTTCTTTTTTCTTTTCTTTTTTTTTTTTGGAGAGGTTTTTGCTATAGGGCGCGTTTGCTCGCCAGACAAACAGAGAGAGACAGAGAGATAGAAAGCAAGAAATCACCCCCCGGGGGGGTGGCCACGCCGCAATCCCTTCTCCTCCATTCTCCTCTTGGGATCTTGGGCACGCACACACATGCTCCCGGTGTGAGTTTAAGTCACGAGGTCCAGGACTCGAACCGCAGTTGACTACATGGGAGTCCAGCAACATCACCATTACACTAACTACTGGTCCTGAAATGCCCTTCATTTTGATGGTACGGTTAAGTTAGGATGAGGATGGAGGAACCACTAGCCACAATAGAAAACAAGGTCTGAATCTAAAGAGAGAAATGGAATGAATAAGGGGAGGAGGCAAGGCTCAAGAAATTGTGACGTGCTGCTCACTTGGGCTATGATCATCGGTGCACTAGGGCCAGCAGGTGGCATGGTGGGTTAGTGCTGTATCTAACTCACATGGCCAACTCTGCGGTTCGAATCCAAAAACCACCAGGTGTGTGTGCGTACATACCCAAAATCCCAGGAGGAGAATGGAGAAGGAGGAATTGTGATGTGGCCATGCCCCTGAGGGGCGATTTCCCCCAAACCCTGTCTCTGGCAAGCATATACACCCAATGGCAAAAACTCTTGTGCTATTCGGTTGTTTTGTTTGTTTTTTAGTTTGCTGTAGGGCACGTGTGCTCAGCAGAGCAAGACTAGAGAGTCACAGAGGGAAGGAAAGTGAGAAGTAGCCCTCTGGGGAGATAGCCTCACTGCAGTCCCTTCTCCTTTCTTTTTTTTTTTGGGGGGGGGGGTTGGGGGAGAGGTTTTTATTTGTATAGGGTGCTTGTGCTCGCCAGAAAGACAGAAAGCAAGAAATCGCCCTCCCGGGGATGGCCATGCTGGAATCCCTTCTTTCAGGATCTTGAGCACGCACGCACACATGCCCAGTGTGAGTTTAAGCCACCGGATCTGGGATTTGAACCGCAGTGGGCTATATGGGAGTCCATTGACATAGTCATTACGCCATCTGCTGGTCCCTAATTTTCTTTATTATAGTTATTATTTTTTTAAAGTTTACTATGGGGCACATCCACTCACCAGAGAGACACAGAGGGAAAGTGAGAAAGCAAACTGCCAGGTACAGGACTTGAACCATGGTTGGCCATATGGGAGTCCAGCATATCAGCCACCATGCCACCTGCTGCCCCTATCCCCATTGTGTTTACAAGCTGTCAGGTCCAGGATTCAAACCACAAAGTTGACCATGTGGGATCCAGCCATGTTAACCTCCATAACATCTGCTAGCCCCAGTTGATTTTTTTCTTTTAAATGATAAAAAGTACATGCCCATGCATGCTTGTTTACACTTGCAAGAGATAGATAGATGGAAGCACCCTCGAAGGGTGTCATGCTGAGATCCCCCCACCCCCACTCCTCCATCTCCTTAAGGTCCTGGGTGCCCACATGCAGATGCCTGGCATATTTTTCAGGCTGACGCGGGATATGAACTGTAGTCACCCTGTGGCTTCCAGCACTGCAAAGCAGTAGTGTTCCCACTGTGCCACAATTGCTGGGCTTATTTAGTTGACTTACTGTAGGTTTCTGCTACATAGTTATACTTCTCTCTTAACAGCCTTCAAGTCGCAGTCTGACTGTGGTCAAACACTACTCTGGCTGCAGTAACTGGAGCATCTTAGGGGCATGGGTCAGGGTGAGGGATCTGACTTAGTATTGGGAGCTTGCTTTCCTATTTCCTGTGGTACCATTAATGGGATCATTCGCTCTTTACTTTCAGCCCAGATCCAGACCTTTTTGACAAGAGGCGTACTCCCCATTCATCCCCATTCAGGAACCATCACTGGCCCGAGAACCCTGTTCTGCTTAAGAAAAATCAGGGCCCACAGGTTTTTCTTTGTCCCCTGCCTCCAGGCTCAGTAAAATCACCAACCGCCTGACCATCCAGAGGAAGAGTCAGTTCATGCAGAGGCTGCACAGCTACTGGACACTGAAACGCCAGTCACGGAACGGAGTCCCGCTGCTACGTCGCCTGCAGACACACCTGCAGTCGCAGAGGAACTGTGACCAAGTTGGGGTACTATGTCCAATTCCCTGTGGGCTCTGGGAGATGAAGACCAGGATTTGTAACTAACTTCCAGTGTCAGGAGCGTAGGCTGTTTCTTGCTCTAAGTTAGCTCTCAAACCACGCTCAGCACAAGATCTTTATAGATTATCCACTTGATGGGGGTGTTCGTTCATTCATCCAGTAAGCACATACTAAACGTTTACTCTGTGCCAGGCCCGAGGACGCACACATTAATAAATAACTAGTCTTCCTCCTTTGGCTTGACCTGCCCTCCACCCAAGTGCCCTGGGTTCTCTTCTGCCCTCTGGCCTTTCCTCTGGCCTCCTCATCCCCTAAACCCCCTTTTTCCTCTACAGAGAGATTCTGAGGATAAGAACTGGGCTCTCAAAGAACAGCTGAAGTCCTGGCAGCGGCTCCGGCATGACCTGGAGCGAGCTCGGCTGCTGGTGGAACTGATCCGCAAGCGAGAAAAACTCAAACGGGAGACGGTGAGTGCTCCTGGGCCAGCCCTATTTTACAGAGGAGAAAACAGACCCAAGAGACCAGGGAAAACATGTGTTCCCTGCCAGGAAGCAGCAGGGCCTATGCTAGAGGTAGGTCTCCTACACACAGAGTGCGCTCAGGCCTCCTGGAAGGCAGCATCTCCCAGGGGAGTAGGAATGGCATCCCAGGTCACGTGACACAGGGAGCTGGTGCTGGAAGTTGAAGGGAGGCAAAGGCCAGAGTAGTTGGAGAAAGCGGCCCTGGGCAGGCCACGGAGAAGGTATCAGACCCGAGTCAGTACACCCAGAGGTGGGGTGGGAAGGAAGTTCCTCAGGCCTCTGTGCCGACAGGCGGGCGGGCCCTGGCTGATTGGGCCTTCCTGTGTGTCAGATCAAGGTCCAGCAGATTGCCATGGAGATGCAGCTGACCCCTTTCCTCATCCTCCTCCGCAAAACCTTGGAGCAGCTCCAAGAGAAGGACACAGGCAACATCTTCAGCGAGCCGGTCCCTCTGTCTGAGGTAACCGAATTGGACGAAGTAAGAATCCTTTCCCCTCACTCCACCTTCTGTCTGTTCTCTCCCAGTTGGACCCCTGCTGCAGGTCTGGGCCAGGGACTAGGTGGGGACCTTGAAGAGAGGGGCAGTGGCTCTGGGGCTGGATGAACCGGAGCTACGTGTATCACTGGACTCTGTCTTGCCCCTGCCACACCCCAAGGGCCCAGAATGGGGAGCAGTCTCCTTCCCGAGAGGCAGGGACTGAGTCTACCAAATGAATAACCCCAGGGCAGGAAGATACGTTTGGGGTGCTGAACCCTAGAATGGAGCCTTTGGAAGGCTCAGCACCTAAAGCACCAGCTCTGAAGCCCTAGGTCCTGACTGGCAGACTTCTCTCTAAAAGGTATAAAATGAGAGGCAGTGTCCTTGTAAGGCTTAAAGATAGGTAAAAAGAGCTATAGGGATGCAAGTTGGTGTGATTGCCAGAGACTTCCCAGCCATTTTCTTTTTTTTTTTTTTTTTTGGGAGAGGTTTTTGCTATAGGGCGTGTGCACTTGCCAGAAAGACAGAGACAGAGAGACAGAAAGCGAGAAATCACCCCCCAGGGGGGATGGCCACGCCACAGTCCCTTCTCCATTCTCCTCTTGGGATCTTGGGCACACACACACACGCACCCAGCGTGAGTTTAAGCCATCAGGTCTGGGACTCGAACCGCGGTCAGCTACATGGGAGTCCAGCGACATGCCATTATGTCCACTGCTGGTTCCCCCAACCATTTTCTTACTGGTGCTTTGCTGGCTTGAGAAGGTAGAGATGGCCATGTTTTCATCACCATTTTCCAGGAAAGGGAAAGAAGGCCCAGAGAGGTCGAGAGACTTGCCAAGGTCACACAGCTAGTGACTGGTAAAGTCAGGACTAGCATCCGGCTTTTCCTTTCCCCTGTGCTATATGCCTGCCTCTTAACTGTGGTGGGAGGACGTTACTAGATGCATTTCAGGGGGGTTGTTAGGAACAGGGTTCCAGGAAATGAGGAGCATGTCTCCACTTAGACACACCTGCCCTGCTCTCACAGGTACCTGACTACCTAGACCACATCAAAAAACCCATGGACTTTTTGACCATGAAGCAGAACTTGGAAGCTTACCGCTACCTGAACTTTGATGATTTTGAGGAGGATTTCAACCTCATCGTCAGCAACTGCCTCAAATATAACGCCAAGGACACCATCTTCTACAGGGCAGCAGTGCGGCTTCGCGAGCAGGGTGGCGCTGTGCTCCGCCAGGCCCGGCGCCAGGCAGAAAAAATGGGCATTGACTTTGAGACGGGCATGCATATCCCCCACAGCCTGGCTGGAGACGAGGCCCCACACCACACTGAAGATGGTGGGTGATAAGTCACACACACACATAGAGGCCAATGCCAGGGATGGACAGCTTCCCAAAAGTCCCCTCCTGGGAGCAGGCAGTGTAGGCAGAAAGCAGCTAGGCTGAGCGGTGGCGAGCTATCCCCAGGAATGCTCCCCAAGAAGCCAGACTGGGTGAATGGATAGCAGTGCCTGCCATTCCACATCCTGGTGCTGCTATTTTACAGCTGTTCCCGGTGAGAAGCCAAGGGGGGAAGAGTGGGTTCCTTGCTGCCTGCCCAGGTTCAAGGGGTCCAGAGTCTGTCCCGAGTCTGACCTTTCCCCCTAATCCTACTCCTAACAGCGGAGGAAGAGCGGCTGGTCCTCCTGGAAAACCAGAAGCACCTGCCAGTGGAAGAGCAGCTGAAGCTGTTGCTGGACCGGCTGGATGAGGTGAATGCCAGCAAGCAGAGCGTGGGCCGCTCAAGGCGTGCAAAGATGATCAAGAAAGAGATGACAGCGCTGCGGCGGAAGCTGGCCTACCAGCGGGAGACAGGACGGGATGGGCCTGAGCGGCATGGCCCCTCGAGCCGAGGCAGTCTGACACCCCACCCAGCAGCCTGTGACAAGGACGGGCAGACCGACAGTGCCGCGGAGGAGAGCAGCAGCCAGGAGACAAGCAAAGGTCTGAACCCCTTAGCCAGGTGGACCCCAAAGCAAGTTAGACTTTGGCTCTGCAGTGCACACTCAGCCCCTGCCACCCCCAGGCAGAGGTCCCTCCTACATAGCTAGCTCACCTTCTCTCCCTCATCTGCAGTCAGGACCTCTTAGCTGCCTTTCTGGCTACCTGTATAAGAGTCCATATTCCATAGTCCATGCCCCCAAATCATCTGCCCAACTCTAGCTAGAGTAATGGTCTTATATACCCAGGACATTGTCCTGGACACCTGCCCCTCTCACATTAGGCCCCTCACCAACTCTGCTTCTCTCTTTCTCTGCTCCAGGCCTGGGTCCCAACATGTCCTCAACCCCCGCACATGAGGTGGGCAGGAGAACCTCAGTTCTGTTCTCCAAAAAGAACCCGAAGACAGCTGGACCGCCCAAGAGGCCGGGCCGGCCCCCCAAAAACCGGGAGAGCCAGATGACCCCCAGCCACGGAGGCAGTCCTGTGGGGCCCCCCCAGCTCCCCATCATGGGCTCCCTGCGTCAGCGCAAGCGGGGTAGGAGCCCCCGGCCCAGTTCGAGCTCAGACAGCGACAGTGATAAGTCCACAGAAGACCCCCCAATGGGTGAGCCTCACCATCACCCAGCCCCCCAAGAGAGTGAGCAAAGCTGCCATTCCTCCTAGCATACTCCCAGCTAGCCCTTCTTCTGCCCATAAAAGACAGAGCTAGGAGGGCCTTTAGGAATCCTTTAATTCCATCCTCTCATTTTACAGTTGGGAAAACTGAGGCCCAGAAACACTGTGACCCAGTCAGAGTCCCATTCAGGGCCCCCTCCATTGTATCACTTCACCTTTTCTCTTCTCACCTTCCTTGGGGATCTCCTGCCCTTTAAGCCATTTGTGTCCTAAGGCCAGTAACTGCCAGGGGAAGCAAGGGGTGGGGTAGGGCTGTGGCCAGTTGTGGTAGACACTGCCCAGAACTAGCTCTGCTGGCCAAAGTTGAACTTTCTAGCACTAAAGGGAAACCCAAGATTTAAGACCCTCTTTACCCCTGTGTCATCTCTGACCTACATCTTCCTGACCGGTTTCTTCCCTCCTCCCCTCCCTCTGAACCAAGACTTACCAGCCAACGGCTTCAGCGGTGGAAACCAGCCAGTGAAGAAGAGTTTCCTGGTATACCGGAATGACTGTAGCCTTCCCCGGAGCAGCTCAGACTCCGAATCCAGCAGCAGTAGCAGCAGCAGCGCTGCCTCAGACCGGACCAGGTACCAGCCCTCCAGCTCAAGGCCAGCCTCCGGGAATGCCCTTCCAAGGGTCATGGGCCTTTCTCTAGATTTCCCTGTTGAAGTGAGGGGGACAGCCACCTCAGCCTCGATTAAGATGGCTCAGACCCAAGGTTTTCTGCAAAATAAATGGGATAGATCAGAGTGTCACCATAATCACCATCTTGGGGCAAACAGATGGCTTAGAACAGAGGGTATAAAGTGCTGCCTTTTGTAGCCTCCAATGGGCCAGCAGACCTCTGTTTGTCCAGCATGGTGTTTTTAAACAGTGAGTCCAGAAGTACTACACGAAATTCCCAATCTCTGTATTTTCTCTAAAAATCACAAAATATGGTTAATCTGTCCAGTACCACTTATAGACAGGACATGCACTCCTCTCTCCTCTCTGCTCGATTCTGCCAACCTCATTCAGATCAACCTCACCTCCAAGGGCATTAGTTTGAAATTCCTTATAGCTTCTGCTTTCCAAAAGTCTCAGGCCCTAGGGTCCTACGGTGCCATTCCTCATTCTCTCCTTTGAGCTGAACTTTGATTGTCTCGTCCACAGCACAACGCCCTCAAAACAAGGCCGCGGCAAGCCCTCCTTCTCTCGAGGCACGTTTCCAGAGGACAGTAGTGAGGATACCTCAGGCACTGAGAATGAGGCCTACTCCGTGGGCACTGGCCGCGGCGTGGGCCACAGCAGTAAGTACCCTCGCCCAAGGCCAGGGATGCTGGGGACCCAGTGTCAGGGCCTTGCCAGCCCCCCAGCTGCTGATCCGCCCCCTCTCTCCCATTCCTGTGAAGTGGTGAGGAAGAGTCTGGGCCGGGGAGCTGGCTGGCTGTCAGAGGATGAGGACTCCCCTCTGGACGCTCTGGACCTCGTGTGGGCCAAATGCCGAGGGTATCCATCATACCCAGCTCTGGTAGGCTTCTGCTTCTCTTGTCACGCCCCTTGCTTTGCAGCCCCAAAACTGGGACTCAAAATTAGCAGCCTTCTACTCTCTGCTGAGCTATGGAACACACAAGGTTCCCTGGCAGATCGACTGGTCGGCTGCTGCAGCTGAAGTACCACTCAGAGGCTCCCAGACAGTTTCTCCATCTCTCATTTTCCCTTTTATTTGCCCCTTGGGCTTTGAAATAATTTGGCATGGGAAGCCAAGGGTCAGCATCGCAGTCCTAGTAGCATAACATCCTTTTTCTGTCCCCATCTGAGATGTAGTCGCCACATTCTAAGGTAGGGCAAGCCTTGGGGAGAAAGTGGACTGAACCAAACTGGGCTCTTATTATACCCTCAGATCATTGATCCAAAGATGCCCCGAGAAGGTATGTTTCACCATGGGGTTCCCATCCCTGTGCCCCCACTGGAGGTGCTGAAACTTGGGGAGCAGATGACCCAGGAAGCCCGAGAGCATCTCTACCTCGTTCTCTTCTTTGACAACAAACGAACCTGGTAAGGAAGGAGGGGAAAATGTGGTGTGATTCCTAGCCACAGATACAGCCCTAGGTGATAGATGTCTATAAACTTCAGCAATAGACAAATCAGTGAGAGAGAGAGATGTAGACCAAATCTTCGAATGGAAGGGTTGTGTTGACCTTGAGTCTGAGAGGCTGAGTGGGCTGTAGCTTACAGACTGCTGTAGCCAGAGAAGTCAAAGCACTGTCAGTGACTATGACAAATATGGGGGTGGCTCCCACCCAGATTCAGATGGCTTCTACACTTAATTTTCTTACCTCTGCCTCTACCAGATGAAGGTAAAGCAGGTATAAACATTAAGGCTCTGAATCCCCATCTGTCGAATTCACATATGTAGCCTTTTTGTTAATTATCTGCAGAAGATATTCAATGTCAGTAAAGTGTGCCTGGAGCCTATGAGACAGGACACACATTTCCAGTTAGGTCAGGGCTCTCCCTTTTTGCACCCATAAATATTCTTTGTTACCCCTATTCCTCCCAGGTTAAGCATTGACTGGGTTCTTTTTATCACTAGACTGTGAGCAGATCCTTAAGGGCGAGGACTGTGTCTGTTGTGACCCCAGTGCCCACCAGTCTGGGCAGAAAGGTTGCTCGTGGGTGTTTTTGAATGAATACAGGCTGCTGCTGGTGTTCTCTCTGAGATAATGTATTTGATGTACACCTTGTCCTATAGGCAGTGGCTGCCCAGGACCAAGTTGGTTCCTCTGGGTGTGAACCAGGATTTAGACAAGGAGAAGATGCTGGAGGGCCGCAAGTCCAACATCCGCAAGTCAGTACAGATCGCCTACCACAGGGCTCTGCAGCACCGCAGCAAGGTGCAGGGTGAGCAGAGCAGCGAGACCAGCGACAGTGACTGATGACTGCCAGCACAGCCCAACCTTCAGTGCCCTATGACCTCTCCTCCCCTTTGCTCACTGACCTGGAGTGGCACCGGCCTCTGCACTGACTCATTCCTGGTCTTGGGGCCAGTCTCAGGGGAAGCTGGGTGGGGGAGGTCCCTCCTGCCCTGAGTGCAGCTGGACTGTACAGAACACTCCAAGGGCCCATGGCAGCATAGCGCAAGACGGGATATCCCACAGGTTTAAATAGCTCCAGAGACCTCAGCATTGTAGGGCAGAGTGGTGGGCCAAGGTTAGGACACTGCATAAAACAGGCCATCCCACCACCTCTGCCTGCTCATGCCAGGAAAATCCCTAACTGCCTAGAGACCTGAGGCCCCTGCAGGTAGTGAGATGACCAGGCATCTGCCCAGCCTAGCAGTGGAACTGATGTCTGTCTAGCCTGGAAGAGGGGCACTAGGTGACCCCCTCCCCTGCTGTTGTAAATACTGTAATTATCGGAGAATTTAAATTATTCTCATTTGTAACTGCGTTTCCGGGTCGCGCCAGAGTCATTTGGTACTAAAAATAAACTGGGGCTTGTCCCCACATCCCTTCTCTTTCCCATAGATTTCCCCCACCTTTCAAACTTGTTTGTATTTATTTCAAAGGAAGAAAATATATTGATTCTTAGAAAATAAACAGTCTATTTAGAATTCTTTGTTCTTGCCTTCTGCCAGAATACAGGGCTACAGAGGGAGGTTCTGTGCCCCAAGGACAGTAGGTAATTGGGCCCAAGTGAGTGCTAACTGCTGTGCTTGCTACACAAGTAAGACAATTCCCAATGCACTTACTGAGTGATGGGCCCATGCTAAGCCCTTTTAGATACAGGGTTTTGTGTAATCCTTGTATCTGTTGGGTGGGTTAATAATAGGATGGTTATCTCCACAAAGATACTGAGGTTTAGAAAAATGAATAATGGGGGACCAGCAGTTAGCATAATGGCTATGTCACTGGACTCCCATGTAGTCGACCACGGTTCGCATCCCAGACCCGGTGGCTTAAAACTCACGCTGGGGGAACCAGCAGTTAGTGTAATGGCTATGTCGCTGGACTCCCATGTAGTCGACCGCGGTTCGCATCCCGGACCCAGTGGCTTAAAACTCACGCCAGGCACGTGTGCGTGCGTGCCCAAGATCCTGAGAAGAAAATGGAGGACGAAGGGATTGTGGTGTGGCCATCCCCCCTGGGGGGTGATTTCTCGCTTTCTGTCTCTATGTCTGTCTCTTGTCTGTCTGGTGAGCGAACGCACCCTGTAACAAAAAAAAAAAACCTCTCCAAAAAAAAAAAAAAAACTTACGCTGGGCACGTGTGTGTGTGCCCAAGATCCTGAGAGGAGAACGGAGAAGGGATGCAGGCATGGCCATCCCCCCGTCTCTGTCTCTGTCTCTGGCGAGCGCACGCGCCCTATAGCAAAAAAAAAAAGAAAGAAAAAAAAAAATGAGTAACTTCCCTAAGTTCCCACAACTAGTGATAAAGCTAAGATTTGAATTCAGGCCTGTTTGTCTGCAAAACTGGCTCTTCAATATGTGGAAACAACCAGAGTCACCTGCAGATTCTTTCCCTGACTTCAGAGCCTTCAAGTTTTTTGCCAGTAGCATGGCCGAATACTACAGAGAAGTCACTACAAGGAACCTTTCCCCCTGCTTAAGTGGGAATAGAGCAGAGATGTAGTGAGGCCCTCCATTCAGCTCCAACCCTGGCACCTTCTCACATTTGGTGAAACATTTGTTGAAAGAACCCCTTCCAAGTGCTAGGCACCTGTTGGGGAGCATGCCTATAGATGACAATCACTGGGAGAAGTGGTTGCCTGAGGTCTTGCAGCTGCTGAGGCTGTGGAACTGAGACAAAGCCTGCATTTGTCTGATGATGACACCGTGCTCATGGTGCACCCTGCCAGGTATTGGGGATGGAACACAAAGATTGAAGTCAGCTGCAGATCTTGCCCTTCAAGAAACTGCAGTCTAACCATTCAGATACAACAAAAAAAATCACTATGTTAGAGGTGAAAACAGTCCACATAAAGTCAATGTCTCCTAGCTCGTTTTTTTTTTTTTCCTGTCTCCACAAAGCAATTACATAATACATCTTTCCTGGGTCCAGGCGGCTGGCACGGGCAACTGGACTAGGCAGGCTGCCTCACAGTCACACATTTGTACTTGAACTCAACTTAATGAGCTGTCTTAATGGGCTTCTGGGCCCAGCTCCAGCGAAAGCCCCTGCACAGGCGCCATTCTGCCTAGCGGTGTGAGCTGGTGGAGAACTGTAGAAGGCATGCCCAGGACTGACGGGAACAGCTGTGGCTGCCCACACGCTGAGGCTGAGGCGGGAGAATCCCAAGACCCTCCATTAGGAGGCCTCTGAAGGACTGGCCTGCGAGTCCTGGCTGGGAGAGGAGGCCTAGGAGGGGCAAGCTGAGCCGGCCAGAGCTGAAGAGAATTCTCCGGTGGCGTGGAGGCACTTCCCAAGGGCGCGGAAGGACGGATCTGAGTCCGATTCTTGGTGAAGAGGGGTTCAAGAGTGGCGGCTCGAGAAGGGAGACTCGAAAGAGAATCTCTTAGAACAGGCTGGGGAACGCCTTGGTTCCGAGAGCGGATAAACCCTGAGAAGTCGAAGGACTCTGAGGAGCCCCGACAGGAGAACTGAGCCGCAGCGCGCAGTTCACCCGGCCCGCGGTGCGCCAGGACAAAACACCCTAGCGGGCCGAGTGCACAGTCCCGAGAGGAAATGCCAATCTGCAGGCAGACAGCCCAACACCCGCCAACCGCTTCGCAGCCTGGGAAAGGCCCGCCCACGCGCCGCCACGCCCGGTTTCTCATTGGCGCCTCTCACTTTCTCCTCGGATTGGCTACCTCTGGGTCGAATAGGCGGTGCTTGAATCTTACTTCCGGAGATAGAGAGGTCCGCTCCTAGAGAAGCCGAAAATACATGCGCGGGCGCGCTTCCGAAAGTTCTGGCAGCTCCGGGACAGCCGTGCGCGTCGGGAGGCTCTGAGAGTGAGGAGGTACGACAGGAGAAGGGGCGGGACCTAAATCAGAGGAAAGTCCTGACTGGAGCAGGAAGAGGGCAATGAGGCGGGGCTCTCGTGACCTATACGGGTTGGGACCTGTAGGGGGTGGAGGAATTAAATAAGGGGGCGGGGCCGGAAACAGAGACTTAGGAGGCCAGAGCTAGATAGTCCTGGGGGCGAGGCCTCTGTGTGGGCGGAGCCTTTGGGCGCCTGTGGACCTGTTTCTGAGTGGGCGGGGCCGTTATGGGGCACAGAGTGGTGTAGAAATGTTATCCCGCTTTATTCTGCAAGGTAGCATGGGGCATCGTACTTTATCTTCCAACCCGGCTCTGTGGGCCTCCATCCCGTGTCCACGCTCTGAGCTGCGCCTGGACCTAGTTCTGGCTTCTGGACAATCCTTCCGGTGAGTGACTGACCCTGGGAGAAACCTTGGGATGCAAAAGAGGAAACAGGGGGTTGAGCCTGTTACCTCTTTTTTATTTATTTATTTTTGTTTTGAGAGCTTTTGCTTTAGAGCGCATGGGGTTGCTACAGAGACAGAAAGTGAGAAATCACCCCCAGAGGGATGGCCACACCGCAATCCCATTTCCGTTCTCCTCTCTGGATTTTGGGAACGCAAGCGCACACACCTGGCCCGAGTTTCAAGCTCAGGATTCAAACCGTAGTCAACCACGTGGTAGTTCAGCGTCTTAATCACTACACCACCTGCTTGCCCCAAGCCTGATACCTCTTTTATAAAGTAGAGGTAGGGAGTCTCACCAGTGAGGATCCAATACTTTTACTTTGAAATTAGTGAATCAGTTTTCTAAGGGGAGGGGTTGTAGGATGGGCGGGACCAAGAGGGTGCAGAAAAAAACTGAGTGCTCGGACTGTCGTGTCCCTGGGGGCTTAGGTGGAGGGAACAAAGCCCTGGACACTGGAGTGGTGTCCTGGCAGACCAAGTGTGGACACTGACCCAGACTGAGGAGCAGCTCTACTGCACTGTGTACCGAGGGGACGAGGGCTGGGTGGGCAGGCCCACGATAGACGAGCTGGAGGCCGTTCGCAAGTACTTCCAGCTAGATGTCAGCCTGGCTCAGCTGTATCACCATTGGGGTTCCACGGACTCTCACTTCCAAGAGGTGGCTCAGAAATTCCAAGGTGAGTACAGGGCATGGGGCAAGGGTTAGAGTTCTTGCATGTTGATTAAATTACTTTTGTGTCTCAGTTTCCACATCTGTAAAATGGAGATTTTACCTACTTCATAGAATTTTATAAGGATTAAAGGGGCTAGTCCATATAAAGGGCGTAGAGTAGTGCTGGACACATAGTAATTTATGTATGTATGTATGTATGTGTTTGGAGAGGTTTTTGCTGTAGGGTGTGTGCACTCGCCAGAGAGACAGAAGGCAAGAATCACCCCCAGGGGAGTTGGCCATGCCATAATCCCTTCTCCTCCATTCTCCTCTTGGGATTTTGGGCACTCACACACGTGCCTGGCATGAGTTTAAGCCACCGGATCCAGGACTCAAACCGCAGTTGACTACATGGGAGTCCAGCGATGTAGTCATTGCACTATTTGCTGGTCCCTGGGCACATAGTAATTAATATTGCTGATCTCCATAGTGAAGGGACAAGGATCTCAAGCCCGATCTTGGCTGTGCGATCTGGGGCAGGTGACTTCATTCATTCTCTAGATATAGACAGAACATTTGTTGTGTGGCTGGGGATGCAGCAGTGAACAAAATGGACACAAATCGCTGCCCTCAAGGTGCCATGAGTCACAAGAGGCCTGGGGGTGCTTTCTCTTACAATGTGTCCCTCCTTTTCCTGGGATTCCCCCCGGAGTCATGTTGCCTTGGTTCTGATCAGAAACTGGGAGGTGGCCTCTCCCAACAGCAGGTACTTCTCCTATCCCCGGCCTTTCTGTTCCCAGGGGTGCGGCTGCTGCGACTGGACCCTGTCGAATGCCTTTTCTCCTTCATCTGTTCCTCCAACAACAACATCGCTCGCATCACTGGCATGGTTGAGCGGCTATGCCAGGCCTTTGGACCTCGGCTCATCCAACTCGATGATGTCACTTACTATGGCTTCCCCAGCCTGCAGGCCCTTGCTGGTGAGTGGGTCCCCTGCCCCTAGGCTCTCCGTAACCTTTCGGGATCTTCAGTTCTCCCCTGGTCACCATCTCCCATCTCGAAGCTTCCCACTTTCCCAAACACTGCCTCCACCCAGAACCATCTTGATCAGCCCATTAGAACTCATTCTCCCTGTCCATCCCCGAAATGTTAACACCTCACTAGTCTGTGTTTTCTGCCTAATGAGCTCCATGCCTGATGAGGAAGATATCTGTATACAGTTATAGGATTTGGGGGTAAGTGCATGTGTTCCAGGGACAGAATGCCTGGGTATGAATCCCATCTCTTGTCACTTGGGACATTATTTAACATCTCTGTGCTTTAGTTTCATCTATGAACTGGGATAATAATAGTACCTTCTCTCTCTCTTTTTCTTAATTGAGGTTTTTTTTACTATAGGGTGTGTACACTCACCAGAGAGACCGAGACAGAAAGCGAGAATTCACCCCTCTTCAGGGGGATGGCCCTTCTCCATTCTCCTCTCGGGGATTTCGGGCATGTACACACATTCCTGGCACAAGTTTCAAGCTGCCAGGTCTGGGACTCGAACCATGGTCAACCATGTGGGAGCCCAGCGATGTAACCATTATGCCATCTACTGGCCCCAATAATAGCATCTTCTTATCAGAGTTGTCATGAAGGTTGAGTAAAGAAATACATATACTGGGACCAGCAGATGGCATGATGGCTATGTCGCTGGACTCCCATTGTAGTCGACCATGGTTGGAATCCCAGACCCGTGGCTTAAACTCACGCTGAGCATATGTGCTTGCGTGCCCAAGATCCCGAGAAGAGAAGAGAAGGGATTGTGGTGTGGCCATCCTGTCTGGGGGGTGATTTCTTATTTTCTGTCTCTGTCTTTCTGGCGAGCATATGCACCCTATAGCAAAAATCTCTCCAAAATGAAAAAAAAAAAAAAAAAAAAGAAATACACATACTGTACTTAGCACAGTGTTTGGCACACAGGAAGTATGCCGAAAATTCTAACTAACTGCTATCACTGCAATGAACCCCCACAGTTTTGCATCCAAGAACACGTGTTCTTCACAACAGCCCTGAGAGGCAGATATTTCACAGAGGCAAGTATATCCGTTGTCAGATTTGAGCACGAAGCTCAGGCAGTGCATGGGGACTCCATGGAAGAAGACAGCCTGCCTCAAGAAAAGGGACTGTTCTTAGTGCTAGAAATCTGGCCTTTAGTCTTAGCTTCTGGCTTCGTAGTCATAAGACTGCAAGGAGTTCATTCATCTCTCTGGCCTTCTCTTAACTTGTTTGTAGAATGGAAATAACAAAACCCTAAGAGGACCTTGGAGGTGAATAAAGTAATCGTGATGCAGGTGGTTTAGTGAGAGCACAGTCAGTTGGTATCTCTGATATGGATGCAAGATCCCATCTCCACCATGGGGTTTCCATGTGAGTTTTTTTTTAGAGAGTTATCGTATTCAATTTTGTTTATTATTTATTTTAATTTGACCAGAGAGGGACAGAAAAAAAGAAAGAGAGGGAGAAAGTGAGAAAGCAAGCTGCCAGGTCCAGGACTTGAACCATGGTTGGCCAAGTGGGAGTACAGTGCCCTTAACCACCACGCCACCTGCCAGCCCTTCCACATGCTTTCTTGAGCAAGATACTTAACCTCTTCTAAACCTTCTTTTTCTCCATCTGGAAAATGAGAAAAACGGGGCTGGCAGGTGGCGTGATGGTTAAGGGTGCTGGACTCCCACATGGTCGACTGTGGTTCGAGTCCCAGACCTGGCAGCTTGCTTTCGCACCCTCTTGCTCTCTCTTCTCTCTATCCCTCTCTGGTCAAATTAAAGTAAATAAATAAAGTTAAATGGAATAATTTTTTTTCTTTTTCTTTTTTTAGAGAGGTTTTTGCTATAGGGCGCGTGCGCTCGCCAGAAAGAGACATAGAGACAGGAAGCGAGAAATCACCCCCCAGGGGAGATGGCCATGCCACAATCCCTTCTCCTCCATTCTCTCAGGATCTTGGGCATGCACGCACACACGCCCGGTGTGAGTTTAAGCCACCGGGTCTGGGACGCGAACTGCAGTCGACTACATGGGAGTCCAGCAACATAGCCATTACACTAACTGCTGGTCCCGAAAAAATTTTTTTTAAAAAATGGGAAAAACAGGACTGTTGTCCAGGCCCTTAAGGAAAGTAAGCGTGATAATGTACCTAAAACACTCTGCCTGTGTGTGATAACCAATGCGTAGTAATAGCAGCTGTCACTGTTACTGTGTTTTCAGATCACAGGTAAGAACACTCATTGGCGAGGTTAAGAAACTTACTGGGGGAGCTCCTTCAGAGCCGTTAATCCTTCTCAGTCCCCAGACTGGAGTGGGCCCCGTGCCCAGCGTGTATTATTTGCTCAGAAAACACAGAGCCATTTGCAGAACCCAGGCTTTGACCGTCCCTCTCCACACGTAATTTCCCGCTGTCTCAGCAGGTGTTGTGGTAAGGAGAGGGCCACTTAGGAAGAGCATTCACATGGGGTGGGGGCTCACCACTAGCGCAAGGACATGAAGGACTTGAGGATCCCTGACTCCTGCTCTCCTCCTTACTCCCCACAGGGCCGGAGGTGGAGGGTCACCTCAGGAAGCTGGGCCTGGGGTATCGGGCCCGCTACGTGAGTGGCAGTGCCCGAGCCATCCTGGAGAAACAAGGCGGGCTGGCCTGGCTACAGCAACTGCAAGAGGCCTCCTACGATGAGGCCCTCAAGGCCCTCTGCACCCTCCCCGGGGTGGGCACCAAGGTGAGGCCCCACTGAGGGCAGTGGTAGGGAGGGGCTGTCCCTTCCACTCCGAGGAGGAGAGTACATGGTGAGACAGGCCTGGGAGCTGGGCAGAAGCTCCTTCTCGAAGCAAAGAGGAAGGAGAAAAGATACAAGCAGGTTTTATTTTTTGAGAGGTTTTTGCTATAGAGCACGTGTGCTCGCCAGAAAGAGAGAGACAGAGAGACAGAAAGCGAGAAATCACCCTCAGGGAGGATGGCCACACCGCAGTCTCTTCTCCTCCATTCTCCTCTTGGGATCCTGGGCATGCACGCACACGCACCCAGTGTGAGTTTAAGCTACCAAGTCCGAGGCTTGAACCACAATCGACTATATGGGAGTCTAGCAACAAAGCCATTATGCCAACTGCTGGCCCCTTGTTTTGTTTTAAGAAAGAATTATTAATTTATTTTTTTAAGAATTATTTATTTATTTATTATTTAATTTATCCATTCATTTATTTTAATTCGACCAGAGAGAGACACAGAGAGAGAGAGGGAAAGTGAGAAAGCAAGCCACCAGGTCTGGGACTCGAATCGTGGTCAGCCATGTGAGAGTGTCCAGCGCCCCAATCACCATGCCACCTGCTGGCCCCTTGTTTTTTAATTTTTATCATGCACTAGCCCAAGAGACAGGGAAACTGAGAAAACATCCTCCCGTGAGGAGTGGTCATGCCATAATCCTTTCTCCTCCATCTCTCTCCTCTCAGGATTTTAGGCACGTACACCCATGTGCCCAATATATTTCTCAAGCTACTGGGTCTAAGACTCAGATCATGTGGCTAGCTATGTGGGATCCAAATGCCTGAAGCACCGCGCCCTGAGCAGCCCCTCAGTTTTTCTCAGGTCTCAGGCCCAGTGTTAAGTCTTGGCCCACAAAGGTGTGTGCTCAGTAGCAGCTCTTGTCCCAGCTCTATTGGAAGTCATGGGTAGGTCATTGTGTTTCCTGAGACCTGGAACAACAGTGACCTCAGGTTGGAGGAGGAGGCTGGCTGCGGGGTCGGAAGCAGGATGCCAACAGGATCTTCCATCCCTCCTCAAAGGCTTACTCTGCCTCTGTCAAAGGTGGCCGACTGCATCTGCCTGATGGCCCTAAACAAGCCCCAGGCAGTACCCGTGGATGTCCATGTGTGGCAGATCGCCCAACGTGACTACAGCTGGCACCCCACCACGTCGCAGGCCAAGGGCCCGAGCCCCCAGGCCAACAAGGAACTGGGTAAGGGGTGGGATGCAGGGGCCGGCAGTGGGCTAGCTGGGTACTGGCAAGGCCTCCGTGTCTTAGTCACCTCTCCCTAAAACCACACCCCTGTTGATGGGGAGCAGAGGGGTCAATTAATCATCACTTGTGATTTAGGAGACTTTTTCCGGAGCCTGTGGGGACCGTATGCTGGCTGGGCCCAGGCGGTGAGTGTATCTGGGCCTCCCCTCTTCCCCAAGCCTCACCACTTTGGACTCAGCCTGTTCACCCCCAGGGGCCCTTCCACTGCCACCACCACTCCAGGTGCCCTGAGGACTCTCCCATGGCACAGCCCAGCCTCGCTGCCGGAATATTCTACCTACCCACACTGTCACCAGCCCCCTAGTGCCGACCCAGTGTACCCCCCCTCCGCTCAGACTCTGCTCCCCCCTACTCCCTGCAGGTGCTGTTCAGTGCTGATCTGCACCAACCCCACCGTGCTCAGGAACCACCCACAAAGCGCAGAAAGCGGTCCACGGGGCCGGAGCGCTAAGTTCCCCAAATACCCTTCCCCTCCCTTCCCCACTTCTCTCCCCCATCTCTGTCCTGTCTCATGTGGTGGAGGGGCTCCCTGCAACTCCCTCAAGAGCCAGGCAGCCCCCAGCTCAAGCAGTCAGTTTTCATAAGACGGGGTGGGGCTGTTTGGGGAGACAGAGCTGTCTGTGGTTTTATCTTCTTCCCTTTATTACAAGAAGGAACAATAAAATAGAAACATTTGTATGGAAAATGCAGTGAGGAGTGGTAGTGAAGGGGTGAGGCAGGGCTGGGGCAGGGGAACTCCCCAGATCAGGCTGGGAAGGGGAACAGGCTGCCTCCAACCCTCCCCATGCAGGGGATCCTGACCCCAGATCCAGGGCCTCAGAGTTGTGGGGGAAGTGGGGCAGACAGTTCCGGGCCGGGCTCCACACAGCAGTCTCGACAACAGCAGCCGGCCGCTGGCCCTACATGGGCAGAACAGAGCTGGCTTACGGGGAGCCCCTCCGCCACAGCCAGGGCCACCCACGCCCTTCCCTGAGCCTCGGTGCTCACCCCCAGCAGTTGGTGTCAGCAGCTCCCCGTGGCTCGCTGTCTGTCCCTGCCCATCTTGGCTGGTGCCCAGCTGCAGCTTCCTCATGTGCCGGACCACAGCCGTGGCATTGAAGGCTTGCTGCAGGAAGAGAGGCAGAGTGTGTCAAGAGCGCGTGGGGTCAGGGCTGCAGACTGTAGTGGGATTCTTTTTTTTTGAAGAGGTTTTTGCTATAGGCACATGCACTCGCCAGAAAGAAAGAGAGACAGAAAGTGAGAAATCACCCCCCAGGGGGGAGGGCCACACCGCAATCCCTTCTCCTCTGGGGGATCTTGGGGCACGCATGCACATGCACCCGGTGTGAATTTAAGCCACTGGATCTGGGACTCGAACTGCGGTCGACTACGTGGGAGTCCAGTGACATAGCCATGATGGCAACTACTGGTCCCTCTTTTTATTTTTTTAAAGAGATGTTTGCTATAGGGTTTATGTGTTCACCAGAGAGACAGAGACAGACAAGGTCAGAAATCACCCCCCAGGGGGGATGGCCATGCCACAGTCTCTTCTTGGGATTTTGGGCATGCATGCACACACACCTGGTGTGAATTTTAAGCCACCAGGTCTGAACCGTGGTCGGCTGTGTGAGAGTCCAGTGATGTAACCATTATGCCATCTGCTGGTCCCATGGGTGAGATTCTTGCAATGGTTCTGTTATTTTCAATCAGGTGCTATTTATTAGTTTCCCTAAAACCCCCAAACTTCCACAAGGTTTTGTTAAATTATATTGAGCCAAATTATATATTTACACATACAGATATACCAAGGGTTTTCAAAAAACTCACACAAGTGTGCAGTGTGAAAAAAATGTGTGGCCAGCTCTGTGACCTGGTGGTTAAGGCAGCCAGATCCAACATGGCCAACCGTGTGGTTCCCAGCCCAGCTCTGGCGCCTGAAGTACACACCAGGTGCACGCGCATGTACACCCCAAATCCCAACAAGGAGAAGTAGAGAAGAGATTGCAGTGTGATCATGCCCCTTGGGGGTGCTTACCCCCTCCCTCTCTATCTCTGCCTCTTTCTCTGGCAGTCACATGCGCCCTCTGGCAAATATTGGGTTGTCGAAAAAGTCATGATGTATTTTTCTATGCTAAAATGCAGAGAACTGTGTCCTAAGAGCCCTTTCTAAAGGGCAAGTTCCTGCTTTACACTCCCTGGGTCTCCCTAGGGCCCTCAAGATCAAGTCCCAGGACTAGCAGGTGGTATAATGGTTGCGTTGCTGGACTCCCTGTAATTGACTGTGGTTCGAGCCCTGCACACAGGGGCTTAAAAAAACTCACGCCAGGCACGTGTGCACGTGTGCCCAAAGTGCCGAAAAGAGAATGGAGGAGAAGGGATTGTGACGTGTCCATCTCTCCTATGGGGTGATGTCTCACTTTCTGTCTCTCCAGCGAGTGTACGTGCCCTATAGCAAAAATCTCTTTGAAAAAAAAAAAAAAAAAGGGATCAAGTCCGTGCTCCACTGTGGCATTTGAGTCCCTGAGTGTTCTAGTTGCTAAGTGGCTGCACTGTCTTACCCCTGGCTCTTGGCACACCCATTCCCTCCCCTCAGACGACCTTCTGCTGTGCCAGGCTAATGAATTCCTACTCAGCTGATAGGCCTAGCAGATCAAACCACTTTTATAACCTTTCCAAGCCCCATAGGCTAGCTCAGAGGCCTCCTTTAGAGTTATAGACTGTTCTGTTGGGATCAGCAGACAGCATAATGGTTACATTGCTGGATTCCCATGTAGTCGACCACAGTTCAAGTCCTGAACTTGGCAGCTTAAAACTCAAGCCAAGTGCTTGTGCGTGCGTGCCCAAAATCCTGAGAGGAGAAGGGACTGCAATGTGGCCATTCCCCCTGCGGGTAGGGGTGATTTCTTGCTTTCTCTCTTTCTGTCTCTCTAGCAAGCACAAGTAACCTATGGTAAAAACCTCTCTTTTAAAAATTTTAAAAAAGGAATTATAGACTTTTCCCTCTAAAGCGGAGACCCTCTCCTTCAGAAGAGAGTAAGTGTTAAATGAATGGACAAATGCAGTCCCTCGGCAAGCACCCCCGAGCAGTCACTGCGTGCCTGAGTTGCTGGCAGGTGCTGTGCAAGCTGAGGGTTGAGGGTGGGGAGGGGTCCTGGGAGGGCCAGAACCCAGGGTAGGGACATGGGCTCACCTTCCACTTGCTCTTGGCGAAGTTCTTCTTGATCTGCTCGCTCACCGACTGGTGGATATTCTTATCTAGAGCCGTATCTCCTGCAATCCTGGGGTGGGGTATGTGGAGAGTTGCCCATGAGGGCAGAGGCAGGCCTGGGGAGCCCAGAGCCCACCCGGGCCCACAGCTGTGGGAGCTCCTCACCATGGGTGCTGCAAGGCCTGCTCACAGGTGAACCTCTTCTCTGGATCCTTCTCCATCAAATGCCGGATGAAATCTTTGGCTGAACCCCAAGACAAAAGCGAAGACAGCATGGCAGTGCCTGTGGACACCACCCGAGACAGTACCCTTTCCCTCAGGCCTGACCTGGGGTCACAGCAAGACAGGCCAGAGCTAGCCCTGCACCCCTCCACCCTCCCTCACCCAAGCCTTCCAGTTCATTCCTCCTCTCAAGAAAAGCTCTGAGAGAAGAATCCACTCAGTGTGTTCACACTGATGTGTGAAGAACTGAGAATGGTCCCGCCGATTTGCATAATAGAGGGCGCAGAAGCAGGGATGGGAATGTTTCTGGTGGTGGTTAGCCATTCGGAAGTCAGCAGGGGAAGGTTGTTTTAAAAAATGCTATGTTTGAAGACGATGAATGAATGCCTACAAGTTTCTCAGGCTGGGGACCAAGCAGAGGGGAGCACCCGGGTGGGCTGTGTGCTCTTGAAGACAGATCTTAGTCTGGGGAGGCAGGGGAGACACCCCCAAAGCAAGGCCCAGGGGAAGAAGGAAAAGCCCGAAATACCAGAGTCCGAGATGTCGTCCCAGTAAGGAGAGTCAAACTCGTACTCGGCCTTCAAAATCTGTTCAAAGAGCTTGGCATCATTCTCGTCATAGAAGGGGGGGTAACCGCAGAGCCTGGGCAGGGAGAGACTCAGCCTTACTTCCATTCTCGGTGCACCCATTGGCTCCCAGATGGTGTCCTGGGGCAGTCCCAGGGGTCAGGTAGGGCCCGTGGGAGGGAGGTCCCCTCTAAAATCTCCCCGCCCCGCTCACTCCTGTCCAGCTACACTGGCCTCTTTCTCTTCCTTGACCATCTCACCACCTTGTCCTGTTCAAGGTCTTTGCGCTTGCTGTTCTCTGACTAAACCATCCCCTGCCACCTCAAATGTCTGGTTCCCTCGTTTCACTTAAGATACCGCTTGGGGCTTGAACAGTCTGCAAGGCACTCCCAGCCGGGAAGGTTCCCAGTTCACATCCAGGGACCTCCCTGGCCCTGAATATGCTAGGGATACATTTGCCCTTGAACCAGGGCTGGCTGAAAGCTGGGGTGTGGATTGCGGTGTCAAAATCCTGTTGGGGGGACCAGCAGGTGGCGGGGTGGTTAAGGCGCTGGACACTCCCACATGGCTGACCAGGGTTCGAGTCCTGGACCTGGTGGCTTGCTTTCTCACTTTCCTCTCTCTCTCTGTGTCTCTCTCTGGTCAAATTAAAATGAATTAATTAATTAATTAATGAAAAAATAAATAAATAGATAAATCTTTAAAAAAAAAAATCCTGTTGGGGGGTTCTCTTTCTCTTTCTCTCTCACTCATGAAAAACATAAATTTTAAAAATTTTTTTTAAAAAAAAAAGAGACCATTCAAATAGCTTCTCCACAGAGAGCCCTTATCTGAATGGGCTTCCATCCCCACCGATTTTCCTTAGCCCTGACAGTATTTTAGATTTACTTGTCGACTGCCTTCCCAACTAGAATACCTGGAGCCTGAGGGCAGCCACTTTGGCCTGTTCTCCGCTAAATGCCTAGCTTTGTGCCTGAACTATAGTATCTCCTGAGTGAAGTAATACTAGTAATTAATCGGCAGGACTAACTATGGATAGCGAGGAGGAGGAGAGGGAAGCAGGGTGGGGACAACTGGAGCCACACCCCGCCCTGGCCAAGCCCCCACGTACAGGATGTAGGCGATGACCCCGATGGACCAGCAATCCACAGCCTTGCTGTAGGGCTTCTGGGCCAGGACCTCAGGGGCTGTGGACGGAAGGGGACACGGTGGAGACAGATCTTGGCCCCGCGGCTCCTGGCTCCTCCCCGACCTGCAGCCCCAGCCCAGGGCCCTCCGCACCCACGTATCCTGGGGTCCCGCAGGCGGTGGAGAGCACGCTGCCTGGGTCCTCCATCTTGGACAGGCCGAAGTCGGAGATCATTATCTTGGAGTCCTCGTCCAGGCTGTAGTAGAGCAGGTTCTCGGGCTTGGGGGGCAGGAGGCAGAGGGGCAGTCAGAGACGGCCAGCGGCTGCAGGACTTGTGCTTCCTCAAGCGCCCTGAGAAACTGGGTCCCCAAAGCGTCTGTGTCTTCATGTCTGTCCTCTTGGTTGGAGGTGTAGGGAACTCAAGGAAGTTCTCGAGAACTTCCAGAAATGGGGCTAGCCGGTGATACAGTGGTTATGTCGCTGGACTCCCATGTGGCCGCCTGTGGTTCAAGTCCCAGACCTGGTGGCTTATAAACCCATGGTGTGCTTGTGTGCCCAAAATCTCGAGAGGGGAATGGAGAAGGGATTACGGTATGATCATCCCTCCTGAGGGGTGATCTATCACTTTCTGTCTCTCCAGCAAGCACACACGCCCTATAGCAAAATCTGCCCCCCCCTCAAAAAACAAATCCAGAAAGGACAAGTGCCTAGGGGTGTGAAAGGGAATGTTCTAGAAACTTCAAATGTGCATTAAAAAACCCTGAAGAAATTCTTTTTGAGCACCTATTGTGTGCCAGGCCCTGGTGTGTGTGTGTGTGTGTGTATGTGTTTGAGAGGTTTTTGCCATAGGGTGTGTGCTGGCCAGAAAGACAGAAAGAGACAGCGAGAAATCACTGCCCGCCAGGGGGAATGGCCACGTCGCAATTCCTTCTCTTCCGTTCTCCTCTCGGGATCTTGGGCGCGCACACACACACACACATACACACACACGCCCGGCATAAATGTAAGCCACCAGGTCCAGAACTCGAACCATGGTCAACCATATGGGAGTCCAGTGACATAGCCATTAAACCAACTGCTGGTCCCACAGCCCTGGTTTAATTTCATCCTTACGACATCCCTGCCAGGCCAATCCGAATCATCCCACTTTACAGGTGAGGAAACTGATGCCAGGTAAAGTGACTTTCCCAAAGACCCAAAGTCAGAGAGTAGCAGGGCCTGAATCCAAGCCCAGCTCTGTCACCCCAGCAGTCTTCTGGCTCAGAATGAGATGGGCTACAAAAATGGGAACCCTATCATTATCTCTGAGGAGTAGGAGTTCAGGGGTTTCTTTTTTTTTTTCTTTTTTTCTTTTTAGGGTTTTGTCATAGGGGGTGCTCACCGGAGAGAGGAAATGTAAAAAATCACCCCCAGGGAAAATGGCCACACTGAAATCCTTTCTCCATTCCCCTCTAGGGAGTTTGGACACTCACGCACACACGTGCCTGGTGTGATTTTTAAGCCACCAGGTCCGAGACTTGAACCACAGTCAGCCAGGTGGAAGTCCAGTGCCTTAACTACCACACCACCTGCTGACCTCTCTGGCTCTCTTTAAGCTTTACTGTCACAGTCAAATTTTCTATAAGTGCAAACAGAATTTTTATGATGTGACATATTATTGGGTAAAATAAGAGCACAATCCACTTTTGTGTCCCTTTGAAGATATGAACTGGGATGGGATGAGGCAGCTTAGGGGTTACAACAGCCTTTTTTTAGAGAGAGATTTGCTATAGGGCATGTGCTCACTGGAGAAACGGAAAGCAAAAGAAATCACCCCCCAGGGGAATGGTCATGCACAGTCCCTTCTCCATTCTCATCTCAGGATTTGAGGCACACACGTGTGAGTTTTGAGGCACTCATGGTGTGAGTTTTAAGCTGCTGGGTCCAGGACTCGAACCACAGTTGACCATGTGGAAGTCCAGCTCCATAATTACACTAGCTGCTGGTCTCACAAAGTCCATTTAAAATATTTATTTTTCTGTTGCAATTTTTAAGCCACTGGGTCCAGGACTCAAACCACAGTCTAATATGTGGAAATTCAACACCTTAACCACCATGCTACCTGCTAGTGCCTACGAGGTCCCTTTTTGCAGGTGAGAAGCCAAAGCTCAGAGAGAGGGCGAAGGTTGCCCAAAGTCAGACAGTGAGAGGTTTGCGAAGACCCCACCCCTGGGTGCCCCAGCTCAGCACACCCATCCAGCCTCACCTTGAGGTCCCGGTGCACAATGCCCAGGTCGTGCAGGTACTTGACGGCATCCAGCACCTGGAAGATGAGGCGGCTGGCGTCCCGCTCCGTGTAGAAGCCTTTTTCCACGATGCGGTCGAACAGCTCCCCACCAGACACCCTGCCGGGGAGAGAGACAGTCTGGCCCCGAGCGGGGAGGTGGCAGGGAGGGGTGCACGGCCGGGGCAGAGGCGGGGCCACTCACAGCTGCATGACGAGGTAAAGGTGGCCCCCGCTCTCATAGATGTCATCCAGGGCTACGATGTTGGGGTGCTTGATCCTGCAAGGAGACACGAGGTGGCTCCAGGCTGAGGTCAGCTCAGCCACCTCCCCACAGCCTGCACATCTGGGCAAGCCAGGCCAGGGATCTGAGCCTCCAAGGGAAAAGCTGACCACCACGGACTCTCGTTCCTCGGAAGGTGAGAAAACAGCTCAACGTGCACTCGGGCAGGGGCAGACCCGCGTCTGCATCCTGCCTCAGCCCTGCGCTGTCTGGGTGCACTTGTCACCTGACGGCACTGCCCAACACGGGGCTTCCGTACACCCTCCGCACAGCCCGTTTGTCGGCCTCCCCACCAAACCTCAGCCCCACGTGTGCAGAGACGTCCTGCTGCTCCAGGACCGGGTGCATGGTATGTGCCCAGAACTTGGAGAGCTGGACGTCACCTCTCTGAGCCTCGGTTTCCTGTCCGTAAAACAAAGGTGGAGTGGGGAGCACCTGAGATGGTGCAGGTCGGGTGGCTGGCCCAGTGCCTGGTGCACAGCAGATGCTCCGTGAATGGACCCCTCGTGGTAACTGACCTTGATGGGGAGGAAAACAGTTCTGCACGGACTTCCTGTGTGATTCTGGGTAGACCCCTTGCCCTCTCTGGGCCCAGAGAGTGAAAGTGAGCACCCCCTCCAATAGTGGAATAATCACTCTTTTTTTGTTTTTGTTTTGTTTTTTAAGAGGGATTTTTGCTATAGAATGTGTGCGCTTGCCAGAGAGAGAGACAGAAAGTGAGGAATCACCCGTCAGGGAGGATAGCCACGCCGCAATCCCTTCTCCTCCATTCTCCTCTCGGGATCTTGGGCACACACACAAAAGCGTGTTTAAATCATGAGTTGAAGTTGCCAGGTCTGAGACTTGGACTGTGGTCAACTACTATGTCGTGGGAGCCCAGCGACATGACCATTACGCCATCTGCTGGTCCCTGAAATGGTCATTTCTTCCCAGCCCAGGATGGTAGGGAAGCTCAGAATAAGCTTTTCTAAACCAGGGAGGCCAGGCGGCTTCCCATGGCCGTGAGCAGCTCAGACCAGCTGGTTGTCAACGTAGTCAGGAAGTCAGCAACCAGGCAGCCTTGCTGAGCGGCTGTAATACATGGGGGAATTGGAGGTACATCCAGAGATAACAGCTGAGATACGTGGGTTCAAGCCCCGCTCTAGGGTTGACCTCTAGACCTGACCGGGCAGATTAAACCACTGAGTGAGCCTGGGCATCTCGATCACACGTGTCAGGGTAACTATCACCCCAGGCACTTGGAATGAAGCTCCCCTAGTGCCCATGCAGCCCTGCCGAGTGGAGTTATTGCCTCCATTTTAAAAACGAGCACTGCGAGGCCCAGAGGGCTTCCGTAATTTGCCCAAAGCAAGGGAGGGAGTAGGAGAACGATGGCGGCAGGGTCGTCCTGGGCGGGACAGGCGGTGGCCACGCACTTGTGCAGGACGGCGATCTCGTTCTCCATGCTGCCCTCCTTGCCCTCCAGGGCCTTCTTGGCGATGCATTTGATGGCCACTAGCTTCTGAGTCCTCTTGTCTTCGGCCAGGATCACCTCTGAGAAGGCCCCCCTGCGGGGAGAGGAGATTAGTTCACTGGGTGAGGAGCTGGAAATCGCAGCTTCTCTCCGCTCTTCCCTCCATCCCCGACTACCTCTGGACCCAGGAGGTGTGATGAGCCTCCCCCGATCGATCGTTCATTCACCCCCTGGCTACAGAGGTGCTCACGTGACTCAGGCCTGGCTGGTCAGAGTGGTCTATCTCCTGGCTACAGTAGTTGGTCATGTGATACAAGCCAGGTTACTGGATCCTTGAGACTCATGCACTTTCCTAGTAAACTGGTAGAATGTAAGCCCGGAGCTAATGCCAGACATCTTTGGTATCATTTAAGAGTGAAGCCAAGGACCAGCAGGTGGTGTAATGGTTATGTCGCTGGACTCCCACATAGTTGACCGTGGTTCAAATCTCAGACCCGTGGCTTAAAACTCATGCTGAGAGCGTGTGAGTGCATCCCAAGATCCCGAGAAGAGAATGGAGGAGAAGGGATTGTGGCATGGCCATTCTCCCTGGGGGGTGATTTCTCTCTGATTCTCTCTGTGTCTCCTGTGAACACATGCACCCTATAGCAAAAATCTCTTAAAAAAAAAAAAAAAAAAAAAAAAAAAAAAAAAAAAAGAGCAGGGCCGGCAGGTGGCATAGTGGTTAGGTGTGCTGGGCTCCCACATGGCTAGCCACAGTTTGAATCCTGGACCTGGTGCCTTGGTTTCTCTCTTTCTCTTCCTCTCTCTCTCTCTCTCTCTCTCTCTCTCTCTCTTGCTCTGGTCAAATTGAAAATAACTATAATGATAAATAAAATAGAGAAAATAATTTTTAAAAAAAAGAGTAAAGCCAACACAAAGGAGATCAAATCTGAGAACTGGTCAAAGATAATATCCTAATAATATTATAAAGGCCCTGGATCCAGCCATGCCTGAAGCCATCACATAAACTATTTATTATATTGCTCAGTCAATTCATGCTGTTTTCTCCTGAAGTCAATTTAAGTCATGGCTAATTTCACGCCTTTAAGACTTTGAAGAATCATCAGCATCACCTATGAACTTAGAAATGCAGACTCTCAGGGGCCAGCCCATGGCATGGTGGTTAAGGTGGGTGGATCCCAAATGGTCAACTGAACAGTTCAAGTCCCAGATGGTTTCAGAAACACTAATTAAGGAGAATTTACTAGAATATTATTTCTACATGTGTGTGTGCCCCAAATCCCAAAGTGATTGTGGCATGACTATTTCTAGGGGCTGCTTTCTCATTTTCTCTCTCTCTCTCTCTCTCTCTCTCTCTCTTTCTCTCTCTCTCTCTCTCCTTCTCATCTCTGTCCCCTGGCAAGTACATGCATCCTCTGGGGAAAAAAATATTTTTAAGTATTTATTTAATTCTATTTATCATTATTATTATTATTACTATTATTTTTAATTTGACCAGAGCAAGACAGAAAGAGAGGAAAAGTGAGAAAGTGAGCTGCCAAGTCTGGGACCCAAACCGCAGTCAACCATGTGGGAGTCCAGTACCCTAACCACCACACCACCTACCGGCCCCCAAAATTTAATTAACTTTCTTAAAAAAAGAAAGATTCTCAGGCCTTACCCGGCTTACTAAGTAAGTAAAAATCTGCATTTTAACAAAATCTTCAGATGGTCTGTATGCTCCCTAAAGTTTAAGAAGCAGTGCTGGGGCCAGCAGGTGGCGTGGTGGTTAAAGCGCTGGACTCCCACATGGCTAACAGCGATTTAAATCCTGGACCTGGCAACTTGCTTTCTCACTTTCCCTCTCTGTCTCTCTCTGGTGAGCACGCAAGGCCTGTAGCAAATTTAAAAATAATGATAAATAAAAGTAATCATTCTTTAAAGTAAAAAGAAGCAGGAGTGCTTCAGAACAGTCTCTTAGAGGACCTGCCCATGCTTTGGTGGTTAAAGCAGCTGGTTCCCACACGGCTGACTGTATGGTTCAAGTCCCGGCCCACGCAGCTGGGAGAAACGAGGGGGAGGTGGCGAGGAGAGGACTGCGCTGTGATGAGGCCCCGCGATGGTGCTTTCTCACGTTCTTTCTCTGTCTCTTTGTGTTGGCAGGTGAACACACATGTCCTCTAGCAAATTAAAAAGAATGGGGCCAGCAGGTGGCATGGTGGTTGGGGGCGCTGGATTCCCACATGGCTGACCGTGGTTCAAGTCCTGGACCAGGAGGCTTACTTTCTCACTTTCCCTCTCTCTCTCATTCTGTCCCTCTTTGGTCAAATTTAAAGAAATAAAGTTAAATAATAATAACAATAATTTTTTAAAAGGAAAAGAAAAAAATCAGGCTCTTGGAACGGAACAGATAAACTGCTTTACACTAAAGTTCACTAATTAAGGAGAATTTACTAGAGTATTCTTTCCACATCTGTTTATTTTCCCTGGGAGAATACGTCATGAAGTCAAAGAAGTATGCACTGACAAGCGCATACCTCTCCGTCCTCTGTTCCCAGCTCTGATGTGTCTTCCACAGTCCTCCCCAAGCAGGAGCCACTGAGCTCTGCAAAGCCCTCATTCCTGACCTTAAGGTGTGTGTGTGTGGGGGGGGGGGGTCACAGCACACACTCTGTGGTCATCTTCAATGGGTCTGTCTCCCTCACATGTCTGGGATCAACTTGAGGGGCAGAGACCAGCTTTGAGTTACTTTATGAGTGCCAAGAACAGCGCCACGCCCTGCCTCATTTCCCCAACCTAAACCGGCCCCTTCCCTGTCCCCCCCTTTCCTTTCTTCCTCAGGAACAGCCCCCTGTCCCACCCGCTGTGAGATGCATGGCAGAAGTTGGGGCCAGTCTGGGCCATGCAAAGCCACCACAGGGCCCACGCTGTAGGAAACAGGAAGCATTGACCAACTGACCAGAGGAGGCACCACCCTCGTCTCAGCCTCGCCCAGCCACCCAGGTCCAGGAGTGAGGAGCTTCCCGACTGCACCCCCAGCTCAGACCGTTGTGATCCTGAGACTCACGTGCCCAGAACATCTCGGAAGTCGTAAATGTCCCTAATGTCCTCCTCCTGCTTCCAGCTGGGGCCTTCCACTGCCCCCGGCATGGCCCAATGCCCCCTGGCCACAGCCAGGGCTCCTGGAAAGAGGAATGGAGGGAGGACACTGAGTGGGGCCCAGCCTTCGGTCCGGCCCACTCAGTCATAAACCCTGCAGTTACTCATTCATTGACAAAACCACTCAACATCTGTTCATTCATTCACCAGTCATCCGTTCATTCAACATCCATTCAGTACATTCTTACGCCTACAGAGACATCTTCCATGGCAGCAGCAAAATGATTTATTCAGCAAAGTCGTTCATTCATTCATTCATTCATTCAGGCTCCCTTCCCGTGTCTCCCTCTCCAAATCCAAACACCTGACATCTGAGAGGACAACAGATAAAACTCCAGAGCACACGGCCCCAGAGGATCGGCCCCAGAGGATCTCCTCGTCCCTAGAACCAGCATGTCCCAGCCCCACTCTGGGAACTGCTGGGGTGTCTCCTCTCCCTCCTCCTCCTCCCCATCCTGGCCTCTCGGAAATCAGGTTTCCGGCAGCCTGGGCTTCCAGCAATATCTCAGCCACGTTTTTAAATAGCTCCTCTGCACTGTTACCACAGCAACAGCAGCCACAGCTGGGGCTCCCCAGGCCTCTCCTTCCTGAGTCCCCATCTGGGTCCTGGCAGCCTGAGAAATGGTCCTACCCAATCTGTCCCCTCCTGGCCCCATCTTACCCTGATCCAGCTGGGGCTTTCTCCACTGAGGCTTCTGTCTCCTCCAGCAGGAGAGGCTAGGAGTTCTCTGCCCATTTAGCAGATGGAGAAAGGGGAGACTGAGGTTGGAGATGAGGACTAAGGGCTGGGCCCACGGTTGCCCAAATGACACCTGCTGGGGCCCTGGCTCAACTTGCTGAGGGCAAGGGCCATGGAAGAAAGGCCCCCGGATGGTCCTTCCAATATGAAGCCAGACTGGGGCCCGTTAAGACTGGGGACCTCTTGGGACCAGCAGTTGACGTAATGGCTATGTCACTGGACTCCCACGTAGTCAACTGTGGTTTGAGTCCTGGACCCGGTGGCTTAAACTCACACCAGGAGCGTGTGTGTGTGTGCCCAGGATCCCGAGAGGAGAATGGAGAAGGGATTGCAGCGTGACCATCCCCCTGGGGGGTGATTTCTCGCTTTCTGTCTCTATCTCTCTCTGTCTTTCTGGCGAGCACACGCACCCTATAGCAAAAACCTCTCCCCAAAAAAACAGACTGGGGACCTCTCGACCCTGTCACAGGCCCACAGAGGGACAGCCGAAGCCGAGCCCAGCACGCTGTGTGACCTAGGCAAGGGCACTGCCCCTCTGTTCCCTCTGTGGAGGATGAAGGAAAGGGGCTCTTACTAGAGCCCCTGGTGTAAGATTCTACTCCTTGGATGGGGCCTGTTCCCAAGGGGTTCTGGGCACCCATCTCGGGGCAGGAGAGGAGACGTGATGGTAAGCTCTGGAGGCAGTCTTAAACCCGGTGACCTGGCAAAAATGACCCTCAGTCCCACACACATCCCTGCATCCAGCATCCCACACCAAGCCCCACCCACACCCTGAACCCAAACGGCTGCTTCCTAGGTCCGGCACACCTTGTATCCAGACACCATGACACCTGACCACAGGGACTCGCCGTGACACCTGATCATGCATGACTAGCCATGTTGCCCGCCCACACATGACTAGCCATGACACTTGATTATACATGACTAGCCATGACACCTGACCATACATGACTAGCCATGACACCTGATTATACATGACTAGCTATGTTGTCTGACCATACATGACTAGCCATGACACCTGATTATACATGACTAGCCATGTTGCCTGACCATATATGACTAGCCATGACACCTGATTATACACAACTAGCCATGACACCTGACCACACATGAGTAACCATGACATCTGACCACACACGACCAGCCATGACACCTGACCACACATGAGTAGCCATTACACCTGATCATGCATAATTAGATATGTCACCTGGCCATACACAACCAGCCATGACACCTGATTATACACAGCCAGCCATGATGCCTGACTGCACACGACCAGCCACGATGCCCGACCACACATGAGTGGCCATGACACCTGATTACACACAACCAGTCATTGACGCCTCACCACACATGACCAGTCACATGACGAGCCTGACCACACATGACGAGCCATGACGCCTGACCACACGCTATAAGCCATTGACGCCTGACCACACACGACCAGCTATGAATCCTGACCACACATGACTAGCCATGATACCTGACCAGCCATGACACCTGACCATACATGTCCAGCCAAAGAACACACATGTCTATACACACACCTCAGACACCCTTACACCTGAACACCTGCCTGTCCAAACATTCTTCACCTATATTCCTTTACACTCCCAAACGCATGCACACACATCTGGACCGAATGGCACAAATGCACGCCCTGTATACCAGATGTCCCAAATCCGCTCATATCCCGCACCCTCCGGATCCTCCTCCCCACACCCGGGAAGCACCTGTCTCCTTACACAGCTCACTCCAAGCATCCTCAGGATACAGATGTACACCCCCAACTCTGACTTACTACACTCCGAGCTAGACACCAGCACACGCACGTCTGGACACCCGAGTGCAACAAAACCCTGACTCCCAGACACCCACGCCCATACGACACCCTCACACACCGCGCTGCAACCCCACATCTGGTCGGCATGCCAGTGCTGACAGAATACCCCAACTCGGCCCCAAAATCGCACCTCCCAGTGTCCACGCCCTTCCACACTCAGGCCCCACCGAATGCGCACACACGGACCCCCTCCCCACCTCCTCTGTCACCCACTCAGTTTCCCATGGGCCTGCCTGGCACCTGCCGGACCTGGGGCAGAGGAGGGGGAGAAAGGCCCAGCCCTGTACATCCAGGTCCAGCCCGCGCGGGCACCCCCTCCCATCCTTGGGGGAGGACACCAGTGGCCGGGGGCTCTCGCCGCCCCTGCTCCGAGACCCGCGCTCGGCGGGCGGACCTGGCTGTACCTGCGGCTGCCCCGCCGCGGGGCTGGCTGCGAGGCCCGAAGTGGCTGGCGCCGAGCTCTGGCCGCAGTCCGCCGCTGCGTGCCTGGCTCTCGGCGGGCTCGGCTCCTCGGCTGGCGGCTGGCTCCCTCCGCCCGCCTGCGGCTCTGATGTCAGCGGAGGAGGAGCCTGCGGCGGAGGGGCCGGGGTGGCGAGGAGGCGCCGCCCTGGGGCCGGGGAAGGGGCGCGGGTGGGAGGGACCCCATGTGTTCTGGCCAGAAGCCCTGCTAGACGACTGCAGCCCTCCGACTCGGACAGGGCCCCATTTCACAGAGGGAACAACTGAGGCCCAGAGCGATGAAGGTTCCAAACGCAGCAGCTGGCTGGGGACCAAAGCAAGATTCGAACCCATGTCTGTCTGACTCTGGAGAGGAGCTAGTTTCACCCCCTGGGCTCGCGGATGTTCTTCCTCTCCAGTTCTGGAACCTTCCTTAGCACTCCTGGGCTGGTAATCCCCTCCCGTCGCCCACCCTCCAGTGCCCTGCAGGGAACCAGGCCCCAGGACCGGCTCTCGAGCCCTAAGGGCTGGGCACCCGGGGCAGTCGTTGGGGACCAGACAAGGGCAGGCAATGGGGAGGACCCGTGCAGTTGGAGGGGTGGGGGCTCCATTTGACAGGCGGGAAAACTGAGGTCCAAGGTCCTTCAGAGAGAACCGGGACTCCAGTCCTGGACATTTGCCCCTCAGCTGGTGCAGCGTCCCCAGGGCCTGAGAAGGGAGGGCAGGCGGAGGGGGAAGTTAAATCAGGATCCCGAAGGAAGCAGTCCAAAGAGGACTGACGCACCGCGTGACTGGGCCGGCGCCAGGGGCCAGTGGCAGGGGGCCAGGCTCGGGAGGAGGGACAAAGCCTGATCCTGGGGCAGCGGGCGAGAGGCCAAGGGACCTGACCAAGTCGGCTTGCGCAAGACACTCCTTGGGAGGGAACCCAGCGCTGGGTGGGAAGGTGGGGGTGGGTGGGCGCAGAGGCAGAGACTGGGACTGGACAGGGTCTAGGAGACAGCCCCCCACCCCACCTGGTCAGCCTCCCAGTGCCACCCCCACTCCTGAATTCCTGCGTTTTCCAGCTGGCGCTTAACCTAACTCACTTCAATGAGCTTTCCTCTCATCGTCTGGTGGGCAGTTTATCCTGCCCGTTTTACAGATGAGAGGACGGAGGCTGAGGTCCCCGGAGCTTTGGAGTTGACTGGTCTAGGTCACAGGTACCTCTCTGAGCCTCCGTGGCTCCCTCCGGACGTGAGAACAGTGTTGACTGACTCAGAACCCCGAGTACTCCGTGAGATGAGTGAAGGGTACCTGAAAGGAGCGCTGGACTGAGCCCAAGCAGAGGCTCAGAGGAAGGGCCTGACTTGGCCAGTGACAGGGGCTGAGGGGTACTTTCCCTCTTCCAAATCTCAGTATCTCAGACTCCTTAGACTGTGGGAAAGCGCACCTTTAGTCCAGAGGGGAGCCCCCACTCGCTCCTACCCCACGCCCAGCACACCCACTGAGCTGGGGTTGCTTCACCACAAAGTCCTCTTTATCTGGATTACAACACTCCCCGGGTGATAAGGTGGCCTCTGTCCTTCTAAAGACTTGTACAACTTTTATGCTCTTACATTTTGCCTGCTTTTGAGCATTTCTACTCTTTTTTTTTAGATTTATTTATTCATTCATTCTTTCATTTTTAATTTGACCAGAGAGAGACACAGAGAGAGAGAGAGAGGAAAGTGGGAAAGCAAGCCACCAGGTCCAGGACTCGAACCATGGTTGGTCATGTGGGAGTGTCCAGCACCTTAACCACCATGCCACCTGCTGGTCCCAGCATTTCTACTCTTATACTTTATTTTTTTTTAATATTTATTTTATTTTATTTACTGTTATTATTTTTTATTTTGAACAGAGAGAGGAAGAGGGAGAGATAGAGATAGAGGGAAAGAGAGAAAGCAAGCCTCCAGGTCTGGGATTTGAAACATGGTTGGTCATGTGGGTGTCTAACACCTTAACCACCACGCCACTTGCCCCTATGCTTTCATTTTTGTTTAAGAATTATTTTACTTAATTTTATTTATTCATTCCTTTTATTTTAATTTGATGAGAGAGAGAGAGAAAGGGAAAGTGAGAAAGCAAGCCGCCAGGTCGAGGGTTTGAACCATGGTCAGCCGTGTGGGGTTGTCCGGCGCCTTAACCACCTCACCACCTGCTGGTCCCCGCTTTTTCTTTTTTTCTTTCTTTCTTTTTTTTTTTTTTTAAGAATTATTTTATTTAACTTTATTTATCTATTTTTATTTACTTATTTTTATTTGAACAGAGAGGGACAGAGAGAGAGAGAGGGCAAGTGAGAAAGCAAGCCGCCGGGTCTGGGACTCCAAACACAGTTGGCCATGTGGGAGTCCAGCGCTCTTAACCACCATGCCACCTGTCAGCCCTATCTGCTTTCTTTTTTTAACAAACATTCTCTACCTTTACATTTTATTTATTTATTTACTTTTTTTTTTTTTTTTAAGGGAGATTTTTGCTATAGAGCGCATGTGCTCACCAGAGAGACAGAAAGCGAGAAATCACACCCTGGGGGGGATGGTCATGCCACAATCTCTTCTTCTTCCCTCGGGATTTTGGGCATGTACACACACACACATACACACCCAGAGTGAGTTTTAAGCCACCAGGTTTGGGATTTGAACTGCAGTTGACTACATAGGAGTCCAGTGATATAATCATTATGATATCCACTGATTCCTTAGTTTTTGGTTTTGCTTTTTGCCAGAGAAATTGTACTGTCCAGAGACAGAAAACTAGAGACAGAGGGACCACTCTCAATGGGACATGGTCATGCTGCAATCCTTTCTCCTCCATTGGGCTTTGGGCGCATGCACACGTATGCACCTAGTGTGTATTTCAAGTCTCCAGAGCCAAATTCAAACTGCTTGGTTGGCCACATGGGACCTGGCTTTCTTAACCACTAGGCTATGAGGCCAGCCCTAAACTATTTCTATTAAACCAGTAACATATGGTCATTGAAGGAAAATTACATAAAGTATTTAAAACACAAAGATTGTGTTTTCTGCTGGCCAGAATCTTTCACTTGCCAAGTAACAGAATCCCAACCTAACTATTTTCTTTCTTTAAAAAAAGAATTATTTTATTTAACTTTTTATTTATTCATTTGTTTATTTCAATTTTACCAGATAGAGAGAGAGAGAGTGAAAAAGAGAGAGAGAGAGAGAAAGCCACCAGGTCCAGGATTCGAACCACAGTTGACCATGCGGGAATCCAGCTCCTTTAACCACCAAGCTACCTGCTGGCCCCCAACCTAACTACTTTCATCAAACAAGGGTCTATAGGGGCCAGCAGGTGGCGTGGTGGTCAAGGTGCTGGACTCTCACATGACTGACTGAGGCTTAAGTCCCAGCTTGCTTTCTCATTTTCTCGCTCTGTTTCTTTCTGGTGAGTGCTTATATCAAATTAAAAATAATAATAATTATAAATAAAATTAAATAAATATTGTTGGGAGAGATTTTTCTTGTAGAGTACGTGTGCTCGGCAGAGAGAGAGAGACAGAAAGCAAGAAACCACTCCTTAAGGAGATGGCCAAGCCACAATCCCTTCTCCTCCATTTCTTCATCCCATTGGGATTTTGAATATGCATGCATATGTAGTGGTATGGTTTTCAAGATGGCAGTTGCAGGACTTGAACTACATGGTCAGCCATGTGCGATTCAGCTCTCTTAACCACCAGGCTATGGTCTGGCCCAGGACTCATAGGATTTGCTTTTTCTCTGTTCTTTCCCCTCTCCTTGTCTCAATTTATTTTTGCACCTCGTCTGTCTCTCTTCCTCTGCAGGTGACCGTATCCCTATGGCAGGACACATGGAGTGAGGCAGCCCCAGTTTTCCAACTAAACCCAGCAGAAGGAGTATCAGTCTCAGGGAAGGACTCTGATTGGCTTGGCTTGAGGGATTGAGTCACGTGCTACCTCTTTGCCCTCAAAACTGTTGCCAAGTGAACGAGGTTCTCTATTGGGTATGTGTCTGTGATAGGCAGCCACCCCAAAGTCACAAGGAATAAAAGAGGTATCTTGTCCAAAAACTACGGATGCCCAGTGGGGAAGAATAGCAAATCCTTTTCTGCCCAATATAGGCAGAAAAACTAAGCTTTCTTCTTCCTTATTTTCTTTTTTAAGAATGATTTAATTTAATTTTGTTTGTTGTTATTATTATTCTTTAGTTTGACCAGAGAAAGGCAGAGAGAGAGAGAGACAGACAGAGAGAGAAAGTGAGAAAGCAAGCCACCGGGTCCAGGAATTGAATCGCAGTTAGCCATGGAGTCCAGTGCCCCAACTACTATGTCACCTGCTGGCCCCTTTCTTCCTCATTTTCAAAAAAAGAGCAAAACAGCTCAGACATCTCCATCAGTTCTTGAACGTGATAGAAAACAAGGTATTGGAGGAGTGAATGACTTTTATTTTTGAGAGGTTTTTGCTATAGGGTGCGCACGCTTGCCAGAAAGACTCAGAGAGACAGAGAGACAGAAAGCAAGAAATCACCCCCCGGGGGGAGTCCAGCGACGTAACTATTACGCCAACTGCTGGTCCCAGAGTGAATGACTTTCTAAGATTAGAGCAAATGGGAGAAATCACAAGGAAAAGATGAGCAGGTTTATTTATACCATACACACGGAAATTTCTTAACTTCTGTTGCTTTAAAAAAAAGGAAGTCAAAGGACCAACATATGGCATAATGGTTATGTATCTGGATGTAGTCTACTGTGGTTCAAGTCCCAGACCCCCGGGAGGGCTGGAAGTGACATGGTGGTTAAAGGCACTGGATCTCCACGTGGTTGGCCATGGTTCAAGTTCCAAATCTGGCAGCTTTCTTTCTCCCCTTCCCTCTCTCAATCTCTCTGGTCAAATTAAAGAATAATAATAATGACGAATGGAATTAAGTAAATAATTTATTTAATTTTTAAAAAGTCTTTATTTATTCACTCATTTATTTTAGTTTGACCAGAGAGAAACACACAGAGAGAGAGAGAGAGAGGGAAAGTGAGAAAGCTTGCCACCAGGTCCAGGCATTGAACCGTGGTCAGTCATGTGGGGGTGTCCAGCACTTTAACCACCATGCCACCTGCTGGTCCCCTATTTATTTAATTTTATTTATTCATTCATTTATTTTAATTTGACCAGACACACACACACACACACACACACATAGAGGGAAGGAGAGAGAGAAAGGGAGAGAGAGAGAGAAAGCAAAAGCCGCCAGGTCCAGGACTTAAACTGTGGTCAGCCATGTGAGAATCTCCAGCGCCTTATCCACCACGCCACCTGCTGGTCCCAATAAAAAATTTTTTAAAGAATTATTTTATTTAACTTTATTTATTTATTTATTTATTATTTTTTTGGAGAGGTTTTCGCTATAGGGTGCATGCGCTCGCCAGAAAGACAGAGAGAGACAGCAACAGAAAGTGAGAAATCACCCCCCAGTGGGGATGGCCACGCCGCAATCCCTTCTCCTCCATTCTCCTCTCCGGATCTTGGGCACACACGCACACGCGCCCGGTGTGAGTTTAAGCCACCGGGTCCGGGATGCAAACCACGGTCGACTACGTGGGAGTCCAGCGACATAGCCATTACGCTAACTGCTGGTCCCTGTTTATTTATTTATTTTAAAAATTTGACCAGAGAGGGACAGAATGAGGGAGAGAAAGAGGGAAAGTGAAAAAGCAAGCCACCAGGTTCAGGACTTGAACCTCAGTTGGCCATGAGGGATTCCAGCATCTTTAACGAACATGCCACCTGTCGAGCCCAATAACAATTCTTAAAAAAAAAAAAAAAGAAAAGGAACCAGTAGTTGGCGTAATGGCTCTGTTACTGGAGTTTCATGTAGTCAACCGCGGTTTGAGTCTCGGACCCAGTGGCTTAAACTCACGCCGGGTGCATGTGCATGCGTGCCCAAGATCCCGGGAGGAGGGTGGAGGAGAAGGGATTGAGGCTTGGTCATCCCCCCGGGGGTGGGGGTGGTGATTTCTTGCTTTCTGTCTCTCTTTCTGGCAAGTGCATGTGCCCTATAGTAAAAATCTCTCAAAAATAAACAAACAAACAAATAACAAACAAACTCACACCGGCTTGTGTGCATGCATGTCCACAATCGTAAGAGGAAAATGGAGAAGGGACTGTGGTGTGGTCATCCTCCCTGGGGGGATATTTCTCGCTTTCTGTCTCTCCAGCAAGTGCACGTGCCCCAGAGCAAAAAAAATCTCTCTTAAGAAAAAAAAAAAGAGGAAGTAAAAAAAAATCAACCTGAAGGGGCCAGCAGGTGGCGTGGTGGTTAAGGCGTTGGAATTCCCACGTGTCTAACCACTGTGTGAGTCCTGCTGCTGGCGGCTTGCGTTTGCACGCTCCCTTTCTCTCTGTCTTTCTCTGGCAAAACGCACGTGAAAAAATAATAAATAAAAAAATAATAATTTCTAAAAAGAATTATTTTATTTAACTTTATTTATTTCATTTGACCAGAGAGGGACAGAGTGAGAGAGAGAAAGAGGGAAAATGAGAAAGTAAGCCTCCAGGTCCAGGACTTGAACCATGGTCGACTATGTGGGAGTCCAGTGCGCTCAACCACCATGCCACCTGCTGCCCCCCAAAAAATAATTCTTTAAAAAAAAACAAACTCAACCTGGGACTGGCTCCTTGATCTGGTGGTTAAGGCAACCAAATAAATCCTACATGGCCTCCCATGTAGTTCAAGTCCTGAACCTGGCGGTTCGAGAAACATGCTAGGCATAGGTGTATGCATGCTATGAATTCAGAGAGGGAGAATGAAGAAGGGATTGCTGCGTGACCATGCCTCATGGAGGGCTTTTTCTCCTCTCCTTCTCTCTCTCCCTCTCTCTCTCTCTCTCTCTCTCTCTTCAGTGAATATATGCACCATCTCAGGAAAAAAAAAAAAAGTGAAAAATCAACCCTGATCCAAAATATTGGGATCTGAAAAGTCATGACACATTTTTCATAGAAAAATATGCAAGAGCTTTCCCAACGACCTAATAATAGCCAACCGTGAGAGGAAACTTCAGGCTACGGAAGTGTTTGACAGACAATGTATTAATATTTTTTATTGCATAAACACCACATAAACTTGATAGACTAAGAACCCAATAAATGGTCAAAGGGCACAGAAAAAAAGCATAATACACATGGGACATTTTGGGTCTCGCTAGTAATAAAATAAGTACAAATTGGCTTTTCAAATCTGAAGTTTAAATAAACTGCAGACACCAGGGCCAGCAGTTAGCATAATGGCTATGTCGCTGGACTCCCATGTAGCTGACCGCGGTTTGAGTCCCGGACTTGGTGGCTTAAACTCAAGCCGGACACGTGTGCATGTGTGCCCAAGACCCCGAGAGGAGAATGGAGGAGAATGGATTGCGGCATGACCATCCCCCCTGGGGGTGATTTCTTGCTTTCTGTCTCTCTCTGTCTTTCTGGCAAGCGCATGTGCCCTATAGTAAAAACCTCTCCAAAAAAAAATTAAAATAAACTGCTGACACTGAAGATTGGTGTGGATGTGAGGAACAAATACACTTACCTTGTGGTAGGAAAGAGGAAAGCGACTTGCCAAAAACCTTTTGGGAAGCAATTTGGCAGTCTGTATCAAAGGTTTGAATAATAGCCAGGCCTGTTGACTTGGGAATTCCTCTTTTGGGAATCAATTTCAGAGAAATAATTCTTCATTAGGACAAAGCTAGATGCTCTAAAATGAAATAAGAGCAAAATTTAGAAGAAATCACCAAGTAATGATTAAAAACTTAAGATAAGGCGCTGGACACTCCCACATGGTCAATCACGGTTCAAGTCCTGGACCTGGTGGCTTGCTTTCTTTCTCTCTCTATCTCTATGTCTCCCTCTAGTCAAATGAAAATAAATGATGAATAAATAAAATTAAATTAAATAATTAAAAAAAAAAAAAACTTAAGGTAGGAGGGCCAGCCAGTGGCGTAGAAGTTACATCGCTTGGGGACCAACAGGTGGTGTGGTGGTTAAGGTGCTGAACATTCCCACATGGTCGACCATGGTTCAAGTCCTGGACCTGATGGCTTGCTTTCTCACTTTCTCTCTGTGTGTCTCTCTCTGGTCAAAATAAAATAAGTAAATGAATAAATAAAATTAAAAATAAATAATTCTTTAAAAAAAAAGAAATTACATTGCTTTATTCCCACATAGCCGATGGTAGTTCAAGCTCTGGACCCTATGGCTTGACAATCATGCTAGGCACGTGTGTGTGCATGCCCAAGATCCTTGGAGGAAAAGGGACTGTGGCATGGTCATTGCCCCGGGAGGTGATTTTTCACTGTCCCTCTCGCTGTCTCTGTCTCTCCTCCCCACCCCAGCACACATGCCCTAAGGCAAAAAAACTCAGAAAAACCCAAAAAACACAAGGTAGGACTGGCCCTGTAGCTCAGCTAACGGAACCATATGACCAGTCATATGGCCGACCACAGTTCAAGTCTCAGCCCTAGTAGCTTAAGAAGCAGACCAGGCACATGTGGGTGCATGCCCCAAATCCCGATGGGAAGGAGAACAGAGAAGGGACTGCTGTGTGACCACATCCCATTGGGAGTTACTTTCTCTTTCTCTGGCAAGCACACACACCGTCTGGCAGTCAAAATAACAACAACAACAATAATAATATCTACATACACACACATAAGGTACACATACCAGATGGAGTATTTCATGCCTTGTAAATTCATAATGCAACCTATCTAACAAAAGGGTTATAAAATGCTTATAAGTCTAAATAGGCATGCTTAGTAGGTGTGATAACGTCAATGTAAAATGCAAATCACGAATTTGCTAATAGCGGAGAGAGGAACATTGCAAATATTAATAGTTGTCAATCTATTCTTTAATTTGGTTTTATTTCTTTCTGTGTGCTCCAAACTTTCTTTGCTGACTCATATTCATTTCATAATTAAAAAGTCATTTTAGAGGCTGCCAGGTGGCATGGTGGTTAAGGTCACTGGACTCCCACATGGCTGACCACAGTTTGAATCCTGGACCTGGCTGCTTGCTTTTTCACTTTCTCTCTCTCTCCCTCTCCGGTCAAATTAAAATAAAATAAAATAAAATAAAATAAAATAATTCTTTTAAAAAAGTCATTTAAAAATTATCCCCAAAGATAATGGGTGCATACAAATTTGGTGTTCAATTTTTTAAAATTTTATTTGAAAAAGAGTAAGAAGTAGATTTAAATGTTGCATTCAGCACATCTTTCCTTTTCTACTATTGAAACAGTGACAGCACATTAAAAAATGTTTTAGGGAACAGCAGTTAGTTTAATGGCTATGTCGCTGGACTCCCATGTAGTTGACCGCGGTTCAAGTCCTGGACCTGGTGGCTTAAACTCACACTGGTCGTGTGTGCGTGCATGCCCAAGATCCCGAGAGGAGAATGGAAGAGAAGGGATTGTGGCGTGGCCATCCCCCCTGGGGGGTGATTTCTCTCTCTCTCTCTCTCTCTCTCTGTCTTTCTGGTGAGCACATGTGCCTTATATCAAAAACCTCTCAAAGAGAAAAAGAGTTTTAGGGACCAGCAGGTGGCAGGGCGGGTAAGGTGCTGGACCACATGGCCGACTGTGCATGTTGAGTCTCAGGCCCTGAGACTTGAGAAGCATGCTGGGTGTGTGTGTGCACCCACAATCCCAAGGGGAGAAATGGAGAAGGGATTTTGCATGACTATCCCCCATGGAGGGTGCTTTCTTGATTTCCCTCTCTCTGCCTCTCTCTCCAGCAAGCACATGTGCCCACTAGCAGATTCAAAATAATAATAATAATAATAATAATAATAATAATAATAATAATATCAAGGCTTCTATGACTATAGCAGAAAAGGAGCCTGGGCCTGGTGTTTGGGGAAACCAGATCTCATGTGGCCCACTGTGCAGGCCAAAGCCTGGGCCAGGTGGTCTGAGGGACATGCCAGGAGCTTGTGTGTGTGTGTCCAAAATCCCAACAGAATGGAGAAACAGAGGAGAAAGTACGGAAGCGTGACCACGCCCTACTGTGGGAGTGCTTTCTCACCCTCTCCTCACTCTCTGTCTTTCTCCCTGGAGAGTGCCCTCTGGCAAGTTACAAAAATATGTTTTAAAGGAAAGATCAGATTATGCTACAGGGCATGTGCGCTCGCTAGAAAGACAGAGAGACAGAAAGTGAGAGATCACCCCCCAGGGGGGATGGCCATGCCGCAGTCCCTTCTCCTCCATTCTCCTCTCGGGATCTTGGGCACGCACACACACGCGCCTGGTGTGAGTTTAAGCCACCGGGTCCGGGACTTGAACCATGGTCTACTACATGGGAGTCCAGCGACATAGCCGTTATGCTAACTGCCGGTCCCGCGGTTATTTCTTTTGTACATGTGCACGCTCCCATCTGCCTAAACTTTACTCTCACCCTCTCTAATCAATCCGGCTCCAAGCTGCTGTTGGAGGACTTTCTAATTCAGGGCATGATGGCACTACCCTGCTCGCAAGCCACCTTGGCTCCCTATCACCTAGGAAAGTGAGTCTCAAATTTCTTTTTTTTTTAAATAATCATTTTATTCAATTTTATTTATTTATTTCAATTTAATCAGAGAGAGAGAGAGAGAGAAAGGGCAAGTGAGAAGGCAAGCCGCCAGGTCTAGGACTCAAACCGCAGTCAGCCATGTAGGAGTCCAGTGCCCTTAGCCACTGCGCCACCTGCTGGCCCCAGAGTCTCAAATTTCAAAGTGTTTCAAGAATCACCTGCAGGCGGGTGGGCCCCGCCCCGGAGTCTCTGATTTAGTAGGTCTGTGGTCTGAAAATTTGCTTTTTTCTTTTGTTAGAGGGAGATTTTTGCTATAAGATGTGTGCACTCGCAGAGAGACAGACAGAAAGCGAGAAATCATTTCCCAGCGGGGATGGCTGTGCTGCACTACCACCCCTTGTCCTCCATTCTTCTCTCAGGATTTTGGTTATGCACGCACAAGGCCCGGTGTGAGTTTCAAGTCAGGTCTGGGACTCAAATTGCAGTCGTTCACGTGGGAGTCCAGTGCTTTAACCGCTACGTCACCTGCTGACCCCAGAGAATTTGCATTTTTGTCAAGGTTCCAGGTAAAACTGATGCTGCTGGTTCAGGGACCACCCTCTGGGAACCACTGAACGGAAGAATAAAGTCTGCTCCTTAACCTGCCACGCAGAGCTTCCCCCCAGCCTGGTGTCAACCTACTTTCCAGCTTCATTCCTCGGCCCGCCCCTCCCCGTCTCCCAGCTGGGACTGCAGTCACACTGAAGTTCTCACCTCTCTCTGGCAGGCCAGCTGTTCACGGCTCTGTGCATCGCCAGTCCTTCCCCTCCGGGTTGTTATCTTCCGCCCAATGACTCTTCTTCCTGGCCTCCCTGAAGCCTCTCTCAATCTTCTTCTTTTTTTTTTGGAGAAGTTTTTTGCTCTAGGGCTTGTGCACTCGCCAGAAAGACAGAGACAGAGAGACAGAAAGCAAGAAATCACCCCCCAGGGGGGATGGCCACGCCGCAATCCCTTCTCCTCCATTCTCCTCTCGGGATCTTGGGCACGCACGCACGCTCGCACGCATGCGCACCCGGCGTGACTTCAAGCCACTGGGTCTGAGACTCGAACCGCGGTCGACTACATGGAGTCCAACGACACGGCCATTATGCTAACTGCTGGTCCCAAGCCTCTCTCGATCTTCTAAACTGTACTTAAGTCATGGTCTGCCCCAGTTCCTCGCAGATTTCATACACCTTTCCTCTTCTTTTTATTATTTTTTTTTTAGGGAGATTTTTGTTAAAGGGCCCGTGCACTTCCTGGAGAGACAGAGAGAGACAGAGAGACAGAGAGTGAGAAATCACCTCTCAGGGGGATGGCCACACCGCAATCCCTTCTCCTCTCTGGATTTTGGGCACACACACACACACACACACACATATCCAGGACTTGAACTGTGGTCGACTACGTGGGAGTCTAGTGATGTAACCATTATGTCATCAGCTGGTGCCCATACATTTTTTTTTAACTTTTTTTTTTAGGAGTTATTTTATTTTATTTTTATTTTTTTGGAGAAGATTTTGCTATAGGGCGCGTGCGCTCACCAGAAAGACAGAGACAGAGAGACAGAAAGCGAGAAATCACCCCCCCAGGGGGGATAGCCACGCCGCAATCCTTTCTCCTCCATTCTCCTCTTGGGATCTTGGGCACACACGCACACGCACTCGGCGTGAGTTTAAGCCACCAGGTCCAGGACTCGAACCGCGGTCGACTATGTGGGAGTCCAGCGACATAGCCATTACGCTAACTGCTGGTCCCAAGAGTTATTTTATTTAACTTTATTTATTTATTTTAATTTAACCAGAGAGAGACAGAACGAGAGAGAGAGAGGGAAAACGAGAAAGCTAGCTGCCAGGTCTAGGACTCGAACTGCGGTTGGCCATGTGGGAGTCCAGTGTTGCTAACAACCACACCACTGACCGTTCCAACTTGCCAGAGGGTGTGTGCACTTGCCAGAGAGAGAGAAAGAAAATCACCCTCGATGGGGTGTCATCCTACTGCAATACCTTTTCTTCCATGTTTCCTTCCCTTTGGGATTTTGGGAGAAATACCAGCATACTTCCCAAAACTCCAGGGCCAGGATTTCAACATCTCGGTTGGCCACGAGAGATCCTGCTCCCGTAACCACCAGGCCACAGGGCCAGCCTGGATATTCTTCAGTATTGCTCTGATCACCTTGTGTTCAGCTCTCTCCCAACCCCTGCGGCCTTGGTCACCTCCATAGCCCTCCGTCATGAGAACAGGGTCACCAAGTGAGGGAACGAAAGCATGACTGAGGAAAGGAGGCAAGGAGTGAAGTTCATAACTGCACAGAGAAGCCGTGCGTGCAGAAGGTAAATGAGGAGTGAACTAACCCAGGGACCGGGGTTACAGTCTGTCTGTGACTGGTTCTCTCTTCTGCTTCCTGAGTCCCAGATTGGGAAAGAGTTTTTATTTATTTTTTTTTAAGAATTATTTAATTTAATTTAATTTATTTATTTTTTATTTGACCAGAGAGAGACAGAGTGAGGTGGTAGGGAATGAGAAAGCAAGCCACCAGGTCCAGGACTCAAACCACGGTCCGCCATGGGGTGGGAGGGATCCAGCGTCCCTAACTACCACGCCACCTACCGGCCCTGGGAAAGAGTTAAAAAAAGAAAAAAATGGGAACCAGCAGTTAGCGTAATGGCTATGTCGCTGGACTCCCACATAGTCGACCGCGGTTCGCGTCTCGGACCCGGTGGCTTACAACTCACGCCGGGCGCGTGTGCGTGCGTGCCCAAGATCCCGAGAGGAGAATGGAGGAGAAGGGATTGCGGCGTGACCATCCCCCTGGGGGGTGATTTCTCGCTTTCTGTCTCTATGTCTCTCTCTGTCTGTCTGGCGAGCGCACGCGCCCTATAGCGAAAAAACTCTCCAAAAAAAAAAAAAAAGAAAAGAAAAAATTATTGAGGCTGGCAGATGGCATGGTGGTTAAGGGCACTGGACCCCCACATGGTCGACTGTGGTTTGGGTCCTGAACCTGGTGGCTTCCTTTCTATTTCTCTCTCTCTCACTCTGTCCCTCTTTGGTCAACTTAAAAAAAAAAAGTAATTAAATTAAATTAAATTAAAAAATAAAAAATAATATAAAAATAAATATTATTTTATTTATTGTTGTTATTTTAAAATTTGCTATAGGGCATGTGTGGTCATGAGAGAGAAAGAGAGAGAAAGTGAGAAAGCAAGCTGCCAGGTCTGGGATTCAAACCACAGTCAGCCATGTGGGAGTCCAGCACCTTGACCACCAAACCACCTGCTGGCCCTGGGCCTGGAAAAATTTATTTCCTGGCCATGTTTCCTTAAAGTTCCAGCCATTGCTTCCTCCTCAGAAGGAGTGCTCAGGAAATGAAAGGGCTGGGGACCCACTGCTGGTCAGGTCTTAACCTCCCGGTTCTCACCTTCCTGGTGTTTCTGAAAGTCAGTTGTAAGACACTTGGGACTCTGGACAATGTACTATGGGTGCCTTCTAGGGCCAAGACAGGCTTTTCCCCAAAACTAGTGATAAGGTGTCAGGATCGTTTCAGATTAAAACTGGAGGCTTGGACCAGCCTCATGGCCTGGTGGTTAAGGGAGCTGGATCCCACACAACTGACTACGCAGTTCGAATCCTGGCCTCTACTACTTGAAAAACACACTGGGGCCACCTGGTGACCTGATGGTGAAGGCAACTGGATCCCATGCAGCCAACTGCATGGTTTGAGTCCTGGGCCCGGTAGCTTGAAAAGAACACCAGATGCATGTGCGTGTGTGCATGTTCAAAATGCTGAAGCGAGGAATGGCGATGAGACTGCAGCGTGACCACATCCCATGAGTGTTGCTTTCTTACTTTCCTTCTCTTGCTCTCTACTGAGTGCATGCACCCTCTAGCAAAATTAAAAAGAAGAAAGAAAGAGACAAAGAAAGAAAGAAAAGCACAGCAAGCAAGTCTAAGTGTGTGCCTACAGTCCTAACAGAGGGGACAAATGGTGAAGGGATTGTGGCGTGACTATACCCTCCCGGGGGGTGCTTTCTCCCTCTTCCCTCTCTGTCTCTCTGCAAGTGCATGAATTCTACGGCCAAAATAAATTAAAAAAAGAAAAAATGGAGGGGCTGGCAGCTGGTTAAGGCAGCTGGACTCCCACATGGATGACTGTGGTTCGAGTCCCGGACCTGGCAGCTTGCTTTCTCACTTTCCTTCTCTCTCTCCCTCTCTGGTCAACTAAAAACAAAACAAAACAAAAAACAAACAAACAAACAAAAAACAGTAATAATGACAATAAATAAAAATAAAGTAATTCTTTAAATAAAACATATTGGAGACTCAAGGTGCTGGTGGAAGTAATCTCCCCTCTTCATGGGGAACCCAGCTGCCTCCCAACACCATGAAGGAGGCCTCCTCTGGTTCTACTAGCTGCAAATACGGCCGTGGGCACTCCATCACCAATGGTGCTATCTGGGCAGTAACCTTCCTGTATCAAGGCTGTGGAGCCTCAGTCAGGCACGTGACCTCTCTGGACCGCGATGCCCCCTGCAGGCTGGGAGTGTCACTGCTAGGTGCGCAGTGAGCATTGGAGATGTGTGGTTAAAGGGCCCCGCACAGCAATGGGCAGACAGTAGGTGTGCAAGAGAGAATGACTGGACTTCTCATGACAGATCCTTGAAAGTTCCTTCTCCTCTCTAACAAAATAGGCCTCGTCCGTTTTCTAGGGTTCTTCTATTTATAACATCTGCCTTCCTCCTCTCACAATCCTACCCAATTTGGGGACTAGCTCCGATCCCACCTCCTCCGCAAAACTGTCTCTGTGCCTAGAACTCTCTACCCGTGACGCCTACCATACTTCTGGTCTGGCCTGGAGCATGAACGTGAGTGCTTAATTAAAAGCAGACTGCCATGTGTGGTTTCCCAGGTTGGGCACTGCCCAAGTGGAGGGCGTACCACACACCAGACTGTTGCAGGCATGGAGCTCCGCTGAGTTACGTAACCGGGGGCTGTGTCTGCAAGTCAGATGGCCTGAGTTTGAATCCCGGCTCTACTGCTCAATTGTTTGTCTGATTAAGCAAGCCTGTAATCTCCTAAGCCTCGGGACCAACAGTTGGCATAATGGCTATGTTGCTGGACTCCCATGTAGTTGACCACGGTTTGAGTCCCGGACCTGGTGGCTTAAACTCACACCGGGTGTGTGTGTATGCGTGCCCAAGATCCTGAGAGGAGAATGGAGTAGAAGGGATTGCGGCGTGGCCATCCCCGCCCCCCGCCGGGGGGTGATTTCTCACTTTCTATCTCTCTGTCTCTGTCTTTCTGGCAAGCGCACATGTCCTATAGGAAAAACCTCTCAACAAAACAAACAAACAAACAAACAAAAAAAACCCTCCTAAGCCTCAGTTTCCTCCTTGGTGAGTGGGATATTATTACCATATGGGGTAGCTGGAGTCGGGTGGCTGGATGAGTTTAGAACAGTGTCTGGTACCTAGCTGACATTTACTGAGTACTTAGTTACATTAGCATTGTTACCACGGCTGGTTCCTCATTGTTTCATGTCGGTGCCCTTTCTCTCTGAGCAATGAGTCACTGAGAGATTGCAGCAGGTTGACCCTGCTGGGAGGTAGGCCCATGCTGTCCTCTCTCTCAGAATCCTATTCCATCTTTCTTTGAGCCAGAATCCACTTTTATTAGTTGGGCCTTTTTTAGTTACAAATCACGAAGCTACCAAAGCTGAAAACAGCATCTGTGGGCCGATGTGACCTGGGAAGGCCAATAGAAGACTCCGTGGCTACAGGCATGGCTCGATCCAGCACTCCAGCTACACCATTGGCCCTCTGTCTCTTTCTCCATCTCCTGGCTCTACCTCTCTGAGTTGGCTTTATTCTCAGCAGGCTCTTCTGTATGTCAGGAAAGCAGGTCACGGGGTGATCTCTGCTGAGTCTATGACTTATTTATTTATTTATTTGGAGAGGTTTTCACTATAGGGCGCATGCGCTCGCTAGACAGACAGAGAGAGACAGAGAGACAGAAAGTGAGAAATCACCCCCTGGGGAGATGGTCATGCCGCAATCCCTTCTCCATCCTCCTCTCGGGATCTTGGGCACGCACGCACACGTGCCCGGTGTGAGTTTTAAGCCACCGGGTCCGGGACGCAAACCGTGGTCGACTATGTGGGAGTCCAGTGACATAGCCATTACGCTAACTGCTGGTCCCATGAGTCTATGACTTATAATCCAAAAGGAAGTGAAATTGTTTCAGCACCCTTAGGCCAATCGTATGGAAGGCCTGAGTGGCCCAGTTTGGGTCACATGCCTACCCCTTGGACCAGTCATTTGGGTAGAGGGATGGAGTACTGTGATTGGCCAAGCTGGGGTCATGTGTCCACCCTAGTTAGACAGTCTATTATTATTATTATTATTATTTTTTTTTTTGAGAGGTTTTTGCTATAGGGTGCGTGCGCTCCCCAGAAAGACAGAGAAAGACAGACAAAAAGTGAGAAATCCCCCCCCCCCATCCTGGGGATGGCCACACCACAATCCCTTCTCCTCCATTCTCCTCTCAGGATCTTGGGCACGCACACACACATGCCTAGCATGAGTTTAAGCCACCGGGTCCGGGACTCGAACTGCAGTTGACTACATGGGAGTCCTGCGACAAAGCCACTACACCATCTGCTGGTTACTCTAGCTGGACAGTCTTACCAGAGCCACCTGTGACAGGGGTAGGGACATCTCTCCAACAGAGAGGTGCTGGGTATAGGAAAATGCTGGCTATCCTTAGTGTACTTTTTTTTTTTTTTTTTTTTTAAGATTTTGCCATAGGGTGTAGGAGCTCACCAGAGAGAGAGGGAAAGTGAGAAATCATCCCCCAGGTGAGATAGCTATGCCACAGTCATGTCTCTTCCATTCTCCTCTCAGGATTTTTGAGCACACACGTGCCCAGTGTGATTTTCAAGCTGCCGGGTCTGGGACTTGAACAGTACAGTTGGCCATGTGGGATCCAGTGCCTTAACCTCCACGCCACCTGCTGGCCCCTTGGTATACTTTTTTTTTTAGAGGATTTTGCTATAGGGTGTGTGCGCTTGCCAGAAAGACAGAGACAGAGAGACAGAAAGAGAGAAATCACCCCCGGGGGGATGGCCACACCACAATTCCTTCTCTTCCATTCTCCTCTTGGGATCTTGGGCACACACACATACACACACACACACACACACACACACACACGTCTGGCATGAGTTTAAGCCACCGGGTGTGGGATTCGAACCATGATCCACTACATGGGAGTCCAGCAACATAGCCATTACGTCAAACTGCTGGTCCTTTTTTCTTTTCTTTCTTTTTTTTTTTTGGTATACTTCTTTATGACTCAGATCATAGGTGACTTCCTCAGGGAACCTTCCCCTTTCCTTTCTAGAGTGGACCTCGAACTTCCCACAATAAATCGTCAATACTGGTCTGGGAACAACTGGAGGCGGGGATGAGAACACACTTGTTCATCTGTATCCCTCAGGCCTCCGCTGCTGCCCCGCAGTGGACAGGAAGCTGCCGGCAGCCCCTGGCATTCCTTTCCCTCTCCCACTCGGACCTGTTGGTCTCTACGCCGTCCCCACCGCCTTGGGCTCAGCAGAGCAGCAGACTCACTCTGGGTTGTTTAAACCTGTTAGGGTCCTCCCGTGTCCTGGTGATTATTTCAGGAACAAGCATGTACGACCTAGTTTGGGTCCCAGACATACGGAATCTGGGAAAGGACTGCTTGCTCTTTTGGGTGGGCCACACAAGCCAGCTGGCTCTTGCTCTCTCGCTGGGTGTAAATGAAGAAGCATTTGGACTCACTGCTGCTGCGGGCCACCCCCCACCCCGGGGCGGGGACCCACCTGTGGTAGACGCTGACCCTGGGAGGGCAGTGTGGACACACGGGGCCCTGTGGAGTTGCTACACCGGCTAACCCTGCAGGCCTTCCCGCCCAGGGCTGCGCGGCCCCCGCCCCTGCCGGCACACTGCCTCAATAACCCGCGTTCACCTGGAGGTGGTACCTGAGGTCACTCGGAGGAAGGTGCTCGGGATGCTGTCCCCGATGTGAGCGCCGTGAGTGAGTGGCCACGGCTGAGCTGCCAGGTGTGCTCGGCTAACCCTCTGCCGCCCACGCCGGTTCCTTCCGCCCCACAACAGACATTCAGAGACGGGATGCTTTTTCTGAAAAACCACAGCAGTTGCTTTATTCTTGACTGTACTTTACAAAACCACAAGGGAGAAGTCCCGACGGGGAGGGGAAGGGGGCGGTGTGGGGCGTGGGGGGAGGCGAAGAGGGGGGAGAGGAAGGCCCAGAAACGAAGCCCCCACTCATCTTGGGGACCGAGCAGAGACTGGGCCCCAGGCCAGCCCAGCGGGGCCTCCTGTGGCCTGGCTGTACAGAGCTGGGCCGAGAAGACCTCGGGGACAGGCCACCATCCTCTGGAGACTGCAGTCATTTGAAAGGCAGCCACAGGCCAAGGCGTCTGGCCCCCGGAGAGGGAAGCGGGCTGGGAGGGCAGCCTCGGGGCCGGGCTACCCATCCAGCAGCTTCAGGATGCTCTCCCGCTCCTTCAGGGTCTTCCAGGCCTGGTCCTTCTCCTTCTTGGTGGGGGGTCCGCTTCTTCTGCCGGGCGGCCATGATCTTACGGAAGGCGTCCATGACCTCGTTGTCTGCCATGCGGACGCGCTGCCTCAGCTCCTGCCGACTCACCTCCTCCTTTGCCAGCCTGTGGGGGCAGCCGCCAGGGGCCTTGGTCAGCGCACCTGCGGGGGTGAGGCCCTCCCTCTCCCACACTGAACCCACCTGCCAGCGCAGGTCTGTGGACTGTTTCTCGCGATCACGGCCAAGAGCAGAGTGACCCACAAGTGTGGGGCACCGTGCGGCAGGCACTATTTTAGGTGCTTTAAGAATGTCGATCACGGGATGCCGTGCGTGTGTAGGGGCAGGGGGCCTATGTGAGTTCTGTGTGCCTTCCCGGCAATTCTGCTGTGAATGGAAAACTATTCTAGAAAAAAAAGTATTAAATCTAGGGCTGGCCCTGTAGCAGAGGTTAAGCCCTGTGCAGAAAGTTAAGCCACGTGGATCCCACATCGACAAGTGCAGTTCAGATCCTGGCCCTGGGGGCTTGAAAACATGCAGCGTGGGGGATGGCCGGTGGTGTGGTGGTGCAGGGCGCTGGACTCCCACATGGCTGACCACGGTTCAAGTCCTGGACCTGGTGGCTTGCTTTCTCACTTTCTATCTCTTGCTTGCTCTGTCCCTCTCTGGTCAACTTAAAATAAATAAATAAGTAAAGTTAAATAGAATAATTTTAAAAAAATAAAAAAGAAAGAAAAATGCCCAAGATCCCACAACTGTGGAGTGGGAGACTGAGATAAGGTCAGCTTAAACTCTGTTTTTAATCATGATTTACTTTATTTTCATTTTTGCATTTCTTCTATGAGTACAGGAGAGAGGAAGAGAGACAAAGACTCAACAGAGTCTTGATGTCCAACCCCCCCCTCGGCTCAGCTAGCTTTGGACCACGGGCGTGCACGTGCCTGGCGCACTCAGAGATCTCTGGATACAGACCATTATGTTTCACCACTGCACCACTGTTTGGCCCCCAGTATTGAATTTTTTTTTTTTTTTTTTAAATTGAGATAGGGTCTTGCTATATTGCTCAGGCTGGCTTCAAACTCAGCTCTTGAGTAGCTGGCATTATAGGTACATACCACTACACTTAGCTTCTTTTTAGTAACATCTATTTTTCTAAAAAAAAAGATTTAATTCATTTAACCTTATTTATTTTAATTTGACCAAAGTGAGAGAGGGGGAAAGTAGAAAGCAAGCCGCCAGGTCCAAGACTCGAACTGTGGCAGGCCATGTAAGTCCAAGGCCCTTTTCTGCCATGCCACCTGCCAGCCAATTTTAAAAAAAAATCTTGCAGGAGGGTGTGCACTTACCAGGGAGGGAGGGGAGTAGGGAGAAGGTGAAAAAAGCACCCGCCATGAGGCATGGGCCATGCTGCAATCCCCCTGCCTCCATATCCCCTTTTGGGACTCTGGGCAGCATGCACACATGGCTGGTGTGTCCTTGTGGCCTCTGGGGCCTGGACTTGAACTGCAGGACTCAGCCATCTGGGATTCAGCCACCTCAACCACCATGCCACTGGCTGGCAATATAACACTGGGTTGGTCATAAAGTCATGATGTATATTTTCTATGCAAAAAAAAGTCATGACATTTTTGACAATCTAATAGTTTTTTGTTTGTTCGTTTGAGGTTTTTTGTCTTAGGGCATGTGCACTCACTGGAGAGAGAAAGAGACAGTGAGAGGAAAAGTGAGAAAGTACTCTCTGGGGGATGGCCACACCACAATCCTTTCTCCCTCCATTCTCTTCTTGGGGTTTTAGGCACACAAAACACACACACATACATACACCACACGCTTGGTGTGTTTTTCAAGCTGCTGGGTCTGGGACTTGAACCATACAGCCAGCCATATGGGATCCAGCTGCCTCAACCACCACACCGCTGGCTGGCCCAAGACCTGCTTTCTTTAGCATCCATATTCTAGACAGCCTGAGGCTTTCAGGGGTGGCTAAGTGCCCAGTCGCTCCCTCTGAACAGAGTCCAACATAAACTCCAATGGCAGTGGGGCTGGAGAGCTGCTGAGAGGCCCAGCTGAGTGCTCACTCTGCGACGGGGAGGCTGCCTCCAGCCAAGAGCTCCCCTGCTCAGGGCCCCTGCGGACGCGTAAGGCAGGGCTGAGGGCTGCGCTCCAGCCTCCCCTCCCCGCTCCGCTACTTCTTCACGGCTGATTACTCCTCTAACTCGCGTCCCTGCTTTTCTCTCTCTTCCTGCCCTTCCATCAGTGCCTCTTGTCCGTATTTTGCTCCTGTCCTTCAGGGGGAACGGGAACTGGAAAGAGGCCTGGCTGTGGCCTTGGGGCTCAAGCCTCGGCTGACATTTAGCAAAGCACCCTCACTTCACTAGACCTTGATTTTCTCATCTACTAACCAGGGAAGTACCCACGGGCCCAAAATCCGAAGAGAAAAAGGGGACTGTGGTATGGCCATCCCCCAGAGTGGGATGTGTGTGGGGGGGACTTCTCACTTTCTGTCTCTCTCCAGTGAGCGCATATGCCCTATGACAAAAATCTTAAAAAAAAAAAAATCATACCACAGGGCCAGCAGCAGGTGTGGTGGTTAGGGTGCTAGACTTCCACATGGCTGACTGCAGTTGGAGTCCTGGACCTGGAGACTTATTTTCTCATTTCCCCCTCTCTCTCTGATCAAATTAAAAATAATAATAAATTAAACAATTCTTTTTTAAAAAATCATGCAACAATGTGAGTTAGTTAACATTACCTAATTATATACTTAAAAGTAGGTTAAGGGGGGAACAGGCACTTGGCATAATGCTATGTCACTGGATTGCCATGTAGTCAACCGTGGTTTGAATCCTGGACCTGGCAGCTTAAACTCACCGCAGGTGCATGTGCGTGTGTGCCCAAGATCCTGGGGGGAGAATGGAGAAGGGATTGTGGCCTGGCCGTCCCCCTTGGGGGGTGATTTCTCGCTTTCTGTCTTTCTCTGTCTTTCTGGGAGAGTGCACATGCCCTATAGCAAAAACTTCTCCAAAAAAAAAAATAAAAGTCGGTAAGGGGGCCAGCGGGTGGCATGGTGGTTAAGGCACTGGACTGGACTCCCACATGGCTGCTCATAGTTCAAGTCTCAGATCTGGTGGCTTACTATCTCACTCTCCCCTCCCTTCCCACTCCCCGCTCAGCGCACATGACCTATGGCAAATTAAAAAATAACAACAATATGGGACCAGCAGATGGCATAGTGTTTACATCGCTGGACTCCCAAATGGCCAACCGCAGTTTGAGTTCTGGACCCGGTGGCTTCAAACTCATGCCTTATGTGTGTACGATGCATGCCCAGGATCCCCAAGAGGTGAATGGAGGAGCGAGGATGGCAGGGTGGCATCCCCCTGGGGGGTGATTTCTCGCTTTCTGTTCAGGAAATACACGTGCCCTATAGCAAAAAAATCTCTCTATAAAAAATAATAATGATAAATAAAATTACATAAATTCTTCTAAACAAAGGGGATTAAGAGAGCTTATCTTATATTACATTTTCCAACTCAATTTAAAACATCAACATCAACTGTGCAATCGATCACAGGAGCCTGAGGCCCACCTGTGGAGCTGGAATCTGGCTTAGACCTACCAGGGGGCGGTGTCTGCCTGGACACTTTTTTCGAGTCTCTCCCAGGTGATCTGAGGGCTTGGCCATGTTTGGGAAGCTGGTCATAAAGCCCCCTGGACTGCCAAAAGTCTCCTTCTCGCTCACCTCAGGAGGTCGTGCTTCTTGGTGCGGTTGTGGGCGCTGAGCGCCTTCAGTTCGGCCTGCCGTTTGCGCAGCTCAGCGAGGACCCTCGTCCTCCGAGTCCTCCGCGGGCCGGTCCTCAGACTCCAGGAGGCCCTGGGCGATCAGCTCCTCCTTGATGCGGCTCTCCAGGGACTTAGTGTGGGGCACGCTGCAGGGAAGGCAGGCCAGAGACTCTGGAGACTGGTCCTCCTCAGTCCGAGGGCCAGCAGGGAAGGGGTCCCCCCCAGAGGTCCCCGGTTTCCCCAAGGATGGTGAACACCTGCCCTTTCCCTTTGGGGCAACCCCTCTATAGCTATGCAGATATAAAAGTAGAGAGAGAGAAAGAGAGAGAAATAGATCTAGTCTGGTTTTTGACCACAAGCGACACATATCTGTTGTCCAAAACCAGAAAACCCCATAAAGCCAACAACCCAGAGAATCGTCCCTATTATTCTGTTACAAAGCTTTTTATGTATGTAATACATTTTTTTACATATATATTTTTAAACTTATATTAAAACTTAAGGGGCCAGGGGACCAGCAGTTGGCATAATGGCTATGTCACTGAACTCCCATAGTCGACTGTGGTTCGAGTCCCGGACCCAGTGGCTTAAACTCACGCTGGGCGTGTGTGCGTGCGTGCCCAAGATCCCGAGAGGAGAATGGAGGAGAAGGGACTGCAGCATTGGCCATCCCCCCAGGGGGGTGGGGGGTGGGATTTCTCGCTTTCTGTCTCTCTGTCTCTCTGGTGAGCGCACGTGCCCTGTAGCAAAAACCTCTCAAAAAGAAAACAAAAAAGCAAACAAACAAAAAACTTAAGGGGCCAGCAGGTGGCTTAGTGTTAAGGCACTGGATTCCCAAATGATCAACCAGGTTCAAGTCCTGAACTTGAATCTGACTGGGTTCAAGTCTTAGACATGAAACTCAACGCCGGGCATGTGTGTGCTTGAGAGTCCAAAATTCCGAGAAGAGAGATGGAAGAGAAGGGATTGTGGTGTGGGACACCGCCTCGGGAGGGTGATTTCTCACTTTCTCTCTGTGTGCCTCTGTGTCTCCAATGAGTGCACAAGCCCTACAACAAAAATCTCTCTTAAGAAAAAAAAGGACTTAATTTGTCAGAGAGCATGTGCACTCACTGGAGACAGAGAGAGAGACAGTGAGAAAGCACCCCTACAGGGAATGGTCATCGACACAATCCCTTTCCCCCCTCCTCTCTACCCTGCTGCTGGATCCGGGGCATGCATGTGCACGTGCCCAGCCTGTTCCTCAAGCTCCTGGGTCCAGGACTCAAACCGAGCAGTTGGTCAAGTCGGATCCAGCTGCCTTAACCTCCAGGCCATCGGGCTGGCAGACTTGGTTATGTATTAAGTCACCGAGAAACTCAAGATGGATTTTTCTCTGCTTCCTATGCAGAAATGCATCATGACTTTTCTGACGACCCAATGTTATTCCCAGTCTGTTCTACATATTATTCCAGATTCCCCCTATGTGCACACACTTAAATATACGTTTCCCTGTGTGCACATATTTAAACATACATGGTCTGTACTGGGCTACAACGCACACGCTCCATATCTAGTACTCTACTATTTACATACTTTTATGTTGATCAGGTATATTTCTGTAATAGGATTCACAGTTGCAGGTTACTTCATCAGACGGAGCTGTGAGAATTGGCTAACCAGTCTGCTCAGTTGGACATCTGGGTTACCTACAGTGTGCAAAGCGCTATGAATACTGGCGGGCTGGCCCCATGGCTAGTGGTTAAGAGGGGCAATCTCACATGGCTAACTGTGCAGCTTGAAAAACACACCAGGCATGCAGGCGTGCCCCCAATCCTCAAGGGGGTGGAGAAATGGAAGGAAGGGATTGCAGTGTGACCACGCCCCAGTGAGAGGGGCTTTCTTCCTCTCCTCACTCTATCTACCCATCTGTCAGTGGGCTCAGGAGCCCCCAAGCAAATTTTTTTTTTTGGGGGGGAGAGCTTTTTGCTATAGGGCAAAGCTAGCCAGACAGACAGATAGAAAGTGAGAAATCACCCCCCAGGGGGAATGGCCATGCCGCAATCGCTTCTCCATTCCCCTCTCGGGATCTTGGGCACGCATGCACACGCGCCCGGTGTGAGTTTTAGCCACAGGGTCCAGGACTCAAACTGCAGTCAAGTATATGGGAATCCAGCGACATAGCCATTATGCCAACTGCTGGTCCCACCCTCAAGCAAATTTAAAAAAACAACAAAAGAGGAAAGAAAGGCTGGGCTGGCACTCACACCTGAGAATGCCCTCAGCCTCTCTACGAACAAGACAACCCCGTGGACATCGGCAGGGTCAGACTGCAGGGTGTGGACAGGACGCCACTCACCTGAAGGGTTTGTTCTGATTACGAGGAGAGGTGCTCGCTCCGTCAGCTCCTGATTCTTTCCCAGACATGTCAGGAATAGGAGAGTCCTCCATGGGGGAAATAATATTTTCCTACAAGGGGACCAGCAGATGACGTAATGGTTATGTTGCTGGACTCCCATGTAGTCAACAGCAGTTTGAGTCTCAGACTCGGTGACTCAAAACTCAAGCTGAGTGCATGTGCATGTGTGCCCAAAATCCCAAGAGGAGAAGGGAGTAGAAGGGACTGTGGCATGGCCATCCTCCCTGGGGCTGGTTTCTTGCTTCTGTCTCTCTGGTGAGTGCACGTGACTTACAGCAAAAATGTCTCAAAAAATAAAGAGAAATCTGGGACCAGCAGTTAGCATAGTGGCTATGTCGCTGGACTCCCACCTAGTCAACAGCGGTTCGCGTCCCGGACCCGGTGGCTTAAACTCACGCTGAGCGCGTGTGTGTGCGTGCCCAAGATCCCGAGAGGCTTGCTTTTTCATTTCCCTTTTCTCTCTCTCAAAAAAAAATAAATAAATAAAAATAAAATAAAGAGAAATCTTTCCTAGAAGACCACAAAAATGAAAGAGGGAGGGAGAAAGGGCTGTAGTATTTCTATTTTCCTACTCCCCTCTGACCTCTGTGGACATTTTTTTTTTTTTTTTTTGAGAGGTTTCTGCTGTAGGGCGCGTGCGCTCGCCAGACAGACAGAGAAAGACATAGAGACAGAAAGCGAGAAATCACCCCCCAGGGGGGATGGTCACGCCGCAATCCCTTCTTCTCCATTCTCCTCTCGGGATCTTGGGCACGTACACACATGCGCCCAGCGTGAGTTTTAAGCCACCGGGTCCGGGACGCGAACCGCGGTCGACTACGTGGGAGTCCAGCGACATAGCCATTACGCTAATTGCTGGTTCCCTGGACAGTCTTTTTATCTTCCCCATCCCATTTCCTCTGAGAAGCCTTCCCAAACATCTAAACAGCTCTGAAGACTCTAGAAATCCCTTATTTTGGTCATAATGAAAGAAAGGATTTTGAGAGCGATGGTAACACTCCACAGCGGCAGTGAGGACAGCTAAGCTGTAGTAAACATCTGCACCACACCAGGCCTGGGCTGAGCACTCTGTGGCATGGGCTCCCAGCAGCCCCAACACCACTCTCTCCTTCCATGGTGGCCGCCCTAGGCCTGAGCTACACTACATTTCCCAGGCTCCCTTGCAGGCAGGTGTGATAGGGTGACAGCTTCTCTTCAATGCAAAAAAGAGCTTCCTCCCTGCTCTTCTCTGTGGGCTTGGAGTGGTGATCACACCTACAGTGACCTTGTGCAGAGTGCAAGGCCACGAGCAGAGGTCCCTGTCTAATGGTATGGACCTCCCCTACCCTTAACTAAGTCGGCTGGAATATGTGCCCCAACCTGTTACCTGACAGAGCAATGAACTACTGTGTTTGAGCCAAGAGTCAAAACTGATGCCCAGGGGCCAGCAGATGGCATAAAGGTTACGTTGCTGGACTCCCACAGTCAGCGGGAGTGGTTGGAGTCCTGGACCTGGTGGCTTAAAACTCGTGCCGGGTGCATGTGCGTGCGTGCTCAAGATCCCTGGAGGAGAATGGAGAGGGATTGTAGCATGGCCAACCCCCCTCGGGGGTGATTTCTCGCTTTCTGTCTCTGTCTCTCTGGTGAGTGCCCACATCCTATAGCAAAAATCTCTCTCTCACACACACAAAAAGGGAAAAAAGACAAAAAACTGATGCTCAATGAGGTGAAGGGCTGTACCTAAGGTCAGCCAGTGGGTATAGACAGAAACCCTGAAGCGAGGGTTTGAATCCTGCCTCTATTTATTAGCGACCTCAGACAGCTCCCTTTCCCGAGGCTGTCATCTCCAATGTGACGGGGGCTGGCCAGTTATCCTTGCCTCAGTGAGCGCATGCGTGGACAGCACCACAGGGTGCAGCTCCGAGCCAGTACCCAGCAAAGTCACTGTGAGATAGGAGCTCCGGGGGGAGGCGGGGGGGGGGGGGGGGCGGTGTTAGGGACCAGGAGAGGCTTAAGAGCAGCTTCCATTGGGTTGTCGGAAAAGTCATGGTGCATTTTTGCATAGAAAAACATGAAAAAAATGTGTCATGACTTTTCCGACAACCCGATAGGGTATGGCAACGTTTTATTTTGTGATTTCCAGGCTGGTAATCATTTTCCCACCTGAGAAAATTTATGAAAATGTACATTTACAGTCTAAGTACTTTTCCCAACATGAAGCATATTTCAATAAAAAAATTAGTATATATGTCAGTAAGAGGTGAAAACAGGAGAGTACCGGCGGCTCCAGTTTTGGGTGGGGGCGCTCACCTCTACCAGGGCCTGTAGGAGGCGCTGCGTCAGGGCACCAAAGGGGCATCCGTCTTCTGGCTGCTCGTGCTGGGCCTCAGACTTCTTCAGCAGGGCATCCACATCTGAAGTGGGCAGAGGAGAGGAGGGCAGGGGCTGAGTGCTAGGAATTCAAGGCCTGGCCAGGCGGGGCAGGGCAGCGAGGCATCTACCTTTAGTGTCCAGCTCGGTCAGAGGCCCCATGAGGCCTTTCTTCTTGTCGGCCACGGCTGCTGCCCGGGCCCCATCCTTCTGCTCCTCCAGCAGGTCCTCCTGAGCCCAGCGCTGGGAGTAGTGCTTCCCCAGGGGTGGTATCTGTGGGAGAGGTGTCGCCCAGGCCCTGGGGGTCAGTGCCGGCTCTCTGTGCACTTGGCACTGCCATTACGCTTTCCATTTACTCGTGTACTCTCACTCCTTTACTCCTCTGCCTTCTACCCATTCTCACCAGGAATGGGCGAGAAGGGACAACGGAGGTAAGATCTCTAAACTCGCCCTCTAGGTAAGGGACAGACACATAAAGGACTGAAACACACACGGAAGCCGATTTGGAACAATTCCTAAGACACAAGGTACAGAATGCTGGGAGTTCACGCATTGCCTCAGGTCGCAGCTGTCACCTTTACAGAGACTTAGCTGATGGGTCGGGTGAGGGGAGATTAACTTTTGTGTTGCTAAAGCTTACTACTGCCCGTATGGATTACTTTTTCAAATAGATTTTTTAAAATTATTTATTTTTTATTTATTCCTTCATTTATTTTCATTTGGCCAGAGAGAGACACAGAGAAAAAGAGAGGGAAAGTGAGAAAGCAAGCCACCACTACGCCACCTGCTGGCCGACTCAAATAGATTTAAAAAACAGAGAAGTGAAGGGAAAGAGATGGAGCAAGGTACCGTGGCAGCACAGAGACCAGTTGTCTCTGGTGCATCAGGAACAGCACCTTGATCAGTGCGGGTAACATGAAGTCAGGGCTTTGAAAGGGGATGTCCTCTGCCCTGTGAAGGGCAGAGGAGCTTGTGCAGAGACCCAGAAACCAGCAAGGACCCTGTGCAGGCCTGGGATGAGGGCACGGTGTTAAATCCAGGGGTGAGGAGGGGTGTGGCCACAGAAACTAAAGAGGGGCGCTGGGGCTATGCCACCAAGGACTGAGACACATGGCCTTGACCCTGTGGACTACAGCAGCCGGGAGGCCTGTTAGTGGGGCCATGACAGGAACACATCCGATAGTGACAGCTGACCCACGGGAGAATCACCACACACCCCCCCGCCACACACACACCCGGCCAGACTCTCTTCTGTATTTTCTAAACTTTCTTTAATGAAGCATGCTTTATTTATTTTTTGAAGAGGTTTTTTTCTATAGGGTGCATGCGCTCACCAGGAAGACAGAGACTTAGAGACAGAAGGGGAAAAACCACCCCCCGGGGGGATAGTCACGCCACAATCCCTTCTCCTCCATTCTCCTCTTGGGATCTTGGGTGGGCACGCACGCACACGCACCTGGCATGAGTTTAAGCCACAGGGTCCAGGACTCGAACCGCTGTCGACTACATGGGAGTCCAGTGACGTAGCCATTATGCCATCTGCTGGTCCCAAAACATGCTTTATTTTTGTCATAAAAAAATAAACTTTGGAGCCACCAAGTGGCATAGTGGTTAAGGCATTGGACTCCTACGTGGCCAACCATGTTGGAATCCCAAACTTGGCAGCTTGAAAAATCACAATGGGCACGTGTATACGCGTGTTCAAAATCTCAGGAGGAAAATGGAGGAGAAGGGATTGCAGTGTGGCTACCCCCCTAGGGGGTGATTTCTCACTTTCCCTCTCTCTCTCTTTCTCCAGTGAATACACACGGTCTATGGAAAAAATTTTCTAAAAAAATAAAATAATGAACTTTTATATATTAAAGAAAAATCCTTCTAGACACCTAAAAGCAGAGAGTATCAAGAGACTATTTAGGGGCCGGCAGGTGGCACAGTGGTTAAGGTGCTGGATTCCTACATGGTCGACCACCGTTGGGAGTCCTGGACCTGGCAGCTTGCTTTCTCACTTTGTCTCTCTCTGGTCAAATTAAATAATAATAAGTAAAATTAGAAGAAATAATTTTTAAAAAGAGAGACTATTTAAGGGGCTGGCAGGTGGTGTGGTGGTTAAGGGTGCTGGAATCCCACGTGGCTGACTGCGGTTCAAGTCCTGGACCTGGCAGCTTGCTTTCTCACTTTGTCTCTCTCTCTCTTGCTCTGTCCCTCTCTGGTCAAATTAGAAAATGAATAAGTAGATAAAGAGACTACTTGAATGAAAGCAAACGGAGTCAACACCGAGGGGTTGGAGACGAAGGGACAAGGATGGACTTCACTGAAGTTGAGGACTGAAGAGGTGGTGCCCTGTGGCTAGGGTGGAGGGAGAGCTGTGCAAGGAGGAAGCTGAGAGCCCGGGCCTGGGTGCACGGCTGGGTTAAAGGGGCAGGCAGGCTGGGCGGGGCAGAAGGAAGACGCTGCACGGCTCTGGGGTCTGTTTCTGAGGCACCTTGGAACACTCTTGCTCTCCAGCGAGTCTACAGAGGCCCCCAGACTCTACCTTGTAATGCTCGGCCTCGTCTTCTGGGGGTTTCAGTAGCTCCTCCAGTGTGCGCACCTCCTCGCTGGTGATGTCTGCACAGTAGGGTTCCACCGAAGCCCAGAACCTGCGAGGAGGAGGAGACCCTGAGTGGACGCCCTCTGCTCCACCAGCCTTCCCTGCCAGAATCCCGAGGCCTCCCTCTATGTCCTCCGGCATAGAACCTGTTGGGGGCGTCGTTCTTGGGGATCCGTGGCACATCGATCGGGTCATCAGTGAATTCATACTCCTGGATCTTGGGCTGAAGGTTTTTGGATTTGGGCCTCCCGGGGCCAGGGCCTGGCCCGTGTCCCGCCTTCCCTTCTAGTTTCTGCTTCTTGGGCTTCCCATGTTTCGGGGGAGCTCCCAGCTCGTGGTCTCGACCCAGCTTCAGGAACCGTCGGTCGCCTTTCTTATCCTGCCAGTCAGTGAGGATCTGAAATTGACAGAGACGGTCATTGAGGGGGAGAAGGGAAGACATAATTCTTTCTTTCCCCCAGTAAGTAAATTAGGATCTAGAATCCAGGGAGGCTCTGAGGTCTTTCCCTCTCCTCTCTTCACTTAACCAACTCCTTCTCTTCCTTCATAACTCAGTTGTTTTTCCTGTGTCTCTGTTTTACGAGACATTCTTCATACGATTCTCATCATTCTATTCACTTGCCTGTCGCTGATTCACCTCTGTATCATCCAAGCCAGGTAATACTGTGCAGTAGAAAGCTCACATAAACGATCACACCTGAGCACACGTCAGGGCTGGGAGAATAGCTGGTAGCAACTTTTTGGCCCAGACAAGCAAACCTTCACTTCAAACATCACTACACCAAGAAAGCCTCCTTTACGTCAGTTACCTGGCTTCTTAGATGCTAAAATACTACTGATTGTGCCACAGGCCTCCTCGCAGGGTTGCCATGGCTGCCTAGGGACCCCAAGTTCTTTCTATTCATCCTCTGACTCCCTAGTTCAAATAGCAGCTCTTTCCTCTAATAGTCCCCGGGACTCTGCAGCTCTGTACAGGTTCGCCCATGCTGTTTGGTCATACTGGAATGAACAGCACACCTTGTCTCTTCAACTAGATTATAAGCCATTGGAGACCGGCTTCACTCATCTTAACCATCTCTTCTCTTCTCCAGGATCTAGCGTAGTGCTCGGCACACAGGACTCAAGGTAAGTTTACGCAGTACACGCAAGTAATCAGAGTAACGCTGATAAATACATTTCAAACGCTTGGTGACAGACACTGGGTTGAGCCTTTGCAAGAACTCGTTTAATCCTTACCAAAACTCTGAGGTAGGTCCTATAGTTCAGCTCATTTTGCACATCAGAAACTGATGGCCAGAGGTACAACTGTCTCAAAGTTACACTGGAAGGAAACCTCAACACCAGCAAGTGCCTAGGCCGGGATTCAAACCAAGGTTTCCCCATTCCCGTTCTCCTGGCGCTCCTAACCACACCACCCCATCACTCAGTATCTGTCTGACCTCTCCTTTTCTTTAGGTGACAACCTCCCTGATGGCCAAACTTGTCCTAACTACCTCCTCTTTTTTTTTTTTTTTTTAGGAGAGGTTTTTGCCTTAGGGTGTGTGCGCTCACCAGAGAGAGAAAGGAGACTCATAGTGAGAGGGAAAGTGAGAAATCGCCCCTCGGGGGAGGATGGCCACACCACAATCCCTTCTCCTCCTGGGATCTTGGGTGCGCATGCACACGACCCTGGTGTGGTGTTCAAGCCACTGGGTCCAGAACTCAAACTGTGATCAGTCATGTGGGAGTCCACCGACGTAACTGTTATGCCATCTGCTGGCCCCTAATTACCTCTTTATTTCTTTTTTTTGGAGAGGTTTTTGCTAGAGGGCGCGTGTGCTTGCCAGAAAAACAAAGAGAGACAGAGACAGAAAGCAAGAAATCACCCCTCGGGGGGATGGCCACGCCACAATCCCTTCTCCTCCATTCTCCTCTTGGGATCTTGGGCATGCACGCACATGCGCCCGGCCTGAGTTTAAGCCACCAGGTCTGGGACTCGAACCATGGTCGACTACATGGGAGTCCAGTGACATAGCCATGACACCAACTGCTGGTCCCACCTCTTTCCAATGACTAAACAGGACCTAGAATACAAGGGCTATGGTGGGGGTCAATAAAACTCTAGTAAATTCAAAATCTTGCAACTTATGAGGATCATAAACATCTTTGTGAATTCTAAGTGTCGCACAAGCCCCATTTTGGTCTTTCTCTGTCCCCGTGAGCTCCAGTATCCCAGGCCTAGGCAGAAAGGACTACTTTAGGCATTCATAAACGGTCTCAGTTCTCCCTTGGCGGCGACCCCTCCATGGGGTATCACCTGGGTTTCGGCCTCAAGCACACGCAGACGCCGGCTGGCAGAGGACAGCAGGGTCTCAAGCTCTAGCTGCAGGGTGTCCAGCTCCTCGATGCCGATGCCATCATCCTCGGAGCGGGCCAGCACTGCCGTGTAGCGGGGGCAGACCTTCAGGTGGTCCACGGACTTGAAGTCATGGAACTGCAAGGGGCAGTCCTTCAGCTCACTCATGGCCCGAGATATGGAACCCTGCGGAACTGGAGAAGAAAGGGCCATCGATGGGAGACAAACAGGTATAAGAAAAGCGGAAGAACATCTCAGCAAGGAAGCCAGGATTCAGGATCTCTCCTGACAAGGCTGACAATACTGCTCCTGTTCACAGAGCCCCTCTTTTATGCCAAATTAGCTGCAAAACACCTCACTGACTAACCTCCCTGAATTCCTCACCCAAACCCACCAGCAGGGACCACTGTGATCTCCTATTTACGAAGGCAGAAAGTGAGATTCTAAAAGGCATCTTGATGCCTAAGCTTCCAAAATGCAATTAGAACCCAGGCAGTCTAGAGTCTGCAGCCCTAACGGCCTCCCTACACATGCGTGCCGTCTTCCTGACACTCCTTCTGCTCCTCCCTGGTTTTGCTAAGCCTCTAAGTGCCAACCATCTCATTTTTACAATGTTTTCTCCTGCCGCCCACCTCTCCTTGTCTCACCCCACTCCACCTTCTCCATGTCCCTGATCGTGGTTGGGAATGCACGCTGGTAAGTCAGAATGCCCTGGCTTCAAGTGCTCTCCTATGTACCTCTGACCACGTTGTTTAACCTTGCTGAGTCTCAGTTTTTCCATCTGTAAAAAGGGAATCAAAAACGTCTGTTTCCCCATAAGAAGTCGGAATCTGTACAATGGGGATAACAACAGTACGTACCTCCCTGGGATGTTCTGAGGAGTTAAGAGAAGGTGCCCGTCAAGAACCCAGTGCAGTGCCTGGCACAGAAGAAGTGGGACTGCTTAACGGCTGCCCGTGGGTCGCCCCGATGTCCCGCCTTCAAAGTCCCAGTTCTCTAGGGACCCTCTACCGTGGCCCCCGCCCCCTCTACCTCCCCACTGCGGCCTCCTAGGGCCCCCAGGCCGCAGGAGGGGGCGGGGAGTTCCGGTGGGTCGGAGCAACCGCCCCGGAACTGGCGGGGGGCGGGCTCCCCGCACTTGGCGCGGGGCGGGGAGACAGCGAGGCCGAGCCCACTGCCGCTCGCGGGGTGGGGGGCGGAGCGCGGGCCCCGAGCGAACCCACAGGAGGTGGGGCGGGGGTGCTACGCCTCGGGCGAACCCTAGGGAACAGCCCAGGGCCGGGGGCGGGGCTCGGCGGCCGAGATCTCCGGGAGGCACTTGGCAGGGCCGAGCCCCAGGGGCAGCAGGTAGGAGGGGCCCAGAGAAAGGATGGGGGCGCAGAACCGGAAGGAACGAAGGGCTCCTCCGCCTCGGTTTGTCCTAATTTGGTGTCCAACTTGATGTTGGGCTGTACCATTGCACGAATGGGGGAGGCCGCGGCAAAGGCGACACGAAGGCTGAGGCGCAGACGAGAGCGGCATGGCTGCACGGACGAGCCCGCGTGGCCCTATGTAGTGTGAGAACTTTAAAGCTGCCGAGACAGTTGCGGCAGGAAAACGTCCCAAGGATCCAGGGGTTCCCAGACTCCTCCTCCCCTGCCCTGAACACAGATGGTACTGACCGGAAGTCCGGGCGGAGACTGCGGCTGCGCCTGTCGTGAAAGGGCAGGCGTCGCGGGGCCGGCCACTTCCGCACTTCCGCTTTCCGGCCCAGCCAGCGCCCGCGATGGTGAGAGCCGGGCCCCTGGCCAGGGACCCCCGCTGTTCTGCCGCGGGACTGTGGGTCTGGGGGAGGTGCAGTTCTGCCGCAAGGCCTGTGATGGAGGGGGGGCTGGGGCTGTGGGGGCACGACCAGAGCCGGGGCAGGAGGGCGGGGCGGGGGCCGAGGTGAGGAAGGGGCGAGCGGAGGCCCTTGCAGGTAGGAGGTTGCCTCGCCCCGTCAGACTGGGGCTCTCGCGGCCGCGGGCGAGTATTCCCGAGGCGTGGAGGAAGCCGGAAGTGGGGCGTCCGGGGCTTGTGGCACGCAGTAGGCCTCATAGCCCGAAATGGGGCCACCTCCTCGTCCAGAGTAGCGCTTCGCTGCATCCTCTGTCTTGTCCTCTCCTGCCTTCCTGACCCCGCGGTCCCCGAGGTGGACATCCGCACCTCCCCGTCCCACTGTTCGGACCTCGGCCTTGATCCCACCCCGCCGCAGGAGCTCTTCAGTTTTGCTTCTCTGCAGGCCCCTTTCTGGTCAGCGGAGCTGTGTCAACCTTCTTTGTGAGCTCTGATAGTTTACCCCTCCCTGCTTGGCAGTCCTCCTGTCTGATAGATGTGGGTGTTCCTGGGAGGTGTCGCCTTGCTGCACCACGTCCCTCTGCACATACTCCTTGGTGGAGCCTACCTAGCCTTTTGACTTCGGCCATGACCGGCTGTGTCCAGCTGACTCCTTGGTCTGCCTCCCCTGCTTTCCTTCAAGGTCCGCTTGAATACCTGGAAGACACATTGAGATTAGAACTCCAGATCAAAGCTCATCTTCCCTTCTGTATTCGTTCTTCCTCCTATATTTCCTATCCTGGCAAACTTTGTGCCTTCATACCTCAGATGGGAATCTAGGATTTTCTTTTCTCTTTTGTTTTGTTTTCATTCAGGACATGCCTCTTAATTTTTAAAAATTCAAGTTTATCGAATGGAAAATAAATGGTCTTTATTAATGTGGACAAAAAAGGTCCACATTAAAAATAGTAACCAGTACTATAATCAGTGTACAGAACATTACTATCACCCCCAAAAGTTCCCTCATGTCCTTTTATAGTGTCCCAGCCCCATCCCAGACCACCACTGATTTTTTTTTTCTTAGAGTTTTGGTTTTTTTTGAGAAGTTTTTGCTAAAGGGCACTTGTGATTGCCAGAAAGACAGAGAGAGACAGAGAGCGAGAAATCACCCCCCGGGGGGGGTTGGTGGTCACACCGCAATCCCTTCTGCTCCTCTTGGGATCTTCCACTCGCACACACGCATCTGGCGTAAGTTTAAACCACCGGGTCCGGGACTCGAACCACGGTCGACTACATGGGAGTCCAGAGACATAGCCATTACGTCAACTGCTGGTCCCATGAGTTTTGCTTTTTCAGGATTATCATATAAATGTAATTTTTTTAGGAAAGAATTGTTTTACTTATTATTACTGTTATTTTCTAATTTGATCAGAGAGTGAAAGAGGGAAAACGAGAAAGCAAGCCCCAGGTCTGGGACTTGAACCACCGTCAGCCATGTGGGAGTCCAGCACCTTTAACTACCACAGCACCTGCCAGCCTCATAATTGGAATTCTTTAGTATGTAGCTTTTAGTGTAGCTTGTAAGACATTTGAGACTTACCTTATTGTATGTATCAGCAGTTACTCCTTTTTATTGCTGAGTAGTTTATTGTATGAGTAGACCACGTTTTTTGTTGGGAATTGTTTGTTCACTCTATTATTCTTTATAGCTGCTGGCAGTTTACTGTCTGTGATTCTGTTTGTCCTTTCTATTGCCCAGTCCAGGCCCTCGTGGTGCTTCTTGAATAACCTCTTGTGCTGTGTCTCACTTCCCTCTGCAATCCATTGTCTACACAGCCACCATGCAGTTGTAGTCATGTAACTTCCTCCTCAGAAAGTCCCAGTACTTACCGCATTAAAAGAAAAGCTAAACTCAGTAGCCTGGCATTTGACGTTTTCCATAATCTTACCTCTTCTTACCTTTGTGATCTCATCTACTGAATGTAAAATGCTTCCCATATACAGAAGCATACTAATTCTGGAACTCTTCTCTTTGTTTTTATGAGAATTTTTTTTTGCTATAGGGTGTGTGCGCTCACCAGAAAGAAGAGGCAGAAAGAGACAGAGAAATCACCCCCCCCCCCCCCCGGGAGGGGGGATGGCCATGCCGCAGTCCCTTCTCCTCCATTCTCCTCTCGGGATCTTGGGCATGCACGCACATGCGCCCGGCATAAGTTTAAGCCACCGGATCTGGGACTCAAACCTTGGTCGACTACATGGGAGTCCAGTGACATAGCCATTACACCAACTGCTGGTCCGCTAATTCTGGAACTCTTAATGCCCTTTTTCGTTATTCTAATCTTGCTTATTTCTTTGGTTTATTCGTCCATTCTACAGAAAATGAGGAAGACTCTGTAAAATACTGAACTAGGTGCAGGCTTCCTAGCTGTGAGTAAAGTAGACACGGTCTATTGACTGTAAGGCTTACAGTTTATGGGAAGAGAAATCATTTTACAAGATGCTTAAGAAGGATGTGTCATTGTAATTTGTATTAAATGCTATGAAGGGGAAATCAAGGGCTTCTCTGAGGAACTTCCCTAGTAAGCTGAGCTCTGAGAGAAGACTTAGGCAGAGAGAGGAGAAAAGCTTGCAGATAGATGGCTCAGCCTGGGTAAAGCCCTATAGTGAGAAAACTTGGCTCATCCGAGGAACTGACCTCTGTAGCTTGAAGCTGATTCCCCTACCGGGAATGTCCTTATTGTCTTTTTTTTCTCATGGTGAAAATCCTAATTTTATTTCATCTTCTAATAAAAACCAGTTTCTTCTGCAAATACAGAATCACTGTAAATCTAATTATTTCACATTTCGTCTTCTGCGTTGTAGTTTTTTTTTTTCTTCCTCTGTATCCCCCACCTGGTTGAGCTATGTGAGGGAAGCATGGTCTTAATCATCTTTGACCCAGCTCGCTCAATGCCTGGCAAATAGTCCACGTATGCACTTACTGGCTAACGGGCAGATTGAGGATGTCATTCACCTGTATGCCTCTAGGCCAGACTTTCTCAGCCTCAGCAGTATTGACACTTGGGGCTGGAGAGCTCTTTATCATACACTGCCTCTCCACTGTGTGCCAGTGAGCATACCCCGCTTCAGGTCATGACAAATCAAAAATGTCTCCACATTGCTAAACATTCCCTGGCAGGCAAAATTGTCGCCCGTTCAGTACCACTGCTGTAGACTTGGGTGTTCTCTGTGCTGTCTGAGAACTGGACACCCTCAGAACTATCTGGCCCTGGGAGGAGGAGTAGGGGACCCGTGGGTTTGGTAAGGCAGATTCTGATCCTCCCTGCCCTTGTTTTTTTCCCCCTATAGACTGCCACTCTCCGCCCCTACCTGAGTGCCGTGCGGGCCACGCTGCAGGCTGCCCTCTGCCTGGAGAACTTCTCCTCCCAGGTCGTGGAACGACACAACAAGCCGGAGGTGGAAGTCAGGTAGGGGGGAAACTCAGGGTGGGCATGCGAGGTGCAGCACACTGGGGCGGCTGCTGTCCAGAGGTGCCGGGAACTCCCTGGAGTTGTCAGAATAGCTGCCGTCGATGTGCTTTGTCTTGCTGCCAGATGAGCGATGTTTCCTGGTTTGGAGTTAGAAAATGGGGTCACTGGGTGGGCAGGACAAAACCCAGGGGAGAAGTTTCTCTACAACCAAGATTCCTTGACCCGAGGTGTAACTTTTCAGGGCAGGGCTGCTCATAAAATGCCTCCTTTGGCAATGTCGAACCCACTGGCAGTTTCAGGAAAGGTGGGAGAATGTAGTTATCTGAGATGCCATCTTCATACTTAACATTTTCGTTTCTGTTTTTTTGTTTTTTGGGTTTTTTTTTTTTTTTTTTTTTTTTTTTTTTTTTTTTTTTTGGTGCTGGAGGCTATGTGAGCTAACCAGAGAGACAGACAGAAAGGGAGAGAGAGAAGAAAGAACCCCCATCCCTTGGAGAAGGTCACACCACAATCCCTTCTCCCTCTCTCTCTCCTTTCAGGGTTTTGGGCACACCCCCAGCATGTTTCTCAAGTGGCCAGGTCCGCACTCGAACTGCACGTAGTTTTGCGTGTGGGAACTGGATGTGGGAACTGGCTGCCTTAACGATCAGGCCATGGAGCTGGTCTGCTGTCTTTATACCTTTCTTTTCTTTTTCTTTCTTTCTTTCTTTTTTTTTTTTTTTTGGAGAGGTTTTTGCTCTAGGGCACGTGTGCTCACCAGAAAGACAGAGAGAGACAGAGAGACAGAAAGCGAAAAATCACCCCCCCAGGGGTGATGGCCACAGTGCAATCCCTTCTCTATTCTCTCAGGATCTTGGGCACGCACGCACATACGCCCAGCCTGAGTTTAAGCCATCGGATCCGGGATTGAACCGTGGTCAACTACATGGGAGTCCAGCGACATAGCAATTATGTCATCTGTTGGTCCAGGATATTATAATTTTTAATTGTCAGAGGGCACATGTACTTGACAGAGACAGACAGAGAGAGGGAGAAAGCACCCCCAATGGGGCGTGATCACATTACAACTCTTCCAGGTCTCCATCTCCTTGGGATTTTGGGCATGCGTACACATGCACACACTTGGCGTGTTTTTCAAGCTAGGGGAGCATGGTTGACTTTGTGTGACTTGGATCTCTTAACTACTGGGCCACAGGTCTGACCCAATGATTTTTCCCCCCTAGTTTGTCAAAGGGCATGTGTGCTTTTCAAAGAGAGAGAGAAAGAGGGAAGGGGGAAGCACCCCCTCCCCATGGGGAATGATCATGCCACAGTCTCTTCTCTGTTTCTCCCTTCTTTTGGGACTTAGGGCATGCACACTTGTACGTACGCCTGGTGTGTTTTTCAAGCTGCTGGATCCAGGACTCAAACCATGCAGTTGGCCATGTGGGACCCAGGCGTCTTAACCCCCAGGTCACAGGCTGGCCCTTGGCCCAAGTATTGTATCCTACCAACCTGTACCTGTTTAGCTTCTACTGCAAATGCTTCATATTTCAAATGATTTTGTCTTATCTATTAGTAGTTTATATTGTAAATAAGTTTTTTATTGTCTGCTTTAAAGTTTAATCTGAGGATAGGACTGGCAGATGGAGTGGTGGTTAAAGGCACTGGATTCCCACATGCCCTATCATGGTTTGAGTCCTTGACCTGGTGGCTTGCTTTCTCACCTTCCCTTTCTCTGTCTCTCTTTGGTCAAATTAAAAAAAAAAAACAATAATAACAAGCGGAAATAAACCTTTTTAAGAAAGCTTTATCTGGGGCATATATAATTGATACAAACCATGTTATCATTTTAATTGATACAGTTATAATTTGAATGTAGAAAAATAACCGATGTTAGGATGTGCCATATTATGCAACATAACAGACCTGGTTTCCAGCAGGCATTTTACACTGATCACAGCTCACGGGCACCACTACCACGGTTAACTACCATTACCACTATCTCGGTCTTCAGAGGCATCAACTTGGAATCTGAGCTGATAGGGATCTAAATCATGAATAAGTCAATCGTTGTGCGTTGGTAATTAGAGGAGGCCACACTGGAATTTTGGGTTGTCCGTATCTTTAAGGCAGGCGCTTTGGCCTGATTCCCTAGATGGTCTATTGGTCGGCCCATAGTTGCTAAAGTCAGCTATCTCTTCTTTCTTTTCTTTGAGAGAGAGGTTTTGTTTTTGCTGTACGACATGTGCACTCACTGGACAGTTAGAAACAGAGACAGAAAGCGAGACATCACCCCCTGTGAGGATGGCTATGCCACAATTACTCCTCCATCCTCTTCTTGGGATCTTGGGCATGCACGCATACACACTTGGTGTCGAAGTTTGAGCTACTAGGTCTGGGACTTGAACTGCTGTCAACTACATGGGAGTCCAGTGATGTAACCATTATGGCATATGCTGGTCCCAATTATCTTTATCTTTTTTTAAAGAGGTTTTTGCCATAGGGCATGTGTGCTTACTGGGGAGAGACGGAGACAGTGAGCGGGAAAGGGAGAAATCATCCCCCAGGGGAAATTGCTGCACCACAGTCCCTTCTCCTCCATTCTCTTCCTGGTATCTTGGGTATGTATGCACTTGCACCTGGCATGATTTTCAAGCCACTGGGTCTGGGACTTGAACTGTTGTTGGTCATATGGGAGTCCAGCAGTGTAACCACTACCCCATCTGCTGGCCCCTGAACCATCTTTTGTAAAGCTCCTACCACATGCCAGTCATGTTATTAGACCCTTCACTCTTTTTTCCCCCTCCGAGGTTTGTGTCTTAGGGTGAGACAAGACAGGAAGAGGGAAAGTAAGAAATCACCCCCTGGGGGAAGAACACAGCACAGTCCCTTCTGCATTCTCTTCTCGGGAGCTTGGGCATGCATGCACACGTGCTTAGTGTGACTTTCAAGGCACTAGGTCTGGGACTCGAACTACAGTCGACCATGTGGGAGTCCAGTGACATAACTGCTATGCCATCTGACCATCTGGTGGTCCCCCACTTGATTCTTTTTCATCTTTTTTTTTTTTTTTTTTTTTTTGCTATAGGGCGCATGTGCTCGCCAGAAAGACAGAAAGTGAGAAATTACCCCCCCCAGGGGATGACCATGCTGCAATTTCTTCTCCTCCATTCTCCTCTCGGGATCTTGGGCATGCATGCACACGCACCCGGTGTGAGTTTAAGCCACTGGGTCCAGGACTCAAACCGTGGTCAAGTACATGGGAGTCCAGCGACACAGCCGTTAAGCCAACTGCTGGTTGGTCCGATTCTTTTTAGTATTTCAGTCCTCACCAGTGAAATAGGACTCAGAGTCATTTTACAGATGAGGAAATTGAGATTCTGACAGAATAATCTTCCCAACAAAAGTTCACGGTCTTTTCGCCCTGACATCAGAGCCTGTGCTCTTTCTCTTGGAGGACACACTCGCTAGTCCCCGTCGTAGAGCACCTGCTGTGAGCCTTCTGTTCCTTCGTCTCTGTGATCTCTGATTCCAGGACCTGCTGTGCAGTCGCCCTGGTTGTTCTCTCCCTCTATAATACAGAGGCCCCTGTGACATTGTGTTTTCAGGAGTAGCAAAGAGCTCCTGTTACAACCTGTGACCATCAGCAGGAATGAGAAGGAAAAGGTTCTGATTGAGGGCTCCATCAACTCTGTCCGGGTCAGCATCGCAGTGAAGCAGGTAGGTTCACCATGGGAGAGCCTATAGCTGGGAGCTCTCTTCCAAGCTCCAGGTCCCCATCTGAGAGATCAGTGAGCAAGATTCGGGAGGCAGGAAGCTGGGCACTGTTCCCTTGAACATTCTAAGGACGTGCCTTGTCAAACTCAGCAGGTTGGTAAGACAAAAAAGGAGAGTCAACCCCATCTTGTAGACCTTGCCCCTGATTAAAAGTCAGAAACTTAGCAGCCAAGGCATGTGACCAGTTCGGTGTCTTGTCACAGAGCAATTCAGGAATGAGGAGAATTCCAGGGCAGAAAAATCAGCAGTACTAGTTTGATACCCATAGTCTCTGAAACGGAGACCTAGTTTAAAAAACAAAGTGCCGTTTCTTGTATGTTTCCCCAGGCATCGGGTCTGCTATTTCCATGTCCTCTGTAATTTTGGCCATATTCATGTGCCCTGTGGATGATTATTTACTTAGTAGACTTCTCTAAATTGATGTACTTAAATTTGTTTGAAAAGAACCTTTTTGCCATATAAGGGAAAATATTATCACTTGCCATAATAGAAGGTAGATCTAAAAGTAAATAATAATTGAAAAAAATAATGTTATCAAACTTAAACTAAATACTGCTGCCTACCGAAAGCTCTAATCCTGGGGCCTATTTTCTTTGTTAAAAAAGATTAAGACGTATTGAGAGGTGATAAGGACACTTACAGCATCCAACTGTAAAATTCTCTCTCTCTCTCTTTTTTTTTTTTTTTAATTTGCCTGAGGGCACATGTACTCACTGTAGGGAGAGACAGAGAGAGAGAAAGCATCCCCATGGGGAATGGTCACAGTGCAACCCCTCCTCCATTTCTCCCTCCTTTTAGGATTTTGGGCACACGTACACATGTACCCATTGTGTTTCTTAAGCCACCAGGTCTAGGACTCAAGTGGCTAGTGGGCCATGTGGGATCCAGCCACAACACACCACAAACTGGCCCAGAATTCTCTTTCAAAAGATCAGAAGAGAAACTTCTGGGTGGTGGGGGTTGTTGATGTTTGTGTCGCTAAAGCAGAGCCCATGAGAAGTTCTTTCTGTCCCAGGGGCCACATGCTCTGGGAAATTCAGCACTAGTGAAATGAGAAGGGGAAAGGCAGCTTCGAGTAGGTGTGGGTCTGAAAGCACTGATCAGAGACCCTGGGTCATCAGGATGATTACTCCTCTGGAATGGGTGGCAACGAGATCATTTTCTCATGCCTCATTTAACTGGAGAGGTCCCCCATGATTGAGAATTGAGGTTGTTACTGCTCCAGGCCCAATCCCCACTGCCTCCAGCCAGTCTGGGGAAAATCGGATTCAGGGGACCAGGGCTTTTTTGGCCTAGGCTGTCAACCTTAGGGAAACACGTTTCTCTTTTGCTCTCACCAGGCCGATGAGATCGAGAAAATTTTATGTCACAAGTTCATGCGCTTCATGATGATGCGAGCAGAGAATTTCTTCATTCTTCGAAGGAAACCGGTGGAGGTGAGACCCTGTGGTCCATGTTCATAATATTCGGGATTCTATCACTGAATGGCCTGGGATTGTTTCTAGAACGGGGATTTCGACTGCTCTAGCTACAGGGTACCCACAGCCTGAGTTGAGATCAGGCCTTTATCTCAGCTAGAACACAGATGAGAGGATTAGTTTAGAAGTTGGGTCTGCCTCAGTCATAGACAGAGCCAGCAAGATAGACGTGTGGTTCATCTTTCCAGAGTCTGGAGTCTAGCAGCTGGAAGCACGAGTCAGAAACCCTTTCTAAGCTCTGCCACCAGCTGAATCCTAGTCTCTCAAAGCCAGAGTTGACTTTGGATCAATTGTTACCTGGCTGTGTACTTTTTTTTTTTTGAGAGGTTTTCGCTATAGGGTGCATGCGCTCGCCAGACAGACAGAGAGACATAGATACAGAAAGTGAGAAATCACCCCCCAGAGGGGATGGTCATGCCGCAGTCCCTTCTCCTCCATTCTCCTCTTGGGATTTTGGGCACGCACGCACACGCGCCCGGCGTGAGTTTTAAGCCACTGGGTCCGGGACGTGAACCGCGGTCGACTATGTGGGAGTCCAGCGACATAGCCATTACGCTAACTGCTCGTTCCCAGCTGTGTACTTTTTAAATATATTTTTTTAAGTGTATTCATTTCTTCCGTAAGTGAGAGAGAGAGAACATTTAACAGGACCCTGACTCCACAACCCAGCCTCGGCTAGCCCAGATCGTGGGCATGTTGTACCCAATGTATCCAGGAGCTCTCTGGGTGCAAACTGGATTCTTCCCATGTGGGTCAGTCTTGCAGAGCATTGCATTTTACTGCGGCAACCCCCTCCCGCCCCCCGACACTGTATTTGAATCCTTCCCATAGACTCCCTGCCAGATTGATTTACAGTATTCGCAATGACCGAGCAGTTAAGCAGAGCAGCACGTGCCATCGTCAGACACATCAGCTGTGTTGACCACAGTCTTCCTCATCTCAAGCCGAATTCTGTCTCCTCATCCAGGATTTCATCTCTGGGACACCTCCAGGATAAATAAAATTGCTCCCCCTGACACAGCCCTCCAGCAGTAAAAGACCTCAGTCCCACTCCTTTCATCTTCCACATCTCTTCTCTGGACTCAACATTCCCTTTTAAGTCCCTCCGCTCTCCCTCAGTTCACCGAATGCAGAACCATTTGTGCAGCAGTTTGTTTTCCAGAGATGTCTGATATTCACAAAATTCTCAGCTGGGTTCAGCTGCCTGGATCCAGCATGGACGCCCTCCCAGAGCAGCAGGCTGCCGACGTGGCGGAGAGGAGCCAGCTAGGAGCACCCAGGGTGCTAACTCTCCTGTTTCTTTTCTTCCTCCTACAATTATCTTCCTTCTCTAGGGCTATGACATCAGTTTTCTGATCACCAACTTCCACACAGAGCAGATGTACAAACACAAGTTGGTGGACTTTGTGATCCACTTCATGGAGGAGATCGACAAGGAGATCAGTGAGATGAAGCTGTCAGTGAACGCCCGTGCTCGCATTGTGGCTGAGGAGTTCCTTAAGAATGTAAGTCAAGGACCTTCCTGTCTCCTTCCAGAGGTGGAATGAGCCATGGGTTGTGTTGAGAGCTTAGCATCTTAGGGGAAAGTGGTGCCAACAGGGTGCTCACATTTCCTGAGACACCCCCCCTTAGGACCTCTGGTGCTATGGGATTAGAAGACCCAAGGTTCATCCTTTGAGAACTACAAGGCATGTTCCCTGCTGGTGTCTGGGATGTCTCTTAGTCCCTCATAGGGACCTTCTCAAAATGTCTACAAAGTTGGGAACCAGCAGTTAGCGTAATGGCTATGTCGCTGGACTCCCACGTAGTCGACCGCGGTTCGCGTCCTGGACCCGGTGGCTTGAAACTCACGCCGGGCGCGTGTGCGTGCGTGCCCAAGATCCCGAGAGGAGAATGGAGGAGAAGGGATTGCGGCGTGACCATCCCCCCTGGGGAGTGATTTCTCGCTTTCTGTCTCTATGTCTCTCTCTGTCTGGCGAGCGCACGCGCCCTATAGCGAAAAACCTCTCCAAAAAAAAAAAAAAAAAAAAAATGTCTACAAAGTTCTTAGCTACATAAGGGACCTTCAAAAAGCTTTTGGAAGATACGTATTAGGAATAAAAATATGCATGGATTTTTCTTTTTCTTTTTAAATTTATTTATGATCGTTTTATTTTTAATTTGACCAGAGATAGAGAGAGAGGGAGAATGTGAGAAAGCAAGTCACCAAGTCCAGGACTCAAACTGTGGTTGGCTATGTGGGAGTCTGGCATCCCAACCACCACACCACCTACCAGCCCCACTGTGCATGGATTTCAAATTTTTTTTGCAGCAAACTAAACTTGTACTTCAGTTTTATTTCCCCGCAAACCTTTATTTTATTTTGTTTTATTTGTGTTTACATGCACATGTACCCCAGCGGGTCTGGTCGTACACAGTCTTATTTTCAATTCTCCATCCTGCCAGGACCCTGGTCACACATGTATGTGCCAGCACAGAGCTGACAATACCAGGACTTGAACCCTGGTCAGCCAGGTGGGATCCAGCTTCATGCAGGACCCACCTGCTGTGCCAAAAGGACTGGTCCTTCTGTGAACTTTTTGAAGTACCCTTGAATTAACTTCAGACCTCAAGTGAGGCAAGTGATGTCCACATGTAAATTTTCTAAGAATATAGGACAGTTAATCATGGTGTAATTCCACTTCTCAACCAGACCTAAATATTTTCCTTCAGTTTCTGTTGCTTGGTCTTAGAGTCATGACTCCTTCAACCTGTTTTCCATCACCGTCATGACTCTCGTCAGCCAGGTCCTCTTACATTGTTTGTGCTCTTCTCTTCTAAAGGACTGCAGTCCTCAGAAGGGGAGGAACTGTTTACACTGATGAACTGATGGCATAGTTGTTTAGCTATTCGGGACGCGCCTCCTTACTTTTTCCCCCCTTCTTCCAAACAGTCTTCGGTGTGTTGACATGTTCCACTCAGAATCGTCTGTGATCCCTACTGTTTACTTCTCCCAGTGCATACAGACCCAGCCCAGAAGGAGCTCAGATTCCTAAAAATGGAAATTAGCCTGCCTCCCCTGGGGTCTGATTAGCCTGAGGGAGGCCAGCATACAGAGCAGCTGCAGTGTGTGCAAGGGCATGTGGAAGTGCACACAGGCTGTTCAGCCAGATGACCTGGGCATGTGAATCTGGGCCCCACTGCCACTGAACCTCAGTGAGGCCATCCTTTCCTCGGCTGTGAAAATAGGGGGCTCCTAGTTGATCTTCGCTTTTCTGGGTGGTTGAGCATGAAATGAGATCTTGTTTGTAAAATGTACCATGGGGTATTTAGTAACTAGATTTCCATGCACCAAAGTGTTTTTATTTTTGTTTTAAAGAGATTTTTGCTGTAGAGTGCATGTGCTTGCTGGAGAGACAAAGTGAGAAATCATCCCCCAGGGGAGATGGGCATGCCAAAATCCCTTCTCCTCTTTGGATTTTGGGCATGCATGCATACCTGGTGTGAGTTTTAAGCCACCAGGTCTGGGACTCAAACTAAGGTCAACCAGTGGGAGTTCAGCGCCATAACCATTAGGCCATCTGCTTGTCCCAGCACCAGTGTTTTATGGCCAGAATAGGAGGGGGCCTCTGGATTCAACTGAGGGGAAATAGCTCTTGTCCCAATTTGATATTTGGCTCATTCCTTCAATAGTCATCTAGTTATTTCTTTTCTTTTCTTCTTTTTTTAAGAATTATTTATTTTTATTTATTCATTCTTTTTTTTTTTTTTTTTTAATTATTTTTTGAGAGAGGTTTTGTTATAGGGCATGTGCGCTCACCAGAAAGAGAGACAGAATGCGAGAAATCACTCCCCGGGGGATGGCCACGCCGTAATCCCTTCTCCATTCTCCTCTCAGGATCTTGGGCATGCACGCACGCATGCTGGCCTGAGTTTAAGCTATTGGGTTCAGGACCTGAACTGCAGTTAACCACATGGGAGTCCAGCGACATAGCCATTATACCAACTGCTGGTCCCCATTCATTTATTTTAATTTGACCAGAGAGAGGGAAAGTGAGAAAACAAGCCATCAGGTCCAGGACTCAAACTGTCATCAGACATGAGGGAGTGCCCAGAGCCTTAGCCACCATGCCACCTACTGGTCCCCCATCTAGGTATTTCTGATAAATACGTCTTTGCAGCATTATACAGCTGAAAAAAACTTGTATGTCTTTTTAATGGTCAAAACAACCTTTGAGTCAGGTGTTATCACCATTTTACAAATGAGGAAACGGGCTTTGGATGTAAAACCACCCACCCAAAGTCCTTCAGCCAGAAGGTGGAGGTACCAGAAAATGGAGCTACTTTTTTTTTTTTTTTTTTTTTTTTTTGGAGAGGTTTTTGCTATAGGGCATGTGTACTTATCAGAAAGACAGACAGAAAGTGAGAAATCACCCCCCCAACCCCCCCCCCCCCGGGGGGAGTTGGCCACGCCACAATCCCTTCTCCTTCATTCTCCTCTCGGATCTTGGGCACGCACGCACACGTGCCCGGCGTGAGTTTAAGCCACCAGGTCCGGGACTCGAACCACGGTCGGCTACATGGGAGTTCAGCGACATAGCTAACTGCTGGTCCCTGGAGCTGGATTTTTCTGACCCAAAGACTTAGGTTAGGCCCTCAGCATCTGACGGGCCACAAACTCCGTGGCATGCAGAGTTTGAGCAGGTGGTGCCTGTGTGTGATGTGGGCGGGTGGGGACCTGGTGAATGCACCTCTCTTGAGGAAGATGCCACCACAGCTCCAGCCCATCATGGCTTTGTCTTCTAACTTTTCAAAAGAACCCACAAATCTGGATTTGTATGTGATATTGCCCGTATTTACATTTGGTAACTAATTTATACTCTTTTTAAACACCCCGTGGTCCAACGTATATTTGAGTTGGATTTAGCTATTGGTTCACAACCTCTGAACCATAAAATAATACAGATTGTGTTCACTACTTGGGAGATACTTGAAGGCAAAAAATATTTCATGGGCCTCTCCTGGTTGGAGGATCACCAGAACTTGACGTTAGCAGAACCTGGGTCCTCCCTCTGGCCGTCTCAATCCCCAGGTCCCTTGCACGTGAGCCCTCATGTCTAAAGAAGGCAGCCTGAGTTCACTGCGCAAACATAGGACTTCTTAGCAGCCCCCATCACATGGCCCAGGGAAGCTGTGGAAAGCCCTCATCACCTAGTTTTTCTGCCTTGTCTACTGCTAGTTTAAGGCCTGTGCCCGTGGTCACTGCTGGGTGCTAGGTGAACTAGAAGGAATGCCATACGGTGTCCTGGGACTCACTCTTGCCCCTCAGATCCTAGCACAGTGGTAGCTTTCCGGAGAGCCCACCTCCCCAGAGCAGGCCCACCAGGATACAGTGTACACGGTAATAACCACCATTCCCTGCCTCTTGGTTCTCTTGACAGTTTTAAACCATCTTGCTGGATCTCGTGGCCTTCCCTCTCAGCCTCCCCGTCTCTGCGAAGGCGTCCTGGAGTCACTCCTCAGAGCAGCGGCAGCAGCAGCCGGGAGCTGGGTGGGCTGGGCATTCGATGTGGGAGGGGGATGGTGTGCTTGCTAGCTGGGCAAGAAAGCAGCAGTGGACCTGCCCCAAGGCCGCACGTGCCTGGTCAGGCTGGCTTCTGATGTTCAGTCCCCTGGGCCGGGACAGATTTTTTTTTTTAAAGTCTTGAAATTTAAAACTGTGCTTGTAAGAGACAGTAACCTTTTGTCTTTTTTTTTTTTTTTTTTTTAAACAAACAACCTCCACCTCCAGTGGCTGTGACTGGTCCCAGTGATTGTACCTTATTGGTCGCTGTGGGTCTGGGCGGGCCTGGAGCCAGAGGCGACTACTGTTCCTCCCCCGTGCCACCCCAGGTGGGGAGGGAGGGAGGTTTCAGACTCCAGTTCTTCTCCCTTATCCTTTTATTCCCAAGCCTCCTTGGGCCTGGTGGAAGCGGTGGGGACTTCTGCCAGGTTCCTGAGCTCTGCCTGAAGATGGCCACCAGCACTGGTTTGGGACAAGGGCTGAATCGGTGACCACTGGTCATGCCTAGGAGCTGGGGCCCAAAACCAGGTAGCCACTGGCTGCAAGGTCTCCCAGCTGAGGGGCCACGGCCTCGCCTTGTCTGTCAGTGCAGTGCCTGCGCTAGAGGTGGAGAGGTGAGTCCTCCAGAGCGTCCGGCCGGCCCTCTCCCGCCTGCTCTGGCTCCTCTGCTCCCGCGCTCGCTGTCCCTCTTCTGATTCTGGTGGATCCTCCCTCCCCGATTAAAGTCTCTTCTTGCCCCTTTGGGGCTGCATGAGGTCTGTGCTGTGTGTGTGTCTGTGACAGAGGAGGGGCAGGGTGGCCATTTCCCCTGAGACCATGTAGCTGGTGCCTGGGCTCGGAGCTCCCCAGCAGGTACAGTCTCGGGTGGAGTGTTCTCACCGTCATCCCTGCTACCGCCCCAGCCCGGAGAACTTTGTTGCAGTCTGTGCACCGTGCACGTCTGAAACTGCTCTGGTCTACGGAGTTTTGGTTCTTTTCACATAATCTCATTTGGGCTAGGAGGTAACTTCAGACAGTGATCTCATCTCCTGAAACCGAGGTTCCATGAGACACAGTAGCTTGCCCCAAATCTCTCAGCCAGTGAGCAGCAGGGCAGACCTGCCTGTGCTAGAGCAGTAATCACCATCCATTTGTGGTTATTTAAATGATTACAGTAGGGGGCTAGCAGGTGGCACGGAGGTTAGAGTGGCTGGATCCCACATGGTCAACTGCTCGGTTCAAGTCCTGGACCCGGTGGCTTGAAATTCTTGCCGGATGTGTATGTGTGCACGCCAAAAATCCCAAGAGGAGATTGAAGAAGGGATTGCTGCATGGCCATCCCTCTCCGGGAGGCAATTTTCTCTTTCCTTCTGTGTCTCTCTGGCAAGCACCTTTGCCCTGTAGCAGACTTAAAAATAAACTATTATAATAGAAGTTAAAAATTCAGTTCAGGGACAAGCAGTTAGCATAATTGCTATGTCGCTGGACCCCCATGTAGTCGACCGCAGTTCAAGTCCTGGACCCAGTGGCTTAAACTCACGCCGGGTGCGTGTGCATGCGTGAAATGGAGGAGAAGGCACTGCAGCATGGCCATCCCCCCTGAGGGGTGATTTCTTGCTTTCTCTCTGGCGAGCGCACGTGCCCTATAGCAAAGAGTGTCTCCAAAAATAAATAAAAATTAAAAATTCAGTTTGTCAGTTCCACTGGTGCATTTCACAAACTGAGTAGCTGTGAGTGTCAGAATGTATGTAGACATTTACATCATCACAGGAAGTTGTGTTGGATGGTGTCAGATCTTAGTGATACCTTGTGCTTGAGTCCTTATTCTCGGTACTGCGTATGGGCAAGCCATTTGTATTCTGTGTCTTGGTTTCTTTTCTTTTTTTTTTCTTTAAAAGGATTATTATTGTAGTTACTATTAAAATTTACTGTAGGATACATGCAGTCACCAGAGAGGAAACAGAGAAAGGGAAAGTGAGAAGGCAAGCCACTAGGTCCGGGACTCGAACCACCATCAACCATGTGGGAGTCCAGTGTCTTCACCATGCCACCTGCTGGCCCCTGTGCCTTGGTTCCTTTTTAAAGAGATTTTTGCTATAGGGCACATGCACTCATCAGAGAGAAGGCAAGGAATCCCCCTTGGGGAATGGGCACACTGCAATCCCTTCTCCATTCTCTTGGGATTTTAGGCATGCACATACCTGATGTGTTTATAACCATCGGGCCCAGGACTTGAACTGTGGTTGGCCATGTGGGAGTCCAGCACCTTAGCCACTGCACTACCTGCTGGCTCCTTGTGCCTCGGTTTCTTAGTCTGTAAAGTAAAGAATCTGACACAGTCCCTGCCACACAGGCACTGGAATAACTGACAGCTGTTCATTCCAGCCATCCATAGTCTGGGCTGTATGATAACTTCCAGGGTGCTAGGCATGGGGGTGACATCCCTGTTTTGAAGAAACCTGGGGGTCTAGTCAAAGCTAGGTGTGGAAATAGGTGCACAGATGCGTAACCTATCCGTTATTGCCAAATTTATTTATTGGATAAATAAATTTACAGAAGAGGGTGCAGGAAAAGCTTCAAGAAAGATTGGTCTGAGCTTTCAAAAGGGTTTCCTTGGGGCCAGCAATTAGCGTAATGGCTATGTCGCTGGACTCCCATGTAGTCAACCGCAGATCGAGTCCCGGACCAGGTGGCTTAAACTCACGCCGGGCGCGTGTGCGTGTGTGCCCAAGATCCCGAGAGGAGATTGGAGGAGAAGAGATTGTGGCGTGGCCATCCCCTCTGGGGGGTGATTTCTCGCTTTCTATCTCTCTGGCGAGCGCACGCTCCCTATAGCAAAAACCTCTCCAAAAAAAAACAAAGGGTTTCCTCCAGAAAGCCTTCTTTTGGCCAAAAGAGGTCTTTGGGAAAGGGAGGACAAGGCAGTGTTAGAGGGAGGAGGGGCTGGCGTTGGGTGCGGCGTGAACAGATACCATCCCCTTTGTGACATTACCTCTGTGACCTCCCCCTTCCTGCCTTGCTGATCAGGTGTGCTCTCACCCGGGGCACATGGCTGTGTTCTAGCTTTGCAGTGAATGGTGAAGGTGTTGACCGTGAAGCCGGGTCTGTAGGGAATGGCAGCTGATCACTCAACCTCCACAGGACGACGCTGCCTGGGTGAGCCATCCAGAACCTTCATTTGTCAGATCTGCGCCCAGGGCCCAAAGTCCCTGAAATTGAATTAGCAGGCTGATGAGGACAGATCCAGTGACTCCCACTCAGTCGTATTCTGGGGGCAGGCATCCTGGGAAACCCAGAGACCATCCAGAGCAGGGTCTGCTGGACAGGTAGACCCACCTTCACTGTAGGAGCGGATCTTCCCATTGACTGACGAAGCTGGGTGTTTGGTCCGGGACGATTTCTTTCCTGAACCCTGAATGGGCACTGCCAAGGTTTGCCTCTCAACTGCCCATCTGATACTTCCATGAGTAGGCAGCCCTTCTGAGTTGTGTGAGAGTGAGGCTTTGGAATCAGACCCGAGTTCCTATGTGGCCTGTGCTGTGTGATTTTGAGGCAAGTTATTTAACGTCTTTGAGACCTAGCTATCCTCCCTGTGACTTGTGAAGATAATTCTTTGCTGTTGCCTCCAAAAAAGGCTTATTTATAGTCTTGACCTGGGAACTGTCCTGACCTATTCGATTTCTCCCACAGTCGACTCAAATGACCTGTTTTGCAATCTATTTGGAGAGGTTTGCTACAGGGTGTGTGCGCTTGCCAGAATAAGAGAGAGAAGACAGAAGGCGACAAATCACCCCCTAAGGGGGATGGCCATGCCTCAATCCCTTCTCCTTTATTCTCCTCTCAGGATTTTGGGCACACATGCACATGTACCTGGCGTGAGTTTAAGCCACCGGGTCCGGGACTCGAACCATGGTCGACTACATGGGAGTCCAGTGACATAACCATTATGCCAACTGCTGGTCCCTATTTATTGAATTTTATTTATTATTATTTTCTGATTTGCTATAGTGCATGCATACTCACCAGACAGAAAAAGCAAGCTTCCAGGTCTGAGACTCGAACCATGGTCAGCCATGTGGAAGTCTAGCACCTTAACCAACATGCTGGACCTCAAATGATGTATTTTTCTAAGTTACTGGGGCAGAGGTGCTCTGCAACTTCTTGTCCCCATTTACTGCCCTGCCTTCCTTCTCTCTCCCCCCGGAAGCTTATCCAAGCCTTTCTGACAGGCCCTACGATCTGATCTGGGGACCAGCAGGTGGTGTAATGGTTATTACGTTGGTGGACTTCCACATAGTCGACCACCTGGCGGCATAAAACTAAAGCTGGGTATGTCGCCCGCGCTCGCTCCAAAAATCTGGAGAGGAGACCGGAAGAGAAGGGATTGCTGCTTGGCCATGGGGCATGAGGGTGGTTTCTGGCCCTCTGTCTCTCCCACAAGTGCACCCACCCTGTAGCAAAAATCTCTAAAAATAAAAAGATCTGATCTCACCAGGTTCCAGCCACACTGACTGCCCTTTAGTTCCCTAAAGGCGTTGCCCCCATCGGGGCTGTTGCTGAGCCCGTTTTCCTCTGGCTGGAATGCTTCCCTGGCGGCTCCTGGACGCCTTTGCATTTAAGCCTGGGCTTAACTGTCACCTCTGAGAGGATCTATTTGACTGCTTTATTTGAAGTGTGCCCCTTCCTGCTTCCAGCTCAGGGCTGGCTCTTTACAGCTACTTGGTACTGTCCCTTGCTTTTCGTTTCCCCACGCTGGTCTCAGGTCCGTGAGCTCAGCGACCACCCAGCCCTTGGTTAGCACCTAGCCCGGTGCTTTAGCACGTGGTCCTCTATAAATACCGTGGGACGATTCACGGCCCAGAGACCCCAGCACACAGGAAGTGAAAGAGCCACGACATCCCACAAACGGGCGGCCAAGGGCTTTGCCTTTCTACCTTTATTGGCCCCGCTCACATAGGGTCTGGGGTAGGGGAAGCCTGGAGGCCCGCCTGTTGGAGGAAGTCCTCCCTCGACAACCCTGGGGTCAAATGCAGTCCCCGAACCCGCCACCCGCCGTCCGATTGTGCCCGGGGAATGGTGTCCAAGGCGACATTAAACAGAGGGCGGGGCCTCGGAACTGAGGGCCCTGGTGGGGCCTGGGCAGGGTCCTCCCGGGAGAAGCGGCGGCGGCGCGCGCGCGCGGAGGGGAGGCGGGCTCAGGGCTCTGGGAGGGCGCACACAGCACGGGGCGCATGCAGGGCCCTGGCGCCGCGCTGCTCCGGAGATCTGGGGAGCTGGAGCCCGCGCGCCGGGGCTCGGCGGTCTGGTTCAGCCACGCGAGCGCCCCGGTGTGTCACTGGCTGCGGAAGCCGCAGCCGCCCGAGCCGCACACCAGTTCCCCCGTCTCGTGGCCCTGGGTGCGCCACTCTGAGTTCCGGCCGCCCAAGAAGCTGCGGTGGCCCGCGCACGCCTCCGCCCGGCCCGAGGAGGTTCGCGCAGGCGGCAAATGTCGGGCCACCTGCTCCGCCTCCGCGCGCCGCCTACGCGGTGCCTCCGAGAAGCTCGACCAGGGCACCCATGCCCAGGGCACCGCGGACCCCCGCCCCCTCGGTCCCCGGCCCACCCAGGCACTGGATGATCCCCAGCCGTCGGACGGTGAGGCCCAGAGCGCGCGCCCGCCCTGGCCTGCAGACTGGGGTGGTGGGAACTGGGTCGAGAGAAGAGCGCCAGAGGGTGGGCGTCCGGATGGAAGGTGGAGGAAAGGAAGGGGCGTGGGCTTCAGGAAGAAAGACCCAGGGCTGAGAGCCTAGGCCGAGCCCTCATCCCTCCCTGAGGCTACGCTACATCTTTCTGCAGGTTCCCTTGTCCTCTGGCGAGGATTGTCCAAGACGCCTCACCACATGGGCCGGCTCAGAAACGCCAAGATCCACGTGGAGAGAGCTGTCAAGGTCGGAGAGAGTGGGGCCCGAACTTAGGGCCCTGGGGGTGGCTCAGCCCATACCTCCTTGCTCTGTTTTCTCACTTCCTTTTGACCCTACACCTGTCTTCCTCTACTTCCCCGTGTTTCACTCCCCCTTTGCAGTCCAGGAGTTACCTACTGGCTATTCCACTTCTCTACCTGGGGCTCACTTAGTCGGTATCCCTGCCGGTCCGCTCTTTCATCAGAAGGCACTCAGGTCCAGCAGCCCCAATCCTGGCCGGCCACCCCACGTCCCTCCACACTGCTGCCCACACACTCTCCAGGCTTCTGCTTTTCTGTTGCCTTTGAAGTTTCCTCGACATTCCTGGTCCCCGCATCTCTCCCCACTCTGGTCTCCTTTGGCCATCCCCCTGGTGATGGACTGGGGTCCAGTCAATATGGCGCACCCCCTCATGCCCTTCCCGGCCCAGCCTCTTTTAACTCCACACCCCTAGGTCCAGCTCTCTACTGGGCCTCTCTGTGCCCAGAACTTACAAGCATTCCAAACTCAGGGGCCAAACCACATGCTCATTTTCTTACCTGAACCTGTGGTCCTTCCTCTGCTTCTGGGCTTCCCCTTCTCTCAGTTATTAATGCATTGAGTATACAGTTTCTGGAGCCAGCCTGCCTGGATTTAAGTCCCTGCTCTTTTTTCTTTTCTTTTTTTCCCCAAGAATTATTTATTTAATTGTATTATTATTGTTGTTGTTGCTATTTGAGCACAGAGAGAGAGGGAAAGTGAGAAAACAAGCTGCCAGGTCTATGACCAAAACCACGATTGGGCACATGGGAGTCCAGAGCCTTTACCACCTTGCCACCTGCCAGACCCAGTCCCTCCTGGGTTTTTTTGTCCTCTTCATTGGCTTAACCACTGTGTAGTTAGGCATGTTACTCACCTTCTCTGTGGCTCTGTTTAATAACCAGTAAAATGGGGATAACGGTATGTAATTAAAACACATTATTGTTGTTGTTATTTAATTTGAGCACAGAGAGAGAGGGAAAGTGAGAAAGCAAGCTGCCAGGTCTATGACCGAAACCACGTTGTTTAGAATACATGTAAGCACTTAGCGCTTAGTAAGTGCTTAATACACGTTAGCTGTTACCTCCTCATTATTACTGTGCATATTTATTTCTCTACTTGTTTATCATCTGTCTGTCCTACTGGAGTATTAAAAATTCCCGAAGGGAGAGGCCAGAGCTGCCCGTTGACTGTTATACTCTGCCATAGGCAGTGCTTATTGAATAGGTGTCTGTCTCTCACCTTGCAGCAGAGGAAGATCTTTATGATTCAAGGCCACTACCCTGTGATCCGGTATCTCTTGCGCAGGAGGGGCTGGGTGGAGAAGAAGATCGTCCACCACGCTGCCACCACCCTGCCGCCACCCCAGAAAGATCTAGATAGCTCAGTGGTGGGTGACAGCGACACCACTGAGGACGGTGAGCAGTCCCCTCCCTTCCCACAAGCTGCTTCTCCCGAGTCCCTTTCCTTTGGCTCCCACTGTCCCCAGGTTGAGGCTTTATGAGCCTCTGGGGCAGGGACGGGGCCTTCTCAGGCCTGGGCTCTGTGTCCACAGAGGACGATGATGAGGATGAAGAGTTCCGGCCACCACAGCTCTTCGACTTTGACGGTTTACTGGAATTTGATGACTTAGATGGAACACACGCTCTGATGGTGAGAGCCCTGGGAGCCATGGTGAAATGGGGGGCCGGCGGGGCAGGGAAAGCACTGACGTCCAGCTAGGGCACCTCAGACAAGGCCTTTCCATCTCTGGGTTCAGTTTCCACCTCTGTAGTGAAAACGGATTGTTTCTCTAAAGGCTGGGTAGGCCAGCAGAGTGAGGGGCTCAGACAAGGCCAGCCTGGGATTCTGAACTCAGTTGTGTCGGAAGCCAGCACAGCTTCTATGCATGGTGACTCCCTTCCCAAAGACAGACTCCATATTCATCCCCGTGCTCTGCCCTTGGCACATGAAGACGGGCAGGACGGGCTTCAGAAGCTCTGAAAGAGGCTGGTACGATGGTGTGGTGATGTGCATGCTGAGGTGATGACATTGGGTCTGTGTCAGGACAGGCTGCGTATGGGCGGTTTGCTATGGCTCAACCTCACGAGGCCTTGAGCATGTCAGTTACCCTCCCCTGTGCCTCAGTCCCCTCCCTGTCTCTTAGGGTTTTGGTGAGGATTAAATAAGGCCTGGCACTGTGATTTTTTTAAAAAAAATAATTATCCACTCTATTTATTATTATTTTTAAATTTCAACAGAGAGATACAGAGGGAGAGAGAAAGGGAAAATGAGAAAACAAGCCATCAGGTCCGGGACTCAACCATGGTCAGCCATGTGGGAGTCCAGTGCCCTTAACCATCATGCCACGTGCCGGCCCGTGATTGGTTATTAATGATTGCTCCCAGAGTGGTAGGAAGGATGGAGAGGGGTAGAACCTCCAAGAGCCTTTGTCACGTGCTGTGTGCCCATCAGCTTGGAGTCACTGTCCTGCCTCTGGGCCAGTCGCCAATGACCACACAGGCGTGGCATTCAGTTGTAAAGCCTGGTCACTGCTTAGGGACACCCAGCCAGTGCCAGCCTGCTGTCTGCTCACCCAGCATGTGCCCAGGAGGAAGAGATCTTTGCCCTATTCAAAGATGGCACGTGGGCTAGAGGCCACCTTGAAGCATCCTCTCCGGTTCACCGACCTGCTCGGCAGGGCTGGGAGAAGCTGCCCCAGGCCGGGCTGCCTACACCAGCCTACCCCCCTCCTCCCACTCTCCGCAGTCCCGTATGGTCCGGAACGAGCTCCCCTACTTCATCTGGACCACTCGGCGGGATGTGCTGGACTGCCGCTTCCTCGCGAAGGATCAGATGATAAACCACTACGCCCGGGCTGGCTCCTTTACCACCAAGGTGTGCTTCCCAGGGCAGAGGGCAGGGCAGCTTCCAACCCCCAGCCCCGGGTCTGGCAGCGCTCTTCCCTGCTCTCATTAGTGAGAGAGCTCGCAGGGCAAGAGAGGGAGGTGTATCATTCGGTGGGATTTGGAGTCTGACAGGCCTGGCTTCAAGTCCAGCCCCTAAACAGAATTTGACACTCGTAGATAAAATGACTAAAATAGGCTCCAGGACTCTCATGGGATCTGAGGCAGAACAAACACCAAATCCAGTGACAGGAGCAAGAGGGCTTTCTCTTTTCAGCAGAGTGGTGAGGGGCCGATGGATCCTAGGTCTCTTAGCAACTGGCCTCTCTGAGCCTCAGTTTCCCCATCTTTACATGAGGACACCAGGCAAGCCCGTAGCCTCGTGGTTAAGGGAGCTAGATCCCACACGGCTGGCTGTGGTTAAAATCCTGGCCCTGGTAGCTTGAAAAACATGCCGGAGGGAACAGTAGATAGTGTAATGAAATGTCACTGAACTCTTACGTAGTTGACCGCAGTTCGTGGACCCAGAGGCTTAAAACTCACACCAGGCACATGTGCGTGCATGCCTAAAATCCCAAGAGGACAATGGAGGAGAAGGGATTGTGGCATGGTCATCCCCCCAGGAGTGATTTCTCGCTTTTTGTCTCTCCCAGTGAGTGCATGCTCCCTATAGCAAAAATCTCTGTTAAAAGAAAGAAAGAAAGAAAGAAAAGGAATAACATGCTGAGTGCATGTGTTTATATACCCCAAATGCCAGCAGGATGGAGAAATTGAGAAGGGATTGTAGCATGACCACATCCCATTGGGGGTTGCTTTCTCTCTTTCCCTCTTTCCCTGTCTCTCTGTCTTTCTGGTGAAATACACATGCCTTCTGGAAATTAAAAAAAAAATGGGGGAGGGGGAACCAGCAGATGGCATGGTGGTTAAGGCGCTGGACACTCCCATATGATTGACCATAGTTCAAGTCCCGGACCTGGTGGCTTGCTTTCTCACTTTCCCTCTTCTTCTCCCTCTCTCTCTCTCTTTCTGTGTCTCTCTCTGGTCAAACTGAAATAAGTGAATGAATAAATAAAATTAAATAAATAATTCTTTAAAAAAAAATGGGAGGACCAGCAGATGCATAATGGTTATGTCACTGGACTCCCACGTAGTCAACTGCGGTTCAATCCTCGGGCCCAGTGGCTTGAAACTCAACACCAGGTGTTTGTGCATGTGTGCCCAAAATCCTGAGAGGAGAATGGAGGCGAAGGGATTGTGACGTGGCCAACCCCCTTGGGCATCATTTCTCACTTTCTGTCTCTCTGTTCCTCTTTGTCTCTGATGAGCGCATGTACCCTATAGCAAAAATCTCTCTTAAAAAAAAAAACTAAACAAAAAACATAGAACCACCAATAAGGCCTATTTTTTGAGTACGTCAAGGACAAAGGGCTTTATAATTGTGACCTGCCATACTATTACTGGTGTGGACTGGGAAGAATTGTCAGAGGAGACAGGTCTTTTAAGAATGTGAAAGGAGGGACCAGCAGGTGGCATAGTGGTTAAGGTGCTGGATTCTCACATGGCCAACTACAGTTCGAATCCCAGACCCAGTGACTTGAAAATCATGCCGCAAAATCCTGGGAGGAGAATGGAGAAGGAGAATTGCTGTGTGGCCATCCGCCCTAGGGGGTGATTTGTTACTTTCCTTCTCACTGTCTCTCTAGCAAGCACACATGCCCTGTGGCAAAAAAAGAAAAAAAAAAAAAGTGAAAGGAAGGATGAGGGGAATTTTTGGCAGAGGGTGGGCATTTGGAGATAGTTATGAACATGACAGGCCTAGCAAGTGGCACAGAGCTCTGAGAACATCGAGGCAGGGTCTCCCAGAGCTGAGTGTGGGGACATCCCTTGGAGCTCTCTGGGCATGTCCTACCCTGCCCCCTCAGCAGCTAACTCCATAGGTGGGTCTATGTCTCAATCTCCGGAACTTGCCGTGGTTTGATGAGGCTGATGCCGACTCCTTCTTCCCACGCTGCTACCGCCTGGGAGCTGAGGATGACAAAAAAGCTTTCATAGGTAAGGTCACCTTCAGCCCATGCCTGGATCCCTTAAGCCAAAGAGCTTTAGCTTGTTTGGGAGAATAACAGGCCTCTCCTTGTACCCCCGTGTGCTGCAGCAGCTTGCCTTCTCTGTCCCCAGTCCTCATCCTTCCCTAAGGACAATGGGTGGACAAGGGGGGAGGAGGACAGATGAGTGGGTGGGCAAGTAGGTGGGTGGGCAAATGGATGGATGAGTAGATGAATGGGTAGGTGGACGGACAAGTTGGTGGGAATGGGTGTTGGATGGTCAGATGGGTGTGGATAAGAAGATGTGTGAATGAACAGATGGGTGGGTGAATATACGAGAGGTGTCTTAGTCAACCTCAACCTCCAGAAATGCATAGGTAGCTTCACTTACCTTCTAGAGCAGATCCTAAACATTAGCCACTTGGGTGAGTTTGGAATCCAGAACGGGTTCCAGGCCTATGTCAAGTTCTTAGGCTGGATTAGATTCCCAAAAAAGGCTATAGGCTCTAGTTTCTAAGACAGAATCAGTTCTAATTCCGGAATATGTTCTAAATTCAGATCAGAATTTATATTCAAGTTAGATGCTACGTTTAAATTATGTTCTAAATCTGAAGTAGGTTTTGAGTAAAAATCTGGTTCTCAGGCTAGAGTAAGTATCCAAAGTAGATCAGGAACAGAAGAAAGAAATGAGACAAGTCCAGGAGGACAGATTCTGAAGACCAAATCTGAGCCAGGTTACATCCTGGATCTGGTTCTACAGCTGAAATAGGATCCAGGTTCTGACCCGGGTTCTAGAGTCAGAAAAGGCAGAGTCAGGTTCCGGATCCAAAACGGGGCAGGTCATGATCAGGTTCCGGAACCAGAACAGGCCTCAAGCTAGGGGCTGAGCAGGGTATCCCCTGGGAGCAGAGGACTTCTGGCTGACAGCTGCCCGCAACGTCCTCAAGCTGGTGGTGAAGTCTGAATGGAAGCCATATTCTCTCCGGGTAGAAGAGGAGGAGGCCTCAGGTGAGTACCCAGGTTACCTTCACTCCCTCGCTCATTTATCCTCGCCCATCCAGCCTTCGATTCACCCACATGTCTCCATGTCACCCACATGTACGTGGCCACCCAGCAGCTTTGCCACCAATCTGTCCACCCACCTACCCACCCATCTCCCCATTCTTCTGCTAGTCCTTCCATTCGCCCATCCACCTGCCTGTCCACCCACCTGCCTCTCCACCTATTCATTTACCCATTCCCAGCTATCCACCTGCTGTTGCTCTTCCCATTCACCTCCCTGCCATCAGCTCCATACTCCATCCATCTAGCTCCCGTCCACTCCCACCTCTTCACCCGTCCTTCCCTGGATCCATCCACCTGCTTTTCTTCCTCCTCTCCACCTCTCTGTCCTCCGCACATTCACTCCTCTGTTCTGTTCCAACCACCTACGCTCTGACTTCCTCTCTATTGAGTAGACCCAGTGCCTTCCTCAGCCTCCCATGGGCCTGGCAGGTGGCCCAACACCCCAGAGAGGAGATCCTTTTATGGCTAGAAGGCATGTGTACTGGCCAGGGAGAGCGCCCCCCATGGGAGATGGCCACGCCATATTCCTTCTCTTCTATTCTTCTCTTGGGATTTTGGACTCCCCCCTGTCCCCATACACACACACGCACATCCCTGGCATGTTTTTCAACATGGGACTCAGATTATGCATTCACCCATGTGGGATCCAGCTGACTTAACCCACCCACACCACTGGCTGGCCTTACACTCTTCTTAACACATGGTCTGTCCTGCCCATGGGGAGCTCAGGTCTCTGAGGAAGAGGAAACAGTCCAGACAGGCAGTCTCCTAGACTGAGGCCTGAGGACCTAGAGGCTTGAAGACCCCTTGCGCCTACATACAAGGAATAGCTGGGCATGGAGAGGGACGCAGAGGAATCCTCACACGTTGGTCCAACCCACCGCTGGTCCTCTCCCCTCTGGATTTTGTGCCTCCGTCCAAGCTTGCAGGGATTTAGGGGCATAAGAGGAGTTCCACAGGAAGGATAGGTCCTGCCTCTTCCAGAGACCGACCTCCCCCATTGCTGTCTCCTGGGAGTGTCGGGTACAAGGAAGACTGCAAGGTGCCAGGATCGGAGACCCCGAGCTTGAGCGTCCATGGTCGCACACTTAGGTATAGGTCACGCAGCAGGGGCACGAGGGCTCGGTTGTGTCGGGATTCCTAGAGCATTGCTGATGTTCATGGTCAGGACCGCGGGTGTGCCCTGGTCCTCCGAGGGGCCAGCCTCTGCTGGGCCACTTTCAGCAGAGTATCGGGGCCTCGTGTGGGATAGCATTGCTTGTCGGTTAGCGCTTCAGTGGGTTAAGGACTGGACGTGGATGTCAGGATTCTGGGAGCGAGTCTACATTCCTGGAGTGTGTTGGGACTTAAGCCATGTCAGACTTGGGGGATTCATGTATTTCTGGGTTCACCTAAGCCAAAGCTCTCAAGTGCATTTCTTTTTTCATTTTATTCTTTTGGCAATCAAATGAAGGCCATGACCATCGACATAATTTTCTATAGAGAATTTTACGTTCTAGGGTGCGTGAAGTGTTTCTTCCCTTTACCCCTCCCAAGTGCATTTTAGATGAGACCTCAGGGGTGTCAGAGGTCCTGGGGCAGAGAGGCTGTCGGTGCGCACTAGGTGATAGGTGTGCTGTCGAGGCCTTGGGGACGTTTATGGTGGAGCCTGGAGTGACAAGCCCTGGGACATGGAGCCAAGGGCAGACACTAGGATTGCAGGTGAATTTAGAGCAAAGCTCAGGGTAGTGACAAGTCCCAGGGCAGAGGGATTTAGGTTTGTGCTAAGCCTCAGGTGTCTTTATGGTCCCTTGGGGAAGTGCTAGGCCTTGGGACAGTGAGGTTGTGGCAGGCTACCTGCCTTCATGTGGGGTGGTGACAGGCCCCTTCCTATCTCTGTAGGAGATAAGCAGTCAAAGAAACAAGAGAAAAGGCCGGTGACAGTGTCCTCCCAGTTTGTGGACGAAGCTCTGTGCGCGTGCGAGGAGCACCTTAGCAACCTGGCCCACATGGACATCGACAAGGACCTGGAGGCCCCGCTGTACTTCAGCCCTGAGGGCTGGTCCGTCTTCCTCCACCGCTACTACCAAGTAGTCCAGTGAGTACCCCTACAGCCAGGGCCATGTGGCAGGGACAGGTGCTCAGGGACTCACCCTCTGTCTACACTGCTCCCACCCCTTCCCCACATCGGCCTGTTTTGTTCATCCTGCTACTCTCCTGCTCAGGAAACTTCAATGGCTCCGATTGCTTCCCTGATAAGGTCCAAACCATTCGTCCTGGTTCTTAGCATAGTGTATACACTGAGATCGTGGGCCGATCTGTCCAGTAGACCTGAGTTCAAGTCCTGGCTTTGCAGTTTCCAAGTTCTGTGACCAGGGAAATGTCACTCTCTTCTTAAGTTTTACTTTTCTCAAATTCAAAATAGATTTTATTTTTAAATTTTTTAAATTTTAATATTTTTGGAGAGATTTTTTGCGATAGGGCACTTGCGCTCGACAGAAAGACAGAGAGAGGCAGAAAGCGAGAAATCAACCCCTAGGGGGGATGGCCACGCTGCAATCCCTTCTCCTCCATTCTCCTCTTGGGATCTTGGGCACGCATGCACATGCGCCAGGTGTGAGCTTAAGCCACTGGGTCTGGGACTTGAACCGCGGTCAACTACATGGGAGTCCAACGACATAGCCATTACGCCAACTGCTGGTCCTGCAAAATAGATTTTAAAAGAACGCCTGCCTCAAAGGTGGGAGTAGAGAGGATATATGTATTATGTGCTTGGCACAGGCCCATGACACGCACAAAATCGGAATCCAAGCCAGGCAGATTTTTTCTAGAGGCCACTTCCCAGACAGTTGCACAGGAGGCTGACCAGAAGGAAGTAAGTAGAAAATTGTGGAGAGGGATGGCTTTTGTGGTCAGTCAAGCTTGAAAAACTGAGCTGAACAAAATTAAACAAGGTTTGGGACTAGCAGGTAGCATGGTGGTTGGGGCGTTGGACTCCCACATGGTCGACCTCCGTTTGAGTCCTGGACCTGGCGGTTTGCTTTCTCGCTTTCCTTCTCTCTCTGGTCCAGCTGAAAAGCTATAATAATAAATGAAATTAAATAAATAAATATTTTTTAAAAATGTAAACAGGGAGGCAGGCAGGTGGCATGGTGGATAAGGCTGCTGGACTCCCATTTGGTCAACTGTGGTTTGAATCCCAGACCTAGCAGCTTGCTCTCTCACTTCTCTCTCTCACTCTGTCCCTCTCTGGTCAAATTAAAATAAGTAAGTAAATAAATAAAGTTAAATAAAATAATTCTTTTTTTGGAGAGGTTTTTGCTATAGGGCACATGTGCTCGCCAGAAAAATAGAAAGAGACAGAGAGACAGAAAGTGAGAAATCACCCCCCCAGGGGGGATGGCCACGCTGCAATCCCTGCTCCTCCATTCTCCTCTCAGGATCTTGGGCACACACGCACACATGCCCGGCATGAGTTTAAGCCACCGGCTCCAGGACTCGAACCACAGTCGACTGCATGGGAGTCCAGAAATATAGCCACTATGCCAACGCTGGTCCCATAAAATATTTCTTTAACTAAAAAAATTAAACAGTGTTCTCTGCTGCAGGACTTTGCAGAACCTATTGGAGGTGTCAGCCTCAGAGAGCAAGCAGCATACCCTGAGCTTCCGTGACCCTGACACCCTTCCTTTCCTCAGTCACCCTCAGGGAAGGGCAGTGTTTTCAGAACACACTTAGGCGAGTTCTTGAACCAGGGGGAGGGAGGACCAAGAGAGGGCGCTGCCCTAAGAGAGAAGGTGCAGCAGCGGTGTGCGGGAGGGACTGGTGGGAGCAGGCAGGAGAATCCTCAGCCAGCGTTACTCCAGCCCCTCCTATGTGCCAAGCATTGTGCCAGGCCCCTGCCCTCAAGGGGGACACAGCTCAAGGTGGGATGCTTGCAGCAAACCAGCTAGGGCGGGGTGCTAAGGGTCTCTGCTGGCCTGGTGGTAACAGAAAGGAACAGATGGACCTCATTACCCAATGAACAAGCTCTTATTGACTCACATAATCAGAAAACCCACAACTCAGCTGTATAATTCATTCGTATCTTTTCCAAAAGTCAGCAAATGACAAGTAGGTGACTCTATTCTTTCCTCTTAGTTATCAGAAAATATATAGTTAGACTATTTTTGTTTGTTTGTTAATTTGCTATGGGGGGGCACATGCTCTCACTGGTGAGAGCGAGAGAGCAGGAAAGTGAGAAAGCATCCCCCGCACACCTAGGATGGATGACTACGCCACAATCCCTTCTCCTCCATTCTCCTCTTGGGATGTGGGGCGTGCATACAAGCATGTACTTGGCATGTTCTTCAAGCTGTCAGGTCTGGGTCTAAAACCATTTGGTTAGTCACATGGAGTCCAACTGCCTTAACCACCACACCACCAGGCTGGCCTTAAAGCTACCCTTAAACTAAGAAATATCACAGCTGACTTAGAACATTAGGTGTACAGCTCATGAGCCCTTTTTATTCTGAAGTGTGCACAAGCTCTAAAAGGAAGTAGGAACCTCCCAAAAGTCAGGATTACATAAAATATTGTATCAAGTAACAGATACATACAGTGTTGAGTGCTGCAGTATGGACAATTAGCATTCATTTATTCATTTCATTTAATATTTACTGTCATTTCTCAACTTAAAAAAAAAATCTATGGGGCCAGCAGGTGGCGTGGTTAAGGGTGCTGGACTCCCACATGAATGACCACGGTTCGAGTCCCGGACCTGGTGGCTTGCTTTCTCACTTTCTCTTTCTCTCTCTCTCACCAAATTAAAATAAATAAGCAAATAAAATAAATAAAGTTAAATAAAATAATTCTAAAAAAAAAAAAGATCTATGGGGCCAGCAGGTGGCATAGTGGATAAGGTTCTGGACTCCCTCATGGCTGACCATGGTCTCAGCCCCAGACCTGGCAGCTTGAAAATCACACTGGGGGGGCTGACAGGTGGTGTGGTGGTTAAAAGTGCTGGACTCACACATGGCCGACCACAGTTCGAGTCCCACATCTGGTGGCTTGCTTTCTCACTTTCTCTCTCTCTTTCTCTGGTCAAATTAAAAAATAATCATAATAAATAAAGTTGAATAAAATAATTTTTTTAAAAAGAGAGAGAGAGAAGATCATACTAGGCATGTGTGTGTACAAGGCCAAAAAAGAACGGAGAGTGGAGGAGATGGGATTGTGGCCACCCTTGGGGGGTGATTTCTTACTTTCCCTCTGTCTCTCTGGCAAGTGCACATGCCCTATAGTAAAATCTTTTTCTTTTTTTTTTTTTTTTAAGAATTATTTATTCTATTTAACTTTACTTATTTTTTAATTTGACCAGAGAGATAGAGAGAAAACGAGAAAGCAAGCCTCCAGGTCTGAGACTCGAACCAAAGTTGACCATGTGGGAGTCCAGTGCTCTCAAACACCACACCACATGCTGGCCCTTGTTAAAAAGCTTTAAAAAATATATCAAAAACAACACAGAAAACAAATCCATACCTCACCAGCCAGACTTTTTTCAAGATTGACTTTTCACAAAAATACTATTTGCTTTTTGCTAAATGTAAAGTCATATTATCTTGTCAAATATTCGTTCTCAAACTACACTGCCCTGCCACCCCCGTATAATACATCTCTGCACTACGTTGCAGATGTACTGAGCAGATACTTACTGCCATGGACCACCAGTTTGTCAGAATTTAGTGTGAATATTATTCCTGGGAGACCTGGCCAAGGCCCCTCCATCTGCCTGTCCCTGTTCCTGGGCCTGCCTCAACGGCTGCTGCCTCCTCTTAGAAAGAAACAATTGTTCCATGGCTGGAGACATTCAAGAGCTGGGGTGTTAAAGAAAAGTGGGTATCAGGACCAGCAGCTGGCGTAATGGCTATGTCGCTGGACTCCCATGTAGTCCACGGTGGTTCGAGTCCTGGACCCAGTGGCTTAAACTCACACTGGGTGCATGTGCATGTGTGCCCAAGATCCCGAGAAGAGAATGGAGGAGAAGGGATTGCGGTGTGGCCACCCCCCCCCCCCCCCCCCGAGGGTGATTTCTTGCTTTCTGTCTCTCTGTCTCTCCCGCGAGTGCATGGGCCCTATAGCAAAAACCTCTCCAAAAAGAAAAAGAGTATCCAGTGAAGGCTTCCTTTTTGTTCGGTCAGAAGAAATGGGAGAGTTCAGATAAGGCAACTGTTTGGGAACTTGGTGATGTGGTCTCCTGTAGGGAACTTTGTCTGTGGCCCCTGTCTGCATTGGCCACCTGCTGAAGCGAGCACTTGCCAAAGTCCAGCCAGCCTTCATTCACTCATTGAACAGATATTCCAGGGGTGCCTGATAAGCATCAGACTTAGTGCTTGGGGATGGGATCCCACAGAGCAACGGCCAGCATGCCCCTGCTCTGGGGCAGTGTGTGTCCCACTGAGGCAGGCGGGCAGGGAGCAGATGGGCGTGTCGGGTGGGTGACTGATGGGAGGAGGACAAAACAGGGAGAGACAGGGGCAGATGTGCTGGAGAGGGAAGAGACCAGGAAGGGGCCCACCTACCAGCCAGCATTGGGTCCAGGTTAGCAGGGGCGTGGGCCCCACAAAGCACCTGCGGATGAAGGAATCAGGCAGATTTATCCTGGCTCAGCCACTCAGCTCACAGTGGCCTTGGGCAAATCTCCAAGCTTCGGGTTATAGTTCTCTACAGTGGGAAGTAATCGTTCCCGGCAGGGCCGTTGAGAGGCTTGTGACGAGATGTGGAGAGCCCTTGGCACAGTGGTGCCCCATCATTAGAGGCTGAGATGAGTAAATTCCACCAAAGTCAGTTTTTTTTTTAAAGATTTATTTAAGTTTTTAACATTATTAATTTATTTATTCCTTTTTAATTTGACCAGAGAGAGAGAGAAAGGGAAAGTGAGAAAGCAAGCTGCCAGGTCCAGGACTTGAACCTTGGTCGGCCATATGGGAGTCCAGTGCCTTAACCACCATGCCTCCTGCTGGTCTCCAAAGTCAATTTTTTTTTGGAGAGGTTTTTGCTATAGGGCACATGTGCTCCCCAGAAAGACAGAGACAGAGAGACAGAAAGCGAGAAATCACCCCGCTGTGGGGATGGCCACGCCGCAATCCCTTCTCCTCCATTCTCCTCTCCGGATCTTGGGCACACACATACATGCGCCCAGCATTAGTTTAAGCTACCAGGTCCGGGACTCGAACCATGGTCGACTACATGGGAGTCCAGCAACATAGCCATCACGCTAACTGCTGGTCCCCCATTTTAATGTACGAGGAAGAAAGTGGACCAAGGTGGAGTGTTGGGGCGGGGAGACGGGGAGATGGTGGAGTCATCAGAATTTTCTCACCCCTTCCCATTCCTGTAGTCTGCGCAGGGTAGGACTGGGGGGAAGGGTGGCCTACCAGTGGGAAATAGATCTGGGAGGGGTCTGTTGACATCCCTGGGGGAGGGTGTAACCAAGGCTGGTTGGACCACAGGGGTTGGAGTGTCCTGTCATGTGCACCCACCCGCTTCCCAGGCCCGGCCTTGCCCAAGTCCCTTGGTCTCCCCACAGCGAGGGGGGCGGAGCTCAGGCACCTGGACACCCAGGTCCAGCGCTGTGAGGACATCCTGCAGCAGCTCCGGGCCGTGGTGCCCCAGATGGACATGGAAGGGGAACGCAACATCTGGATCGTGAAACCAGGAGCCAAGTCCCGTGGACGAGGTGGGGGCGCCCCTCCTTCCTGCACCAGCACCCCGTGACCCGCGTCCCCCCTAGAAGCCAGGGAGGTTGATAGTGCAGGCTCTATGGAAGCCAAGCTGCCTGGACTTGAATCCCAGCTCTGGTACGAATATGCTGTGTGACCTTGAGCAAGGTATAGCACCTCTCTGAACCTCAGGTCCCTGTGAAACGGGGATATTGGGGCCAGCAGGTGGCATGGTGGTTAAGGTGTTGGACTTCCACATGGCTGACCACAGTTTAAGTCCTAGACCTGGCAGCTTGCACTCTCGATTTCTCTCTCTGGTGACCACATGAGCCTTGTCACAAATTTAAAAAATAATAATGACAACGATAAATGATGTTAAATAAATCATTCTTTTTAAAAAAGGAAAAAGAAACAGGGGATATTACCTGCAATGTGAGAGTGAACTGAAGGGGTTGATCCAAAGCTCAGCATGGAGCCTGGCACAGAGCGGTGACCCCATAAACGTTGGTGGCTGTCATGATATTGTTTGATCCCCTCCTGCCCTCAGAGTTTGGGTTAATGATTTCGATAGGTTTGGTGATACTCACAGCAGTTAGTTGCTTGTCATCTAAGGGCTCTAAGATTCAACCAGTGCAGCCTTGTGGGGTTTAGCCTAGTTAGTAAGGACGTGGATGCTGGGGGCCAGAATCCTGGGTTCAAATTCAGTGTCTGGTCCTACCCCTGTAAGACCTTGGGCAGGCTAGTTAACCTCTTCTGTGTCTCATTTTCATCACTGGTAAGCTGGAAACAGTGCCAGAGAGGATTAAATAAGTGCTTAGGGACCAGCAGATGGTGTAATGGTTTCATCACTGGACTTTCACATAGTTGACCACAGTTCGAGTCCCAGACCAGTGGCTTAAAACTCATGCCGGGGGGAACCAGCAGTTAGCGTAATGGCTATGTCGCTGGACTCCCATGTAGTCGACCGTGGTTCACATCCCGGACCCGGTGGCTTAAAAGTCACGCCGGGCGCGTGTGCGTGCGTGCCCAAGATCCCGAGAGGAGAATGGAGGAGAAGGGATTGCGGCGTGACCATCCCCCCGGGGGGTGATTTCTCGCTTTCTGTCTCTATGTCTCTCTCTGTCTGGCGAGCGCATGCGCCCTATAGCGAAAACCTCTCCAAAAAAAAAAAAAAAAACAAACTCATGCCGGGTACATGTGCGTACGTGCCCAAAATCCCGAGAGGAGAATGGAGGAGAAGGGACTGTGGCACAGCCATCCCCCTGGGGGGTGATTTCTTGCTTTCTGTCTGTCTCTCCAGCGAGCGCACGCACCCTATAGCAAAAAATCTCTCCAAAACAAGGAAGTGCTTAGATTCTGTGCCTTCACGCGGTAACTGCCACACAGGTGCCGTTGCCCTTAGCTGATCCCAGTTACTCAGCAAGTGTGAGTGGAATTGAGCAGGAGAGCCGGCAGGCTGGGCAGTGCATCAGCCCAGGCTCTAACGACTGCACAGGGCCCTCCACGGCGTAGGACACCAGCACCTCCAAATGCTGCCCTTGGGTGGTTTATTCCTGTCCACATAGAGCTGCTGCAGCTCCAGGCGCTCTGGGACTCTCCAGGGGATGTCACGGTAAAGCCAGCATCAGTTCTTGTCTCTTTTTACCTTTAGAAACAATTTGTTGGGTCTGCACTGGGGCCTGGCTGACCACGGGGTTCAAGTCCTGGGCCCAGTGGCTTGAAAAACATGCCGGGTCTCTCTCTCTCTCTCACGCTGTCCCTTGCTGGTCAAATTAAAATAAATAAATAAATAAAGATTAAGGGAAATAAAACATGCTGGGTGAATGTGCATGCGTGCTCAAATTCCTGACAGGATGGAGAGATTGAGAAGGGATTGACTGTTCCCTATGGGGGGTGGTTTCTCCTCTCTTTCTCTGATGAGCACATGCACTCTCTCGCACAAAAAAGAAGGCAAAAATACTTCCTCATTTTAATTTTGTTTTAGTTTTCTTTCTTTTTTTTTTTTTTTTTTTGAGAGGTTTTTGCTACAGGGCGCGTGCACTTGCCAGAAAGACAGAGACAGAGAGACTAAAAGCAAGAAATCACCTCCCAGGGGGGATGGCCACGCCGCAATTCCTTCTCCTCCATTCTCCTCTCGGGATCCTGGGCATGCACATGCATGTGCCTGGTGTGAGTTTAAGGCTCCGGTCCGGGACTCTAACTGTGGTTGACTACATGGGAGTCCAGCGACATAGTCATTACGCCAACTGCTGGTCCCTTAACTTCCCTTCTTATACAAGAGATAAAATACTGTTTTCTGCCTAGGAAAATGGCTAGAATAAATGTCAGTCAACAGCGTTGGGTAGGATGTGGGCAGACACACACTCTCGTATGTTCTTGGTGAGAGTGCACGTTGGTAGGGTGTCTTTGGCAATACAAGATGAAAAATGCACATACCCATGAAGCCAGCACACCAGTGGCTAGAAATTTATGCTCCAGTTAATTCCTGATAATATGAGTTAACTTTACTGTTGCTCTGCATGTGCCAAGCACTAGTTCACATCCTGAACATGCTTTGGTTCATATAATCCTCTGAAACTGAGGCAGGTGTAGACTCTCACAGAGCCTGAAAGGGTATCTGTAAGGACTTGACAACAGCAGTTGGCTGCATCTGGGAAAGGAAACCTGTTTTTTTATTGTACAAAGGAAGTCTTTAAAAAGTTCATGAAAGGGGGACCAGCAGATGGCATGATGGCTATGTCGCTGGACTCCCATGTAGTCGACTATGGTTTGAGTCCCGGACCCCTTGGCTTATATTCACGCCGGGTGTGTTTACGTGCATGCCCAAGATCCTGAGAGGAGAATGAAGAAGGGATTGTGGTGTGACCATCCCCCTGGGGGGTGATTTCTCGCTTTCTGTCTCTCTGTCTCTCTCTGTCTATCTGGCCAGCGCACTTGCCCTATAGTAAAAATATCTCCAAAAAAATTAATTCATTCGTTAAAAAAAGTTCATGAAAGGGCCAGCAGATGGTGTGGTGGTTAAGGCACTAGACTCCCAAATGATCAACTGCAGTTTGAGTCCCAGACCTGGCAGTTTGCTTTCTCACTTTTTCTCTTTCTTTCTGATGTGCACATGTGTCCTATACCAAATTTTAAAATAATAGTAAATAAAATTAGGTAATTCTTTTTTAAAAAAAGTCATTGAAAATGTATATAGTGGAAAAACTATACATAGATTTCAAAATTTTCATCACCAAGATGAGCAGATGGCATAATGGTTATGTTACTGGACTCCCATGTAGTTGACCGTGGCTTAAATCCCAGACCCAGTGGCTTAAAATTCACGCTGTGCACATGTGTGCGTGCCCCAAATCCTGAGAGCATGATGGCGGAGAAGGGACTGTGGTGTGGCCATCCTCCCAGGGGATGACTTCTCACTTTCTGTCTCTCTGGTGAGCAGATGCACCCCATAGCAAAAATCTGCCTTTAAAAAGATTTATTTTTCTGCACCAAAATAAACTCATATTTATTTATTTTTTTATTATTATTTTTTTAAGAATTATTTTATTTAACTTTATTTATTATTATTATCATTATTATTTTCCAGTTTGATCAGAGACACAGAGAGAGAGAGTCAGAGACACAGAGAGAGAGAGAGGAAGTGAGAAAGCAAGCCACCAGGTCCGAGACTTGAACCGTGGTCGGCCATGTGGGAGTCCAGCGCCTTTAACCACCATGCCACTTGCCGGCCCCAACTCATATTTATTTTGTAATTCCATTTTCCACAAACTTTTAAAGTTTCTGTATATGCCTTTCAGTACTAATTTTTGTTTGTTTGTTTTATAGTCCATTAATTATTGGGGAAAAATATTTGCACATGTTTTTAAAAAGCCCTCTATGGGGCCAGCCCTTTAGCCTAGTGGTTAAGGGAGCCGGATCCCACATGGTAGATTGACTCCTGGTGTGGTGATCTGAAAAACATTCCAGGCATGTGTGTATATGCCCAAAAATCCTCACAGAATGGAGAAACAGAGAATGGATTCCAGCGTGGCCAGGCCCCGTTGAGTGGTGCTTTCTCCCGCTCTCTCTGGCAAGCACACACACTCTGGCAATTAAAAAGGCAAAACAAAACTGGTGCTGGACTCCCACATTGTCAACCACGGTTTGAATTTTGGACCTGGTGACTTAAAACTCATGCCGGCACATGTGTGCATGCCCAGAATCCTGAGAGGAGAAGGGATTGTGGAGTAGCCATCCCTCTGGAGGGTGATTTCTTGCTTTCTGTCTCTCTTGTCTCTCTCTTGTCTCTGGCAAGCACTCATGCCCTATAGCAAAAGTGCTTTAAAAGCAAAACAGAAACAGAATACTCTTTTGTCCACACATATATTCCTTTTCCTTCTTTTATTTTTATTTTTTTTGAGAGGTTTTTGCTATAGGGCGCGTGCGCTCGCCAGACAGACAGAGAGAGACAGAGAGATAGAAAGCGAGAAATCACCCCCCAGGGGGGGATGGCCACGCCACAATCCCTTCTCCTCCATTCTCCTCTCGGGATCTTGGGCACGCACGCACACGCGCCCAGCGTGAGTTTAAGCCACCGGGTCCGGGACTCAAACCGCGGTCAACTATGTGGGAGTCCAGCAACATAGCCATTACGCTAACTGCTGGTCCCTTCCTTCTTTTATTTTTTTAAAGAGAGGTATTTTGCTATAGGGTGCATGCACTCACCGGAGAGACAGAGACAGGAAGTGAGAAATCACTCCCCAGGAGGGGATGGCCATACTGCAGTCCCTGCTCCTGCATTCTCCTTGGGATGTTGGGCATGCACCCACATGCACCTGGCATGAGTTTCAAGCCTCTGGGTCCAGGACTCGAACTGCAGTTGGCCATGTGGGAGTCCAGCAACATAACCATTATTCCATCTGCCGGTCCCCATATATTCCTTTTCAAACTGACTAGTTTCAAACAAAACTGATTAGTTAGACAAAACTTAAAATCCTTTTTTATATATAATAATTATTATTATTTTTATTTTTATTATTTTTATTATTATTAAATTCACCAGAGAGAGATAAAGGGAGGGAAATTGAGAAAGCAATCCACCAGGTCCGGGACTCGAAGTGTAGTCACCCATGTGGGAGTCTAGCACCATAACTACCATGCCACCTGCCAGCCCCTTAAATCCTTAGCTTTCCCAAGGAACAGGGTTCTGGGTTGGGACAAGGGAGGCAGCCGTCCCTAGTTGGCTCCATTGGATCCATGGGTATGGAAGCGTAAGATGAGCTGCCCACGGTCCCTGGGCCGCCTCCCACCGAGCCTGACCTCTGACTCCCTGACACCCGTCTCCCCTCAGGCATCATGTGCATGGACCACCTGGAGGAGATGCTGAGGCTGGTGGACTGCAACCCCATGATGATGAAGGACGGCAAGTGGGTGGTGCAGAAGTACATTGAGCGGCCCCTGCTCATCTTCGGCACCAAGTTCGACCTGAGGCAGTGGTTTCTGGTGACTGACTGGAACCCACTTACTGTGTGGTTCTACCGTGACAGCTACATCCGCTTCTCCACCCAGCCCTTCTCCCTGAAGAACCTGGACAAGTAAGCTCCACCGCTCACCTCCCTGGAGTGCCCAGGCCAACTGGGGAGCTGGCAAGCAAACAGGCGGGGACAGTGCAGCGGATCATGCTGCAGTGCTGGCTGCAGACCCAGCTCAGCAGGCAGGGAGGCAGGCAGGCCACGCCCCCGCACCGCCGTCCTTCCTCCCAGCAGGTGCTTACTGAACGTGGGTATGGCAGTGAGCACAAGATCCCAGCTCTCAAGAGCTCACATTTTAGTAGGGAGAAACAAGCAATGGCCAAAATATGTAAAATTATTTAATAGGTTAAAAGGTGGATGGGACCAGCAGTTGGGGTAATGGTTATGTCGCTGGACTCCCATGTAGTCGACCGCAGTTCGAGTCCCGGATCCGATGGCTTAAACTCTCACTGGGCGTGTGTGCGTGCGTGCCCAAGATCCCGAGAGGAGAATGGAGGAGAAGGGATTGCGGCGTGACCATCCCCTCTGGGGGGGTGATTTCTCGCTTTCTGTCTCTCTTTTTGATGAGCTCATGCACCCTATAGCAAAAAAAAAAAAAACACTCTCCAAAAAAAGGTGGTATGGGCTGGGTCCAGCAGGCAGTGTAGTGGTTAAGGTGCTGGATTCCCACGTGGCCAACTGCGATTTGAGCCCCAGATCTGATGGCTCGAAAATCATGCCGGGACGTGTGTACGTGTGCCCAAAATCCTAGGAGGAGAGTGGAGGAGAAGGGACTGAGGCTTGGCCATCCCCCTGGGGGGTGATGTCTCACTTTCCATCTCACTGTCTCTCTGGAGAGTATACAAAGCCCTACAAAACAACCAAAACAACAAAAAATGCCTTTAAAATAAATGGTGTGTGTTATGAAAAAAGGAAATATAGAGCCAGGTAAAGGGAGGCCAGGAGGAATTTGAGAGGAGAAAGGCAAGAGGAGATATTAACTTGGGGGGGGTGAGAAAAAGTCTTGAGGGGCCCAGCAGGTGGCATGGTAGTTAAGGCACTGGATTCCCACACAGCTGACGTTAGTTCAAGTCCCAGACCTGGCAGCTTGAAAATCACACCAGGCATGTGTGCATGCATGCCCAAAATCCTGAGCAGGAGATAGAGAAGAGATCGTAGTGTGGCTGTCCTCTGGTGGGGGGGCTGATTTCTTATCTTCCCTTTGTCTCTTTCTGTCTCTGGGTGAGTACACAAGCCTCATGGCAAAAATCTTTTATTTTTATTTTTATTTATTCATTCATTTTGTTTTAATATGACCAGAGAGAGACACAGAGAGAAAGAGAGAAAGTGAGAAAGCAAGCCACCAGGTCTGGGACATGAACCATAGTTGGCCATGTGGGAGTGTCCAGCACCTTAGTCACCATGCCACATGCTGGTCCCGGCAAAAATCTTTTTTTTTTTTTTTTTTTTTTCTTTTTTTGGGAGAGGTTTTTGCTATAGTGCGCGTGCGCTTGCCAGACAGACAGAGAGAGACAGAGAGATAGAAAGCAGGAAATCACCCCCCAGGGGGATGGCCACGCCGCAATCCCTTCTCCATTCTCCTCTCAGGATCTTGGGCACGCACGCACACGCGCCCGGCGTGAGTTCAAGCCACCGGGTCCGGGACTCGAACCGCGGTCGACTACGTGGGAGTCCAGCGACATAGCCATTACGCTAACTGCTGGTCCCCCAGCAAAAATCTTTAAAAAAAAAAAAAAAAGCTTGTTCAAATCCCAGCTCAGCAGTTGCCCAGCTATGCGACTCTCAGCAAGTGAAAACCTCAGTTTCCACCTGCAGGATGGAAGCAGCAGTAGGAAGGGCTTTGTGACATAAGTGCCACTTTATATATTCTCTCTCATTCTTTTTTTTTTTTTAAAGAAAGAAAAACAATTTTGAGAAGTTTTTGCTATAGGGCGCATGCGCACACCAGAAAGAGAGAGACAGAAAGCGAGAAATCACCCCCCAAGGGGATGGCCACACCGCAATCCCTTCTCCTCCATTCTCCTCTCTGGATCTTGGGCACACACGCACATGTGCCCGGCGTGAGTTTAAGCCACCGGGTCTGGGACTCGAACCGTGGTCGACTACGTGGGAGTCCAGTGACATAGCCATTACACCTACTGCTGGTCCCTAAAGAAATTATTTAATTTGATTATTATTGTTTTTTTAATTTGCTATAGGACATGTGCACACACCAGAGACAGAGAAAGTGAGAAAGCAAGCTCCTAGGTCTGGGACTTGAGCCTCAGTCATCCATGTGCCAATGCCTTTAACCACCATGCCACCTGCTGGCTCAGTCATTCTTTATAAAAACCTAATGCACTCTTGGGACCAGCAGTTAGCGTAATGGCTATGTCGCTGGACTCCCACGTAGTTGACCGTGGTTCACGTCCCGGACCCGGTGGCTTAAACTCACGCCAGGCGTGTGTGCGTGCGTGCCCAAGATCCCGAGAGGAGAATGGAGGAGAAGGGATTGCGGCGTGGCCATCCCCCCTGGGGGGTGATTTCTCGCTTTCTATCTCTCTGTCTCTCTCTGCCTGTCCTGCGAGCACACGCGCCCTATAGCAAAAATCTCTCCCAGAAAAAGAAACCTAATGAAGTGGGTCCTACCCCGTTTTGCAGATGGGAGGAGCGTACAGGTTAGGTGACCTGCCTAGGATCTCATGACTAGCCAGTAGTGCAGGTGGGACTTGAGCACAACTTGGCAAATACAGAACTGTATACTTACCAGCTTTCTTATCTCCCAAAGCGCTGGGAGGGCTTAGCATCTTAGATAGGACTGGCTCTGGCCCCCAGGAGAATTTAGTGGGGCCGGGCCTTGTCCTTTCTGTCTCCCTGGTAGGGCCCCATCTCAGGTTAAACGGTGCAGGCGGCTCAGGCCAGGATTTCCCTGCCCTCGCCGCGTTTGGGTGGGAGGGGCACATGGCGACACCTCGGCCCTCTGTTCTCCCCCAGCTCGGTGCACCTGTGCAACAACTCCATCCAGAAGCACCTGGAGAACTCGTGCCATCGGCATCCACTGTTGCCCCCCGACAACATGTGGTCCAGCCAGAAGTTCCAGGCCCACCTACAGGAGATGGGGTCCCCCCACGCTTGGTCCACCATCATCGTGCCTGGCATGAAGGCTGCCGTGATCCACGCGCTGCAGACCTCCCAGGACTCCGTCCAGTGCCGGAAGGCCAGCTTTGAGCTCTACGGCGCCGACTTCGTGTTCGGGGAGAACTTCCAGCCCTGGCTGATTGAGATCAATGCCAGCCCCACCATGGCACCCTCTACTGCCGTCACTGCCCGGCTGTGTGCTGGTGTCCAGGCCGACACCCTGCGCGTGGTCATCGACCGGCGGCTGGACCGCAGCTGTGACACAGGAGCCTTTGAGCTCATCTATAAACAGGTGAGGTGTTCGGGCCCAGGCAGGACCCCAGGGCGTCTGACCCTTCTTTCAGGTAGATCCATGGTGAAGCACAAGGGTGTACACTCAGACCTAGTTCAAGACCTGGGTTCCCGTCCTCGTCTTGCCATGGGGACCTAGAACAGCTACTTTGCTTCTTTGAGCCTCAGTTTCCTCATCTGTAAAGTGAGGATATTAGTACCATCTTTCTCATGGGGTTTGAAAGAATAAAATGGGTTATGTATGGATAGTATTTTTAAAGAGGCATATAGTATAGTGTTAAAGACTCTGGAACCTCCTTGGGTTCAAATCCCATTGACTAAGGATAAGCTGTGTGACTTTGGACAAGTTCCTAACTTCTAGGGGTCTGTTTCCTTATCTGTAAAGCAGGAATATAAACAGTCCCTAATTCATAAGGTGGTGAGGGTTAAGTGAGTGGCTCTAAGTAAAGTACTTTATATAAAGCCTGGCAGCATAGCAAGTGCTGTACAAGCTGTCGCTATCATTGTCATCACCTAACAGGGTTGTTAGGAGTTTCGTGCTAAATGAAACCACCTATTTAGTGCCTGGGTGTAGAGTAAGAGTTCAGTAGCGGGCCAGCCCTGTGGTGCAGCGGTTAGGATCCAGCACGGAGAAAGCTGGATCCCACACGACCCACTGGGGTTTGAATCCCAGCCCCATCAGGCCAGGCTCAACCCAGGAACCTGGCAAGATGTAGAATTGGGAGGGCAGGCAGCAGGTGGCATGGAGATTAAGACGCTGGTCTCCTGCGTGACCAACTGCCATTCAAGTCCCGGATCTGGCTACTTGCCTTCTCATTTTCCCTCTCTGTCTGTCTCTCTCTGGTGAATATGCATACCATATAGAAAATTAAAAACTAATATAATAATAATAGGAACCAGCAGGTGCCGTGGTGGTTAAGGTGCTGGACACTCCCACATGGCTGACCATGGTTCGAGTCCCGGACCTGGCAGCTTCCTTTGTCCCTTTCCCTCTCTGTGTGTGTGTGTGTGTGTCTCTCTCTCTCTGGTCAAATTAAAATTAATTAATTAATTAAATAAATAAATAAATAAATAATTTTTAAAAATATATAATAACAATAAATAAAATAAATATTTTTTACATAGATGAAGAATTACACAAAAAAGGATTGCAGCGTGACTGAGCCCTGCTGGATGGGTTCTCTCTGCCCCTCTCTCTTTTGTGTGCATATGTGTTCTCTATGATGGATAAAACTAGATTTAAAAAGAGTCAACTAGTGGGAACGGCTATTATTTTTATAAAAGAATTATTTAGAGAGGGAGAGCTAGGTACGACCCTCACCAGGAATGGAGATGAATAAACGCGACTGGCAAAGTAGGAGAAGGCATGGGAGAAGAAGCCATCAGCAGAACCCCTGGTTCAGACAACACGATTCTGATGAGAGGCACAACCCAGGGACAGCACAGAGCCCACAGGACTCTGCCCAGAGAGATGATGAGGCCCCATCGACGTCGTCCAGTGCAGCTGGGAGCTCTTCTGCACCAGATCTACCAGGGTATTACTTCGACCCTGAAAAGAAGCGCTACTTCCGCCTGCTCCCTGGACATAACAACTGCAACCCTCTGACGAGGGAGAGCATCCAGCAGAAGGAGATGGAGAGCAAACGACTGAAGCTGCTGGAGGACGAGGACAGGCAGAGAAAGAAAGTAGCCAGAATGGGATTTAATGCATCTTCTTTGCTGCAAAAGAGCCAGCTGGGTTTTCTCAACACCACCAATTATTGCCGGTTAGCCCAGGAACTGCGACTGAGCTGCATGCAGAGACAGAGGGTCCAGATTCAGAGCTCAGATCCTTCCGCTCTGGCAAGTGACCGATTTAACCTCATACTGGCGGATACCAATAGTGACCGGCTCTTCACAGTGAACGATGTCAAAGTGGGAGGCTCTAAGTACGGTATCATCAGCCTGCGTGGTCTGAAGACCCCTCACCCAAGGTGCGGATGTTCGAAAACCTCTACTTCACCAACCGGAAGGTGAATTCTGTGTGCTGGGCCTCGCTGAGTCACTTGGATTCCCACATCCTGCTGTGCCTCATGGGACTCGCGGAGACTCCAGGCTGTGCCACTCTGCTCCCAGCATCGCTGTTCGTCAATAATCATCCAGCAGTAGACCGGCCCGGCATGCTTTGCAGTTTCCGGATCCCTGGTGCTTGGTCCTGTGCGTGGTCCCTGAACATCCAGGCAAATCACTGCTTCAGTACAGGCTTGTCTCGGAGGGTCCTGCTGACCAACGTGGTGACAGGACACCAGCAGTCATATGGAACGAACAGTGATGTCTTGGCCCAGCAGTTTGCTCTCCTGGCTCCTCTGCTGTTTAATGGCTGTCGTTCCGGGGAGATCTTTGCCATTGATCTGCGTGCTTCAAATCAAGGCAAGGGTTGGAAGGCCACCCGCCTGTTGCATGACTCGGCTGTAACCTCTGTGCAGATTCTCCAAGAAGAGGACTCCCTGATGGCATCAGACATGTCTGGAAAGATTAAGCTGTGGGACCTGAGGACCTCTAAGTGTCTGATGCAGTTCGAAGGACACGTGAATGAGTACGCCTACCTGCCGCTGCATGTTCACGAGGAGGAAGGAATCCTGGTTGCAGTGGGCCAAGACTGCTACACGAGAATCTGGAGCCTACACGATGGCCACCTGCTCAGAACCATCCCCTCCCCGTACCCGGCTGCCAAGGCCGACATTCCCAGCGTGGCCTTCTCATCGCGGCTTGGTGGCTTCCGGGGAGCGCCCAGGCTGCTCATGGCTGTGCGGCAGGACCTTTATTGTTTCTCTTACAGCTGATCTGCAAGGTGCAGCCTGGAGGGTGTGGATTTGATTTAAGGGCGTATAGAGTGGTTATCACCATTTCTGATGAGGATATTTTCAGTGATGCTCAGTGTACCAGATCCCAATCCATCTGGACACTTGGGGCAAGGTGGTAAATGTTCTATGTGAAGACACTTTGTAAAGTTATTTCAGTTAAGTTGTGGCTCAGAGAGCTTGAAAGTCCTTTTCATAAAAGGTACCTATTTCCTTTCCTTGTTGAATTCCTTAGAATAGTCCTCTGCCCTTTTTTAATTCAAAAAGACTTAATCATCAAAAGTTTTGGGGAAAAAGATCCTTTTATCCTTTTTATATTCTTTAAGGCTTTTGTCACAGGACTCATTTGCTCACTGGAGATAAGATAGAGACGGTGAGATGGAAAGTGAGAAATCACCCCCAACAGGGGATGGCTACACCACAGTCCTTTCTTCATTCTACTCCTGAAATTTTGGACATGCACACACAAGGGCCCAGTGTGATTTCCAAGCAGCCAGGTCTGGGACTCGAACCACAATCAACTACAGTGGGAGTTTTAATGCCTTAACCACCACGGTACCTGATGCCCTAAAGAATAGATAATTTTAAGTGATGGAAGTTTTAAACAATCCTTAACATGACTTTGTTGATTGACCTTCCAGAATATAAAGTATAGCAACTCTAGCCTCTTGAATGTCAAAAGTGGCTTTGATTTTTTTTTTTTATATATATAACCTATGAGCAGCAGTTTGTGAACTGTTTATACAGAGTGTTAAAGAGCTTGTTTTTCTACTCAACAATGAATGAGAAGGAGGCGTGATATGGCATGTTGCTTGTTAAAGATTTAGAAGACTCATGCTTCAGCTGCTGTTAGCAAACCAGCTGCAGCAGTGTCGCTACTCCAGTCTTGGACGAGGGCAGAACAGAAGGGTAGTGACTGGGACCAGCTTTAATCTCTCTGCCTCTTCTGACCACTCAGCCCCTCTCCACGCTGCTCCGTGCGAGCCCCAAGAAACTGACCTGTGACTGCACAGAGCTCCCTGACGCCCCCTGGCAGCCAATGAAAGTCCAGCAGAGAAGCCAGGGAGCCACCTGAAATACACACAGCACACACTAGTGCCCAGTATCTAACCTGTGAAGGGTACCTCTCTGTTCCTCATTCATTCTCATGAGCACATACTCTCCTGAATATAGAAAGCATTTTTAATTTCTTTAATTAAAAAAAAATAAAAGAGATGGGCCAGCAGATGGCTTGGAGGTTAAGGCAGCTGGATCCTATGTGGCCAAGTGCACGTGTGCACACGCACCCCAAATCCTGAAAAGAAGAAGGGGTCACAGCATGGTCATCCCCCCGAGGGGTACTTTATCACTTTATCTGCTATGATTGCACATGACCTATAGCAAAAAATTTTTAATTAAATTCTTAAAATAATAAAGAGAGGTGGTTGTTAGTTCCCTGGCTCCCTCCCTGCTGGGCTATGTGTGGCTGTGACCAAAGGCCTTAGCTTCTATTGGAAAGCCTTCCATTCTTTCTGGGTTCCAGTAATTGCTTTGTCCCTTCAGACCTGCCGCAGGCAATTGTACCTCTCTGTTGCTAGCCCCAGGTGTTCCCTGCTAGAGCCCTCATTCCCTGTGCTATACGGAGAACTAAATCAGATTGGCTATGGGATGGATGAGCTTCATGTTACAATAAAGCTTTAATGTCATGTTTTATAAAAAAAAAAAAAAAAAAAAAAAAAAAAAAAGAATTATTTATTTAATTTTACTTATTCTTTCATTTATTTTTTTAATTTATTGACTTTCAATTTGACCAGAGCGAGACACACACACACACACACACACACACACACAGAAAGAGAGAGGGAGGGAAAGTGAGAAAGCAAGCCACCAGGTCTGGGACTCAAACCGCGGTTGGCCATGTGGGAGTGTCCAGAGCCTTAACCACCACACCACCTGCTGGTCCCGGTAACTGCTATTATTATCATTATCACCATTATTTTACTCATCTTGTTTCAAAAAGAGATATGAGGGGCCAACAGGTGGTGTGGTGGTTAAGGTGTTGGACTCCCACATGGTCGACCACAGTTTGAGTCCTATATCTGATGGCTTGCTTTCTCACTGTCTCTCTCTCTCTATTTCTCTCTGGTGAGCACACATGCCCTATAGCAAATTTAAAAATAATAGTAATAAATGAAATTAAATTTTAAAAATCCTTTGGGGAAAAAAGAGATCAATCTATGTAGAGAATAAGAGTTTGGTTTTTTTTTTTTTTTTGAGAGGTTTTTGCTTTAGGGTGCGTGCGCTCGCCAGATAGACAGAGACAGGCAGAAAGCAAAAAATCACCCCCCAGGGGGCATGGCCACAACGCAATCCCTTCTCCTCCATTCTCCTCTTGGGATCTTGGGCACACACGCACACGCGCCCGGCGTGAGTTTAAGCCACTGGGCCCGGGAGTCAAACTGCAGTCAACTACATGGGAGTCCAGCAACATAGCCATTACACTAACTGCTGGTCCCAAGAGTTTATTTTTAATTAATTGATTATTATTATTATTTTTAAATTTATGTGTTCACCAGAGAGAGACAGAGACAGAGGGAAAGTGAGAAAGCAAGCCACTTGGTCTGGGACTTGAAGCACAGTTGGCCATGTGGGAGTCCAGTGCCCAACCATCACACCACCTGCCAGCCCCAAGATTTTTTTTTTAAAGAATTATTTAACTTACTTACTTTATTTATTTATTTATTTAAATTTGCCCAGAGAGAGACAGAGTGAGAGAGAGAAAGTGAGAAAGCAAGCAACCAGGTCCGGGACTCAAACCATGATTGGCCATGTGGGAGTGCCCAGTGCACTTTACCACCACACTACCTGCTGCCCCGATTTTTTTTTTTTTTTAGAGAGATTATGTGCTACAGGGCGCATGCACTTGCCAGAGATGCAGAGAGAGACAGTGAGAAAAAGCGAAAAATTACCCCCCAGGAAGTTAACCACATCACAATCCCTTCTCCATTCTCCTCTGGGATTTGGGGCATGCATGCACATGAGCACAGTGTGAGTTTAAAGCCACTGGGTCCAGGACTTAAACCATGGCTGGCCACGTACGAGTCCAGCACCTTGACCACTATGCCACCTGCTGTCCCCAACAAGATTTTTTTTTGAGAGGTTTTTGCTATAGGGCGCGTGCGCTCACCAGAAAGACAGAGACAGACAGACAGACAGAAAGCGAGAAATCACCCCCTGGGGGGATGGCCACGCTGCAATCCCTTCTCCATTCTCCTCTCGGGATCTTGGGCACGCACGCACACGCGCCTGGCATGAGTTTAAGCCACCGGGTCCAGGACTCAAACTGCGGTCGACTACATGGGAGTCCAGTGACAGAGCCATTACGCCAGTTGCTGGTCTCCCCAACAAGATTTTTTAAAGTCAGTCAGCCAAGGATTTCTGAGTTCCTGCATGTAATTTTTTACAGTTGAGCTAAGTGCCTTTTGACTTAGATTTGACTTCGCTCAAAGTTTAGCTGTAGGGAGGTTCTCTCTGATCACATGACCTAGGTATCTTCATCTTTCTTATGGTGATTGATCATCTCTTAGATTTCTATACTGGCATTTTGGTTTTAAAAAATGTAAATGAGGATATTTAAGGGCAAGTGGATAGGACAACGACAAGGGGAAGGTTTTGCTTTGCAGATCAGGCTCTGGAATGGGTGTCAGGAGAACCCAGCTCCAGAGATAGATCCAGAGTATCTGGCTTGGACACTATGCATCTGCATTTTTATCACAGGTCCTGTTGTTCCCAAATGTGTTTTATTGCTGATTTCTTGATGTTTAGTTTGTTTCTAAGACACCCTTCTTCCCCCCCTTTTTTTTTGTTTTTGCTATAAGGTGTGTGTACTTGCTGGATAGACAGACAGTGAGAGGCAAAGTGAGAAATCTCCCCCTAGGGGTTAGCCACACCATAACCCCTTTTTCATTCTCCTCTTGGGATTTTGGGCACATGCGCACACACACGCAGCTTGATTTTCAAGCCACTGGGTCTGGGACTCAAACCACTGTCGGCCATGTGGGAGTCCAGCATGTTAACCACCACACCACCTGCTGACTCCAAGATTTGCATTTAAAAAAAAAAAGTTTGTTTCTTTCGTGAGAGAGAGAGACATGCACCCTCAACAGGGTCTCGTGTTACAACCCTCCCGGTCTTCCAAGCCAGCCAGGATCACGGGTATGCATGCCTGGCAGGTACAGGTGGACCAGGGAACAGAACCTGTGGTCTTCCAAATGAATCTGGCATCCCTTGAACAGTGCCTTATCACTGTGCCACCAAGCCAGCCCTCTCTTGTTTTCCGTGCAACCTGTAGTCAGAGTTCACACCTCCCATTGGTATTTTTGTCTGTTTAATCTCGGAATCTAGGACAGACCTACAGCTTTGCTTTCCATAGTTTGGATCTTTTGAAGAGGCCAGGCCAATTGTTTTCTAGAACTGTCCCACATTCTGGATTTATCTGATCGTTTTCTGTGGTGGTGTTTACCACGGTCTTCTGTTACCTGAATGGCCTGCAAACTAGAAGCGAGGTCAAACAGCTTGATGAGGTTCAGGTTACAACACTTCGGAGGTGACCCTGGGTCCCTGTCCATCACGAGGCAGTCTGTCAGGATGCCTCATGATTAGTGGTGCTGTTTGACAGGGGTGGAGGGGGTGGCGGCCAGATCTCTCCATTGTAAGCTATGTCCTCCCCTTTGCATTCAAGATTACTTCGTGAGGTGATACGTTGGCTGTGCACAAATGACACATTTTCCTGTTATCCTCTTCACCAAATTGTTTGGATATCCAGTTCTGATAATTGTCTTTTTTTTTTAAGAGTTGCATAGTAGTAAATTTCTGTTCTATGGAGTTGTTGGAAAAGTCATAATTTTTTTTTTTTTAAAGAATTATCTTTTTTGGGGGGGAGAGGTTTTTGCTATAGGGCACATGCACTTGCCAGAAAGACAGAGAGAGACAGAAAGCGAGAAATCACCCCCCAGGGGGGATGGCCGCACCGCAATCCCTTCTCCTCTATTCTCCTCTCAGGATCTTGGGCACACACGCGCACGCGCCCAGCATGAGTTTAAGCCACCGCGTCCGGGACTCGAACTGCAGTCAACTATATGGGAGTCCAGCAATATAGCCATTACACCAACTGCTTGTCCCAAGATTTATCTTATTTAACTTTATTTATTTATTTATTTTTATATTTGACCAGAGAGGGACAGAGTAAGAGAGAGAGAGAGAGAGAAAGTGAGAGCAAGCCTCTGAGTCCGGGACACGAACCACAGTCGATCATGTGGGAGTCCAGCGCCCTTAACCACCATGCCACTTCTCATCCCCACATAGTATATTTTTTTTATGCAAAACTGTGTCATCACTTTTCCAATAATAACAGTATATTCATTTACTGAGATTCTTCTGTGAAGACGAGCTTGGGTTCTTTGGGAGCTCTTGTTGTTGTATTTTTAAAAAAATAATTATTTAATTTTATTTATTATTTTTATTTATTTATTTATTTATTTATTTATTTATTTATTTAGAGTTCACCAGAGAGAGAGAGAGACAGAGAAAGGGAAGGTGAGAAAGCAAGCCATCAGAACTGGGACTTGAACTGTTATCGCCATGTGGGAATCCAAGGCCTCAACTACCATGCCACCTGCTGGCTTCTTGTTGCTGTATGTTTAAGGTGCTCCAAGTGATTCCAGTGTGTTAGATAGATTCTAATCTAGACCCTCTGATGACACAGAAGACACCTCAAAGCAGCTCGAGGTTGAAAGAGTTGGTAGCCAGGCCTGGGAGACTGTGCGGGAGGGACAGCTGGGCGCAGTAGGACCTGAGAACTGCAAGACTGCAAGGGGCTCCTGTCCTGGACCCTCCCTCTCTCCCTCTGTAGATTAGCTACTTCATTCTCCACACAGACTGCCTTTTCTTTCTCTTTCCTTTTTAAAGTTTGCTACAGGGTCCATGTGCCTGCTAGAGAGAGACAGAGAGAAAGAGAAAGCAATCCCCGGGGTGTGGTCACACTGTAATCCTTTCTTCTCCATTCCTTGATCTTGTCTGGATCTGGGGCATACACACATACGTGACGTGTTTTTCAAGCCACCAGGGCCTGGGATTCGAACCACACAGTCAGCCAGGTGGGATCTGGCTCCCTTAGCCACTAGGCCATGGGACTGACCCAGACTGCCTTTTTTAGGGCTCTTCATTTTTGTTCCCCCATAATATGGTCTCATACGAGCCTCTCATCTGTCTGGGTGTCATAACTGAAACATTCTCTGTAGGGAATCTGATTGGCTCGGCCCAGGAAGCGGTGCTGTGGAGCGAAGGTGTACACGTTCCAGCAGGGGCTGGGCTGCCCGGGGCCAGTGCGTGGGTGTTCCTGCTGAGGCACAGCTAGGGATCCCCAGCTCTGGCTTACCCATCCTCGGGGCTCTGTGACTCTCTAGGTACTGATCAGACCTCTAGAACCAACCCTCTTTAGATAGCAGAGATGAGCTTCCTGTTTCTCAGCCCAAAAACATTAGTCTCTCTCTCTCTCTCTCTCTCTTTGTAAGAGAGATTTTTGCTATAGAGCATGTGCACTTGCCAGAGAGAGAGAAACAGAGGGACAGAAAGTGAGAAATCACTCCCCAGGGTGAATGAACGAGATCCCTTCTCCTTCATTCTCCTCTCAGGATTTTGGGCATGCATGCACACATGCCCAGCATGAGTTTTATTTTATTTTTTTAACTTTATTATTATTATTATTTTCCAGTTTGATCAGAGAGAGAGAGAAAGTGAGAAAGTAAGCCACCAGGTCCAGGACTCAAACTGTGGTCGCCCATGTGGGAATCCAGGGCCTTTAAGCACCATACCACCTGCCAGCCCACCGGTGTGAGTTTTTAGCCACCGAGTCCTGGACTCAAACCATGGTCAATTATGTGGGAGTCCAACATAACCATTATGCCATCTGCTGGTCCCAATTTTCTCTTTTCAAGATTATTAATTTTATGGGACCAGCAGTTAGTGTAATGGCCATGTCGCTGAACTCCCTTGTAGCCGACCACAGTTTGAGTCCCAGACCCAGTGGCTTAAACTCACACTGGGCTTGTGCGCGTATGTGCCCAAGATCCTGAGAGGAGAATGGAGAAGGGATTGCAGGTGGCCAACCCCCCTGGGGGGTGATTTCTCGCTTTCTATCTCTGTCTTTCTAGCAAGTGCGCACCCTGTGGCAAAAACCTCTCAAAAAAAAAAAAAAAAAAAAAAAAGATTATTCATTTTATTTCTTCCTTGACAGAGATGGGCACCTCCACGCCGCCATCCAACCCCAGTCTCAGCCCTACCAAATCTCGGGCATGCGCACAGGTGCCTGGCGTGCTCAGGGATGTCCTCAAACACGAGCCAGGACCTTTCCCTGTGGGTCTGTTGCAGTACCACTGTGCTGCTGCCAGACCTCCAGAGACTTTTCTCGATCAGGTGCCTCAGAAACTAGTTCTGTGCGTCTTCCCTGGGTCCCGCAAGGCCCAGGATTCCAACAGAGCCTCTGAGTGGGCCTTGTCTCTGCTTTTTGCCCACAGCCCGCCGTGGAAGTGCCCCAGTATGTGGGTATCCGGCTCCTGGTCGAGGGTTCCACCATCAAGAAACCTATGGCGCTGTGTCATCGGCGGATGGGGGTCCGCCCAGCACTCCCTCACCTGCTACCTCAGCGAGGCTCTGGGGAAGGCAAGGACTCGGGGACCCCTACCCACAGGTCAGCTTCTAGGAAGGCCGCGGGGGCCAGGAGGCAGGGGCACGCTGAGGAGCCTGTCTCTGGTGCCACCACCTCAGCCCTCAGGAAGGGGAAGAAAGGCAAGGCAAGAAATGCCACCGCCCTGGTCCGCCCCGCTCTCCGGAAGGGGGCGCCCCTGAGCACCAGGACGGGCTGCACGCTGACCGCGACCTTTGCTAGTGGAGACGGGCAGCCCCACCCCCTGAACAGATTGCCATTGAGTCTGAAGGACCCCCAGGTCCTGGGTAAGACCCTTCGCCCAAAACCCCGCGGCGTCCCAGGGCAATTTCTTCCTGCCCTCCAGGCTCCTCCCAACCGCCTGGATTTGCCCCTCCGCCCGACAGCTGCCGGCGGCAAGTAAAAGCACTGCTCCCAAAGCATTCCTTTAAACACACACGCAGTGAGTACCGGCCCTCCAGAGGAGTCGCCCTGCGAGGCCGGGATGCTTATTTCCAAGAAGCCAGGACGCAGGACCAGGTCGCTCTCTCTCCGGAACCCGAGCTTGCCGCCGTGTTCTGCCCTCGCCCCCTTGAACCTGCCTCTAGGGGAAAGGAACTAGTGTCCCTACAGCACTTCACGGTTTGCACCGTGCTGCCACCTAACCAGCCCCGTAGTCCTCGCAGTGACCGGCAAGGTAGGTTCCATGTTCCTCATTTTCCAGCCGAGGTGTCAGGAAGTTTAAGGAAGTTGCCCGAGGTTGCACAGCTCCGAAGGGGCAGAGCTGGGACGCAGACCCAGGTCTGTTGGACTCCAAACCCTGTGATCTTCCCACTGCCTCAGGGCTCCACATACCCTCACCCTGCCCCCCGCCACCCCTGCCCTCTGCACACACCCTGTGGGACGCCGGGTCAGCCCGGGCCCCTCCCGGGCCCTCACAGCTAACCTTGCTCCCACAGCCCCTAACCACCCCGCCAGCCTCCACGCCAAGGCCCGGCTGCCTTCTCCCCGCGTGCTCCGACCCCAGGGGCGGGGCCTCAGACTGCAGTACAGCAAGCTGGTGGGCGCTAAGGCCCTGTCGACCACAGGCAAGGCCTTGATGACTCTCCCTATGGCCAAGGTTTTGATTTCCCTCCCAAATAATCCTGACCTCAAGCTGGCGCCCTGCATCCTGAAGCCAAGAAAGGTGGGCCTTGAACCGCCTCGCACCCTGGCGGCCAGTACTGAGCACTGGGGTCTGGGCTAGAGGGCACAGGCCGAGGGCAGGCTGGCCCGTCCCTGGGGGGAGGGCTTGTCTCCCTCCAAGCCTCCTTCCTAGACAGACCCCTGATCATCTCTCCCCTTCTCCCCTCCTTTCATACCGAGGCCGTGGCTCCTATCTGCCTTCGAGGCCCCCCTCCTGGAAGTCCCTTGTGGCCTGTGCCCTCCGAAGTCGGAACTCTTCCCAGCACCCATAGGAAGGGCAAGGGCAAAGGCAAACTCAAGGCCAGACTCGGGGACAAACCCAAGGCCGAGGCATACCCCGTGAAGAGGCTGAGCCTCCCTGAACCCCCGCCCTTCACTGATACATTCCAGAGACTGGGGACGTGGGAGCTATGAGGCTGGGGAAGCCCTGCTTCCATCCTCACTGCCCCTGTCCTGGACCCAGTGCCAAATAAAAGGACAAATGACGTCCTGGGCTCGGCTCCGTTGCTGTTGGAAGCAGAGTGGGCAGGCAAAGCCCTCTGCCCGGAGGCCCAGGGCAGCGCGAGGCCAGCAGCAAGGCCTCCGTGCAGCAAGGCCCAACGCCCACTGGGGACAGTCCGGGCTTCCTCTGCAGGGACTGTCCCGGCATCTGATCTCAGGGTGGGGGGAATAAGCCTTCATTATTCAGACGAGGAAACTGAGAGTGCAAGAGGAGATGTGCCTCGCCCACGGTCACCTGGCAGTGAATCGAAAGCAGGGACACACTGCCAGAGCTGCTGGGAGCCCCCCAAGCCTAGAGGAGTAGGTGGCTGGCAGCAGTGACGTCCACTGGGCGTCATGATGACATGAGACATACTGGAAAGGGTAGACCTTGCCCAGACTCCAGCTCTTCTGGAGAGAAAGGGAGCGGGTCTGCCCTTTACTCAGCCAGGGGCCAAGATGACCTAAAAAGATCATATCCAACGAGCCGCACCCATGGGGAAAATGGGGTATTTCCTAGCTGTAGTGGGTCGAATCACAGTGCCACTAAAGATATGCCCACCTTGGGAACCAGCAGTTAGCGTAATGGCTATGTCACTGGACTCCCACGTAGTCGACCGCGGTTTGCGTCCCGGACCCGGTGGCTTAAAACTCACGCCGGGCGCGTGTGCGTGCATGCCCAAGATCCCGAGAGGAGAATGGAGGAGAAGGGATTGCGGCGTGACCATCCCCCCCGGGGGGTGATTTCTCGCTTTCTGTCTCTATGTCTCTCTCTGTCTGTCTGGCGAGTGCACGCGCCCTATAGCAAAAACCTCTCCAAAAAAAAAAAAAAAAAAAAAGATATGCCCACCTGGACCCTGGGAGCGTGACCGTATGCGGGAAGAGTCCTTGCAGATGCAATTACATTTTAGATCTCGAGATGAGATCATCCTGTATCATGTGGATGGGCCCTAAATTCAGCAACAAGTATCCTTTTAAGAGTCAGAAGAGGGGCCAGCAGGTGGCAGGTTGGTTAAGGTGCTAGACTCCCACTTGGCTGACTACAGTTTGAATTCTGGACCTGGTGGCTTGCTTTTTCATTTCCCTTTTCTCTCTAGTCAAATCAAATAATAATAATAAATACAATTAATTATTTAAAAAAATAAAGTCAGAAGACAAGACACACACTTGGAGGAGGTCGTGTGAAGATAGAGGCAGGTTGGTGTGATGCACCGACGGGACCACAAGCCCTGGAGCTAGTACCGACTAGGAAGGCTTCAGAGGGAGACGGCACTGTTGACACCTTGACTTTGGAGCTTCTGACCTTCAGAACTGAGAACGTTCATTGTTTTTTGTTTTGTTTTTATTTATTTATTTATTTATTTGCTACAGGGCATGTGCACTCACCAAAGAGAAAAAGAAAGGGAAAGTGAGAAATCACTCCCTCGAAAGGATGGCCATGCCACAATCCCATCTCTTCATTCTCTTCTCAGGATTTTGGACATGCACACACACATGCCAAGCATGGTTTTCTTTTTCTTTTTCTTTTTTTTTGGGGGGGGGGGGGGGAGTTTTTTGCTATAGGGCTCACGTACTCACCAGAAAGACGGAGACAGAGAGACAGAAAGCGAGAAATCACCCCCCTGGGGGGATGGCCACACTGCAAACCCTTCTCCCTAATTCTCCTCTCAGTATCTTGGGCACGCACGCACACGCGCCCGGTGTGAGTTTAAGCCACTGGGTCCAGGACTTGAACCATGGTCAACTACATGGGAGTCCAGCAACATAGCTATTATACCAGATGCTGGTCCCCGGCCAAGCATGATTTTCAAGTCACTGGGTCTGACACTTGAACAGTGGAATTGACCATGTGGGAACCATCCATTTTAACCTCCATGCTACTTGCTGGCCTAAGAGTTAATTGTTTTATGCCACCAGCTTGTAGTTATTTGTTACAGCTACCCTAGGAAACAAATATACTAATCAAATTGAAGAAATTTGAATTCTGACCCAGAAATTCTTGCATAACCAAACCAGGAAATGCATACAAGCAAGTTCACAGCAGCATTGTGGTAGTAATAGCCAAAAGACCTCTGTCCATTTACTGTAGGATAGAAAAACTAGTCTATTCAAACAATGGAATTCAAATTACATACTGTCTTAGTCTGCTACTGCATTGTTAATGGAAATACCTGGGACTGGGTAATTTATAAAAATCGAGATTTATTTGACTCATGATTCTGGTGGCTCAAAGTCCAAAGGCATCAAAAAATGGTGGAAGCCAAAACTTAGAGCAGAGCGGCTTGATCTGTATCCATGGGGAGGCTCTGTCTGCCTCATTTCTTCTCCTCATCACCCCATCCTGATTCAGCCTTGGTGTGTGGGGACCATCGTAACCACCCAATCGCTAATCTCTTCCCAAAGGCCCCACCGTTCAACACAAAAATTGGATCAAGTTTTTACTCTCTCAGTCCCATTTCAACGGCTCAACATGTGAATTTGGGGGGAATGCATTCAAATAATAGTACATGCCAAACAGCACAGATGCATGCCACAGTCAGGAGCAAGAGCAGATCACAGTACATGAAGTATCAATCCATTCATGGGATCTTCCAAACCAGGCAAAGTGAAACATTGTCCGGGGAAGCTTATGTATGTGGTAACACTTGAAAAATAGATGAAAAATTCCTCCAAATCTAACCTAGACTCCTAGAGGTAGGACCCTCCAGGAGCCTTTTATTTTATTTTATTTTATTTTGTAGAAGTTGTGCCTTAGGGTGTGGGCCTAAGGCACCAGAGAGATAGTCAGAGGAAAGTGAGAAATCAGAAATCACCCTCCTATGGGGGGTTGACCATGCCACAATCCTTTCTCCTCTATTCTCCTCCTGGGATCTTGGGTACACACATACATGCACCTGGCATGAGTTTCAAACCACCGGATCTAGGACTCAAACCATGGTTGGCCGCATGGGAGTCTAGCCACATAACTGCTACACCATTTGCTGGCCCTCCAAGGAGCTATATATATATATATATTTTTTAATTTATTTGTTTTTTGAGAGTTATTTGCTGTAGGGTGTGTGGGCTCACCAGAGAGACAGAATGCAAGAATCACCACCACCACCCCGGGGGGGGGGGGGGGGGGGGGATGGCCACATTGCAAATCCCTTCTCCTCCATTCCCCTCTTAGGATTTTGGGCATACACACACATGCGCCCAGTGTGTTTTAAGCTGCCAGGTCTGAGACTCAAACCGCAGTCTACCACATGGGAGTCCACTATGCCATCTGCTGGTCCCCCTCAGGAGTCTTTTAAAAGACTGATGTGAAGGTCTCCACCTCAGGCTAGTTAAACTGGAATCTTTGGGGTGCAGAACCCTGGGTAGATGGGGGGCTTAGCTTCCTGAGGGGGAGTCTTATGTGAGGCCAGGATTCAGAATTGCTCTACAAAAAAGGAGGGGTGCTTCTATTTCTTGCCCCAAGTGAAGGTTATATGGGTATCACTTTATAATTATTATTATTATTTTGGAGAGGTTTTTGTTATAGGGCATGTGCACTCGCCAGACAAACAGAGACAGACAGAAAGCAAGAAATCACCCCCTGGGGGGATGGCCATGCCGCAATCCCTTCTCCATTCTCCTCTCAGGATCTTGGGCATGCATGCACGTGCGCCCGGCGTGAGTTTAAGCCACCGGGTCCGGGACTTGAACCGCGGTTGACTACGTGGGAGTCCAGCGACAGCCATTACGCTAACTGCTGGTTCTACTTTATAATTATTCCTTAACTCACAGAGATGTTTTAGGCACTATATGTTTGATATATTTCATGATCTTTCTCCTTTTAAGACTATATTGCTGTGTTTGTTGCTCAGGCCAGCCTTGAGGTCATGATCCTCCTGCCTCAGCCTCTGCAGGTCGCTGGGATGCCAGGTGCACCCCACTGTGGCTGGATGGGGAATCAAACCCAGACCTTCCATGTGGTCCACGGAGCATGGTTTGTTAGCAGTGCACACCACTATGGCTGGCTGATTTCACAATTTGTTAAAGAAGATCTAACATCTCCACTTGTATAAGGTACAGAGTAGACGATTTTGGCGAGCCAGAAAGTAGGATGGTGGCTACCTAGGGTAGGGGAATAGGAAATTGATGTTTGACTGGCATAAAGTTTCCATTTTGCAAGATGGAGAGAGTTCTACAGACGGCTGGTGGCGCTGGTGGTACAATGGATGTCTTTTTTTTTTTTTTTTTTTTTTTTTGAGAGAGAGATTCTTTCTGGGAACCAGCAGTTAACGTAATGGCTATGTCGCTGGACTCCCACATAGTTGACCGCGGTTCGCGTCCCGGACCCGGTGGCTTAAAACTCACGCCGGGCGCGTGTGCGTGCGTGCCCAAGATCCCGAGAGGAGAATGGAGGAGAAGGGATTGCGGCGTGACCATCCCCCCTGGGGGGTGATTTCTCGCTTTCTATCTCTCTGTCTCTCTCTGTCTGGCGAGCGCACGCGCCCTATAGCAAAAAACCTCTCAAAAAAAAAAAAAAAGAGATTCTTTCTATGGGGTGTGTGAGCTTGCAGAAGACTCAGAGACAGCAGGACAGAAAGCGGGAAATCACCCTGGGGGGGATGGCCACAATGCAATCCCTTTTCCATTCTCCTCTTGTGATCTTGGGCACAAAGGCATGCACACACATGCACCCTGAGTTTCAAGTTGCCAGGTCCAGGACTCGAACCACGGTTGAACACAGGGGAGTCTAGTGACATAAGCATCATGCCCTCTGCTGGTCCCCGGTGGATGTCTACATGCCACTGAACTGTGCATTTAAAAATGGTTGTGGAGACCTGGTAGATGGCCTGGTGGTTAAGGCGCTGGACTCCCAATAATTCTTTTTATTTTTTAAATTTTAAATAACTATTTAATTTTATTTATTCAGTCATTTATTTTAATTTGACCATAGACACACACACAAAGAGAGAGAGAGAGAGATGGAAATTGAGAAAGCAAGCCACCAGGTCCAGGACTTGAACCGTGGTTGGCCATGTGAGAATGTCCAGCGCCTTAACCACCACGCCACCTGCTGGTCCCCCCAATAATTCTTTAAAAAAATAAAAAAATTGTAAAGGGGGGCCAGCAGGTGGTGTGGTGCTTAAGGCGCTGGACTCCCACATGGCTGGCTGATTCAAGTCCCAGACCTGGAGGCTCGAAACTCGTGCTGGGTGCATGTGTGTGTGCCCAAATTCCCAAGTGGAGAAGGGTTTTGTGTGGCCATCCTCCCTGGCAGGTGATTTCTCACTTTCCCTCTCTGCGTCTCTCGCTCTCTCCAGTGGGCTCATATGCCCTATGGCAAAACCAAAAAATAAAAAAAAGGTTGTGGGGGCAGCCCCAGCTCCACGATGCAGTGGTAGGAATGCCTTGCTCAAGGGAAGCTGAGTCTCACATGGTGATGTGGCTGGAGTCCCTGGCCTGGTTGGCCTGAACATGCCGGGGACATGTGCAAATGCCTCAGACCCAAAGTTTGGAGGGAGGGGACGCTGGTGTGACCAGACACCTTGGAGGGTGCGTGTCTCTCTGTCTCATATGTGCTCTGTCATGGGTAAAAGGATGAAATGGTTGAGATGCTATATGTATCTTACAGCAATTTCAAAACTGCCAAATAAACTGCCCGTTCAACTCAACAGAAAGTATAATCCATGATAAACATTGACTTTCTCAGCAAATCCTCAAAACCATAATATGAAGTAGCAACTTTTATTATCTCAAGTTCAAAGAGGTGACGTCACTTGCCCAAAGCCACACAACAAGCAGATGGCCTAGGCGGGATTCGATCTTCGGTTTGCCTTCCAGGGGAGCGGTCAGGAACAAGGAGGACTATTGTTGGCAGAGCCCCAGGCACTGCAGGGTCCTGGAGAAATAAGGGGGCAAAGGCGCCAGGAGTTCAACGGGGCCGTCCCTGGGCCTGGTGCCCGGGAGGAGGAGACAGTGCAGGTGGAGGTGCAAGGGCAGTCGGGAGGCCTGGGAGAGGGTCAGGTGCAGGCGTCTGAGGAGGGCTTCATCCAGGACCTGGGGTGGGAGAGGTACGTCAGCATTCGGCCAGCTTCAACCGGAATGGGACTGGAGCAAGCACTGCCTCCCTCCTTCCCTGGTCTGCAGTTGTTAGTCACTGCCTCGCCACACACGGGTGTGCACACACGCACACACGCCACACACACCAAGGGAGACTGGCTAAGGGTTCACGCAATCCTCCTCCTCCTGGGCACATGGCCACACTGCGTGGCCCAGCACCTCTTGCCCGTTAGTGAGACCATGTGACTGCGTCCTAGCCAATGGGATGGGGTGGAAGCCTGTATGCCCCTTCTAGACCTGGCCCACAGGAACCCACACTGACTGCCCTCATCCGGCTGGGTCCCTGAGTGTCTGCTTGGAGCAAAGCCTTCTATCCCACTGCCATTCATTGGACTTAACATAAAAGATATATTGGACCAGCAGGTGGCGTGGTGGTTAAGGTGCTAGACTCCTTTATGACCAAATGTGGTTCAAGTCTGAAACCTGAAGGCTTGCTTTCTCTCTCTCTTTACCCCTCTCTGGTGAGCACATGTGCCTTATAGTAAATTGTAAAGGAATGATAAATAATTTGGGACCAGCAGATGGTGTAATGGTTACGTTGTTGGACTCCCAAATGGCTGACCACAGTTCAAGTCCTGAACCTGGTGGCTTGAAACTCATGCCAGGCGCATGTGCAGGTGTGCCCAAAACCCCGAGAGGAGAATGGAGGAGAAGGAATTACAGTGTGGCCCTCCTCTCTGGGGAGTGATTTCTCACTTTCTGTCTGTCTCTGTCTCTGGCGAGCATATGCACCCTATAGCAAAAAATTTCTAAAAAAAAAAAAAATTAAAAACTAAATAATTCTTTTAAACAATTGTGTTAAGGCTTTTTTTTTTGTAAAAGAATTATTTTATTTAACTTTATTATTCTTAAAAAAAAAAAAAAAAAAAAAAAACTTGACCAGAGAGGGACAGAACAAGGGGGGAGAGTGAGAAAGCAAGCTGCCAGGTCTGGGACTTGAACCATGGTCGGCCAAGTGGGAATCCAGCACCCTTAACCCTCATGCCACCTGCTGGTCCCAAGACTTTGGTACTTTGGGATTACTATCAGAGTGGACGGAGGTACCCCATTATACACACACCTCCTCTTACCTCTTACACCAACCTACACAAAGAATGGCAGACTAAGAAAAAGCTTTCAGAAATCAGCCACTGCAGCTCCCTCTGGAACAGAATGAGGCCCAAGACTGCGAGATGCCCAAGAGCACACAGCAGGATTCGGGCAGGAGGGCTGCCCCAGACCCACGCAGCACAGCTAACGTCTGGAATGCTGCCCGCCCCAGAAGGCAGCAGGCAGGCGGCCTTGAGTACCTGTGCTCGGGGCTTGGTGGTCTCGGCGGGCAGCAGGAAGCGCTGGCCCAGGACAGTGCCCACGCGGGCGGCGTGCACGTGGTCTCCGAGCACGGGGCAGAGCTGCAGGACCATGTGCACCTGTAGTTGACTGGGGAACACTGGGAGAGAAGGGGAGGTGGGGGGTGGCTGTGCTTTCAGTCCCCTGGTACCGCCCTCCCCCCTTTCCTTTGGGGAAGCACCACTCCCATCCTCGGATCATGTGATTTCCGTGAGGTCATGGCTACGGCCCCGCCTCCGGAGAGGGGCATGTTCAGCCCAGACGACCAGGGGTCGACCCACCCGCCTGCCCGATTCACTCACGATGAGTTGCAACTCAATTACTGACGCTACTAGGAGTAAGGGCCGTTCATTCCTGCTAGGGTGCTAACGGGTGGGGATGGGGTTAAGCCTGGAGCTGCCTCCCCAGCTGGGCCCGGGGACACACACCCTTGGGGTCCCTTCTGTGCTGCCTACGCTGCTGAACAGCGCCGCCTTCTGCCGCCCCTTGCCTCCCCACGCCAAGCACATTCTAAAGGCTGGCTAGGGCTCCAGACCCACCTGTCAGTGGCTGCAGCTGGACCAAGGCACAGCCCGAGCCTGTGGCCACCACGCGGAAGTGGCTGAGAGTCCTCTTGACACCTTCCAGGTTGTCCTTTCGGGATGGGTGCTGCACTGGCACCACCTGTAATGCCAGTCAGGGACGAACAAGCTTCACACACACGCAGACCCTCCCTGCTCCCCAGAGACTCAGGACAGGGCCACCGTACAGGTAGTGGCCACTCGCCTGTTTGAGGGGACAGGAGAGTGAGACGCCTCAAGTCCATAACCCTGACTCTTCTGTAGGGTTATGTATCTGGTAGAACCCCTCCGCTTCCCTGCCCAGACCCTGACTCACAAGATTGACCCCATCGACGGGTTCCACTTTCAGAGCAGCCTGGATTGTCCCCTCAGAAGTATCCGGGATCCCGTTGGTGACGGCACTGAGAAAGAGCCAGGAGGAGGTCACAGACTGGCTTGCTGGGAGCTCCCCACAGCCTCAGGAGCCCCCCAGCACCTCTCACCAGTAGGTGGCTGTGGGTCTCTGGGCTCTCCGTGAGTGGATGAAGAACTTCTGGAGGCGGCTTGCTGTCTGGGGACAACTGGAGAGAAGTACAAGCCCAGAAGCCTCCCTGGAGGAAGAGGACAAATTACACAAGTGAAAGTCTCTTGGGTTCACCCACAAATACAGAAACCTTGCTTGGAAGAAACACTGACCTGCTTAGGGTCAAGACTATAACCAGACCTCTTGTGAGAAATAAGTAAGGTTCCATCTTGTCTGGGTATGAGACTATACACCTTAATGTGTTCTTCATTTTGCCCTGGCCCCCAGGGAGCTCAGAGCCATAACAATTACCACCCATTGCTGAGTGTCTACACAGGGGCCAGGCACCTTACTAGGAATTTTATATATATTAGCTCTTTTCCCTCCCCAGGTTTTGGTCATAGGGTGTGTGTGCTCTCTGGAGAGGAGAGAGACAGAGAGATACAGAGAAATCATCCCCGGGGGTGGGGTGGGGGCGTGTGCCCATGCCACAATTTCTTCTCTCACAATTTTAGGCACAAATGCACACACGGCCAGCAAGCAAACGCACCTATAGCAAAAATCTCTCTCAAAAAAAAAATATAGGGTACATGTGCTCGTCAGAGAGACAGAGACAGAAAGCAAGAAATCGTCCCCCAGGGGAGATGGCCATGCTACAGTACCTTCTCCGTTCTCCTCTCGGGATTTTGGGCATGCATGCACATGCACCCGACATGAGTTTTGTTTTGTTTTGTTTGAGAGTTTTTTTTGCTATAGGGCCCATGCGCTCGCCAGAGAGAGACAGAAAGTCAGAAAGAGAGAAATCACCCCCCAGGGGAGATGGCCACGCCGTAATCCCTTCTCCTCCATTCTCCTCTCGGGATCTTGGGCACGCACGCACACGTGCCCGGCATGAGTTTTAAGCCACAGGTCCAGGATGTGAACCGGAGTCAACTACGTGGGAGTCCAGCGACATAGCCATTATGCCAACTGCTGGTCCCAAGGTTTTCTTTCATGAGAGTGAGATGAGAGAGAGAAAGGACCCCAGAACGGGGATCCGCACTGCAATCCCTCCGCCTTCCCTGCCAGCCAGCATCACGGTGCAGTTGCCCAACGTGTACCGGTCTCCCTAGAACCGAAACCACGATCTGGCCCACGGATCCAGCCCGGCTCAAACAGCACGTCACCCTGCGCCACCGCTGGGTGGGCTCTTCTCCGTTCCGTGGTGCTCGCGTCCTACACTGCGACCCATCTGTGGAAACATCTCAAGCAGCTCCTCACCTACCCCAGATGGACGGCTGTTCTCCCACCTTCCTGCCGCCCACCACTTACTTCTCAGGCGCTCGGACCAGCTGGAGCTCCCTCTCAAGCCCCAGGGCCCAGCTCAACTCTGGCAGCACAGACAGCAGCGTCAGCTCCCCCGGCTTTCCTGGAAAATAAGGAAAAGTACCCGTTGCTCCCAAAGGCCAGAGCGTCCTCCTGCCGTCCCCTCTCCTCTCCTTTTTACTCATCCCTCCCTCAGACACATCAAGTCCCTTTCACTGTGTTTCCATTCCCTGCCCCCTGCCCGTACCTGTCACAGGTAGACCCAGGGGCTTGTTCAGTGTCACCAGAGGTCCTGGAATGTATGCGACATGACCATCAACAAAGGCAACGGTAAGCTTTTATTTTTATGTTTTGTAATTATTTATTTAATTCCATTTGTTGTTATTATTTTTTAATTAGACCAGAGAGAGAGAAAGGGAAAGCAAGAAAGCAAGCGGCCAGGTCCGGGACTGGAACTGAGGTTGGCCACGTGGGATCCAGCACCTTTAACCACCATGCCACCTGCCGGCCCCACCAACGGGTATGGTTTTAGACAGCCCTTCCATTTTCCAATGCACTTCCTCGTTCACCCGCACACTGCAACCCGCACACAAGCCAACTACTTCCTGCTGAACTGAACTTCCTGTTCCGCCGTCTGCCCAGCTCACTGCCACCTCAGGGCGTTTGCACTCGCATTGCCTTGCTCAGATATCATGTGCTTGGCTCCTGCATGGCAGCCGGGCTCAAATGTCACATCACAGAGAGGTCTGCACCCCCAGAACGAGGTCTGCTTCCCTCCATGCGCCTTTGCTGCCAGAACACCCTGCTTCAGTCTGTTCAGTACTGATCAATCCACTTCTTTGATTTAGATGCTGGCTCCCAGAGGGCAGGAACCACTTCCTGCTTCAGTACTATAAGCCTGTCTAGAACAGGGCCTAGCACATGGTATTTTTCTTAAATAATTATTTTATTTAGCTTTATTTATTTTTTAAATTGACCAGAAAGGGACAGAGCGAGAGCAAGAGCGAGAGAGAAGGAAAGTGAGAAACCAAGCCACCAGGTCTAGGACTCGAACCACAGTGGGCCGTGTGGGAGTCCAGCTCCTTTAAGTGCCACGCCACCTGCCAGCCCCATAGAACATGTTTTTATAAATAGTTGAAAAAAATCAATCACTGAATGAGGACTGAGATTCAGAGAAATCAAGCTATTTTCCTAGAGCCACATAGCAAGTTGATTACAGAGCCCAGATACGGCTCATTCCAAAGCCCTGTGTTTTGGCGATCAGTAAACCATTATTGTATAGCAGTCCCATTACCGAGTGCCTGCTGTGTGCAAGGCTCCCTCTCCAGAGGCTAACCCTTTCCTCCCCTCTCCTAACCCAGCCTAGGGGCTTTGTGGAGCACCCAGCCAACAGACTAGGAGGCCTGGGAGCAGCAAGCTCCCCCGGTGGGCTCTGTGCAGCTGTCCCTCCCCCTCACCTTTCTGGTCCACCACAGCTGCCCTGAGCACCTCAACCAGCTCCTCCCGACTGAGGCCCTCTGGACGCAGCAGCCCAGGGAAGGGCTGGTCCCCCAGGCGCCATGACCGTTTGCTGGAGCCTCGAGGTTGTCTCTGATGCCTGGAAAAGTTTGGGAGACACATCGGGGGAATTATTTGTTTCCTGTCTTCCCACACTTCTTTCCAAATCCTGCCATCTCTTACGAAGCCCTAGAATGCCCTAGCTCAGCCTAAGCTGAGCTTCCCGAAAATTCAGGTTTGACCAAACCCCCTATACATCGCAGGAAAATGAGGTCCAGAGAGGCTGAGGGCATAGTTACGGTCACACAGCAGCGCTGGGATAGAACCTACATGGACCTAATAGGGATCTCGCACATCCCCTGCCCCAACCTAGCTCCCTCCCACACTTAGGCGTGGGCGCTTAATCACCGGGCCTCTGTGCCGAACCCCGCGTCCTTGGGCGTCGCGCCGACCCCCAGCGCCCGCCGCCAGCCACCCCAAACCCGGCGCGCAAAGTGGCGGCCACCCATGTCCTGAGCGAACGCAGTGCGCATGTGTGTCCAGAAGGGCCGCCCCCGCGTCACCCATGGCGCGATGATTGGCCAGAGTGACTGTCAATCCGGACAGGATTGACAATCCGCTCAGTGCGGGAGAGAGCGGAGCTTTGCCTTGGTCATGGAAGGAGAGGCGTGAGTTGGCGTCTGTGCTTTTGGGGAAACTGAGGCCCCACACCCAGAGGACTTGGGAATCAGAGGACTTGGGTTAAGACAAACCCAGAACGAAAGACCGAGCTTTTCTAATTACCATTTCGATTTGGGGGGGGGGGGGGGGCTTCCGACTCTGAAAACCACCAGTGTGCATAATTTTGTAAGGCAAATAAGGAGGGGGGGGGGGGGGGGGGCAACCCACAGGTTTTGGTCCAGTAAACCGGCTTCGGAAGAAAGCAAGCCTGGTGCATAAAGCAAGAGGAAAAACAGACCAAAGGCAGAAACGAGGTCACGACATCATTGTTGGCCAAAGCAAAACAAATCTCAAAACAGGGAAACGAGGGAACCAGCAGTTAGCGTAATGGCTATGTCGCTGGACTCCCAGGTAGTCGACCGCGGTTCGCGTCTCGGACCCGGTGGCTTACAACTCACGCCGGGCGCGTGTGCGTGCGTGCCCAGGATCCCGAGAGGAGAGTGGAGGAGAAGGGATTGCGGCGTGACCATCCCCCCTGGGGGTGGTTTCTCACTTTCTGTCTCTATGTCTCTCTCTGTCTGTCTGGCGAGCGCACGCGCCCTATAGCAAAAAAAAAAAAAAAAAAAAAAAAACAGGGAAACGAATTGTCCTGTGGTGAGATCTACAGGGGAAATAAATGAGATCTCCATTGTCATTCAGTACGTTTTGAATGCTAACTCTATATCAGGCCGGGGCTAGAAACAGATCAGGCATTCTTGGGTCGTAGCGTTTTTTGGTTTTTGGTTTTTGTTTTTTTTTAGAATTATTTAATTTTATCTATTATTATTATTATTTTAAAATTTGACCAGAGAGAGAAAGATAGGGGAAAGTGAGAAAACAAGCTGCCGGGCCAGGGACTCAAACCATGGTCAGCCATGCGGTAGTCCAGCACCCTTAACCACCATGCCACCTGCTGGCTCCCAAGACTTAATTTTTTTAAGTTAATTTTTTAAATTTATGATCGACAGCACGTGCATGTACGTGTGAGAAAGAGAGGAAGTCAGGCACGCGTGACAGAGTCCCCTTCCTCCAGACCTCTAGCTGTCAGGATTTTAGGCAAGTTCCCAGCATATTTCAGGCCTACTGGGCTGGAGACCCAAACTCTTGGTTAGCCATATGGCTTCCAGCACCGTGGTTTAGTAGGTTACTGACTGTGCCATGGTGACTGGGCCAGTAGAAACCTCATTTAAAAAGAAATTCAGCCAGGCACAGTGGTGTAAGCTCATAGTCCCAGCTGTTCAGGAGGCAGAGGCAGGAGCATTTTAAGTTCAAAGCCAGCCTGGGCAATATAGCAAGGCCCTCTCTTTAAAATAAATAAAAGATTTAAACAATCAATTAAAAAGTTTTAAAAATTTGTTATTATTGGGACCAGCAGTTAGCGTAATGGCTATGTCGCTGGACTCCCACGTAGTGTCGACCGCGGTTCGTGTCCCGGACCCGGCGGCTTAAACTCACGCCGGGCGCGTGTGCGTGAGTGCCCAAGATTCCAAGAGGAGAATGGAGGAGAAGGGATTGCGGCGTGGCCATCCCCCCTGGGGGGTGATTTCCTGCTTTCTATCTCTCTGTCTCTCTCTGTCTGTCTGGTGAGCGCACGCGCCCTATAGCAAAAACCTCTCCAAAAAAAGAAAAAAAAAATTTGTTATTATTATTTTTATATTTGACGAGAGAGGAGAGAGACAAAGAAGGAAAGAGAAAGAGCAAGCCGCCAAGTTTGAGACCTGAACTGTTGGTTGGCTATGTGGGAGTCTATCACCTTAACCACCACACCACCTGCTGGTCCCTAAACAATCAATTTTTTTTTGGAAAGGTTTTTGCTATAGGGCATGTGTGCTCCCCAGAAAGAAAGAGACAGAAAGACAGAAAGTGATAAATCACCCCCCAGGGGGATGGCCACACCGCAATCCCTTCTCCTCCATTCTCCTCTCCGGATCTTGGGCATGCACGCACACGCGCCCGGTGTGAGTTTAAGCCACCAGGTCCAGGACTTTTGCTCTTAACCACCAAGCTACCTACCAGCCCCTTAATCATTTTTTTCATGAGTGCGAGAGATGACATCCACAACAGGGTCTTGATGCCACAATTCACCCCTAGCCGTTAGCCAGTTCTAGATCACGGCACCTGTGTGCCCGGCATCCTCAGGAAGGTCTCCAGATGTGAATCCGGAATCTTCCCGTGTGGCTTAGCTGTGCAGAGAATGTTTTTGTTTGTTTGTTTTTAGGTTTTTGCCATAAGGCATGTAAGCTTGCCACAGAGAGAGAGAGAGAAAGAGAGCGAGAGAGAGAGAGAGAGAGAGAGAAATTGCCTGTTAGGGGAGATGGCCACACGACCATCTCGGGATTTTGTCTATGCATGCATGTGACTCGTGTGATTCTCAAGCTGCCAGGTCCAGGATTGAACCACAGTCAGCCCTGTAGGAGTCCAGTGCCTTAACCACCACACCAACTGCTGGCCCCACAGAGGACTGTTTTTACTGGCCCCCAAATGATACGATCTTTTAATCTTTGAAGCACAAACTAAATGAAACATACTCACCTACAGTCAGACTTTTGTGTTTGTCTTGAGTTACCCGATCTTGAAAAACGTCAGCTCTCTGATGAGAAGTGAATAAATAGTCTTTGGGGCGAGTAGCTCACTTTGAAATCCTGAGGTGGAAAGCTCTAGACGTGAAATGTAAATTGTCTGGTAAGCTAAGGGAGATATCAATGAGAATCACCCTACAGTGTGATTAGTACTTTCCTACCTCAGCGCTTCAAAGGTCGTTATAAAATGTGATACTGAGGGGGCCAGCAGGGGGTGTCCTGGACTCCCACATGGCCGACCGTGGTTTGAGTGGTTTGAGTCCCGGACCTGGCCTGGTGGCTTATTTTTTCACTTTCCCTCTCTTTCTCTCTCTCTGTCCCTCTCTGATCAAATTAAAATAAATGATAAATAAATAAATAAAATAAAGTTCAATAAAATAATTCAATTGCTTATTAAGTTTTATTTATTCATTCATTTATTTTAATTTTCCCAGAGAGAGAGAGTGGGAAAATGAGAAAGCAAGTCACCAGGTCCAGGACTCCAACTGTGATCGGCCATGTGGGAGTGTCCAGCACCCTTAACCACCACTGAACTTGCTGGTCCCGATAAAATAATTCTTAAAAAAAAAAAAAAAAAAAAAAAAAGTGACACTGAGAAATTAGTGTTCCCAATCAAAGTTCTCTGATAGGCAAATTTAATTGGAAATTGTCACTTTTTATATTGACTACGTGGTCTTAAATTCAGCAGAGTTTAAAGTTTATTTCATGAAGGTATGATAGAGAGGGAGAGACAGTTCTCAACAAGGTTCCACACCACGATTCACCCCCAGCCTTCCATGCCAGCCAGGGTCATGGGTGTGTGCCTGGCGTGCCCAGGTCCACCAGAGAACTGAACCCGAGATCTTCCATATAGATCCAGCATTGTCTGGGCAATATGTTACCACGGCACCATGGGACCACTCTTCAGCATATTTTAATTCCAAAAGCAACTGCATTTTTATGTTTCGTAGGGAAAAAAAAAAAAAAAAAAAAAAAAAAAATGTCTTTTTTTTAAATTTATATTAGTTTTAATTATTTATTTAACTTTATTTATTCATTCATTCATTTTTATTTTGACCAGAGAGACACACAGAGAGAGAGAGAGAAGGTGAGAAAGCAAGCCACCAGGTCCAGGATTTCAACCATGGTCAGCCATGTGGGAGCATCCAGCACCTTAACCACCACGCCATCTGCTGGTCCCAATCACCATTTTCTGTAACTCCACATTATGGAGAATTGTTTGACAAGGGATTCCTTTTTTCCCTTATCCCTTGCCAACCTTCTGGATAGAGCCCAACGAACCTCCTCCCCCAAAGAACACAGGCGAAGAAGATGTATCAGCATAAATAATTTATTGCAAAGTAATATCATATATTAGTGGGCTTGACAGTAGTAAAGGATGGGGTGGCCAGGAGGCAGGAGTGTGGTGAGAGTGTAGCACGTGAAGACGGATTGCTGGGGGCGGACTGCATGCCATAGCCCGCGGGAGACCAGTGTTCGTCAGCTGAGCGATGTCAAGCAGGAAGGAGATGGACCAGGCTAAGCCAGGCACCCGACGTTCTCCTTTGGCAAGCCCACTCCAGCTTTCTGGCCCTTCCTCCTGCTTCCTTCTTTATGATCCCAGTGGAGGAGGCGTGGGAGGTAAGAAGCATTATGACTGCAGGCTTGTGGGCACTATCTCCCCATCTAGTTCTTGGCAGGAGAAGGCCTCCAGGGACGTGGGTCTTCATTGCAGTATCTTCAGACAGGTTGGGATGAGAGATAAGGCCCTGCCCTTGGGGGGCTGTTCTCCCTCTGTGGCATCGAGGAGCTGCTGCATGTAACAGGAGGTGCCGAGCAGCACGTGGCCTGTGGCCTGCATGCCAAAGAGAGCCCAGCGCAGGGCTTCCCTGGGTGGAACAAGAAGACACTCGCGTCAAAAACAGGACTCCTCCCTGCATCTCCTCAAACGCCTCCTCCCCTGTATTCCCATGTTGGCCTGGGAGGAACTGGTTTTGTTACATTAGTTTTCATCATTAATAAAAGACAAAAGAGGGGCTGGCAGGTAGCATGGTGGTTAAGGGTGCTGGACTCCCACATGGCCAACTGTGGTTCGAGTCCTGGGCGTGGTTGCTTGCTTTCTCACTTTCCCTCTCTCTGGTCAAATTAAAACACATAAATAAATAAATCATTAAATAAAATAATTCTTAAAAAAAAAAAAGAAAAAAGAACAAATATCAGGACCAGCAGTTAGAGTAGTGGCTATGTCACTGGACTCCCATGTAGTCGACCACGGTCCTGGACCCAGTGGCTTAAACTCATGCTGGTCGCATGTGCGTGCGTGCCCAAGATCCCGAGAGGAGAAAGGAAAAAGGATTACATAGTGGTCATCCCCCCGGGGCAGGGGGGTGATTTCTCGCTTTCTGTCTCTCTGTCTCTGTCTTTCTGGCAAGTGCACACACCCTGTAGCATAAACCTCTCCAAAACAAAACAAAAACAACAATAACAAAAAAAAAAAACAAGTATCACCTCTGAGATAATGTGACTGAAAAAACACTTCGTAAATTCTAGAGGGATTTACAGATAGGAACAGATGCTGTCCTCCCTCAGCAAATGAGACAGGCCCACAGGCATTACCCGAAGTAGTACCTTCATGGAGATGTCTGAAACCTCGCTACTGTCTCTTGCAAAACCAAGCTTTTCTACCTTCCTTTTTATTTTATTTATTTGGGTTTATTTATTTATTTATTTTGCTATAGTGCATGTGCACTCACCAGAGAGAGAGAGAGAAAGTGAGACATCATCCTTGCCAGGAATGGTCATGCCACAATCCCTTCTCCTCTAGTCTCCTCTCAGGATTTTAGGCATGCATGCACACGTGCCTGGCATGATTCTCAAGTTGCTGGCTCCAGGATCCACCTGGCTGATTAAGCAGTTCAAGTCCCAGACCCAGTGACTTGAAAAACATGCTGGGCATGTGTGTATATATGCCCAAAATCCTGAGAAGAGGATGGAGGAGAAGGGATTGTGGCATGGCCATACCCAGTGAAGTGGTTTTTCACTTTCCCTCTCTATATATGTCTTCTCTCTCTTTCTCTAACTCTCTGGTGAGCACATATGCCCTACAGCAAAATATTTTTTAAACTTTATTAGACAATACAAATAACTCTTGTCCATGCATATTAGCTTTGTCCTTTGAAGGGATGATTATTTTAGCCTTCCTACCCTCATGGAAAAATCCAATGTTGCATCTATAAATTTATCTCAACATCGTTGATGGACTTGCAAGGGGACTTCGAAAAGTCTATGGAAAATGAAATTAAAGTATATATTTATTTTGGTGCAAAAAAAATTGAGATCCATGCAGTTTTTTCATAACACTCATTCTCCATGAACTTTTTTTTTCATAAGAGAGATTTTTGCTATAGGGCACATGTGGTCACCAGAGAGACAGAAACAGAGAGAGAGAAAGTGAGAAATCACTCCCTGGGGTGATGGCCTGGGGGTGGGGATGGTGAGTGCACCTCATGACAATACCAGGGTAATCCAACACTTTTTTTTTTTTTCTGGCGCGTGCGCTCGCCAGACAGACAGAGAGAGACAGAGAGACAGAAAGTAAGAAATCACCCCCCGGGGGGATGGTCATGCCGCAATCCCTTCTCCTCCATTCCCCTCTCGGGATCTTGGGCACGCACACACATGTGCTCCCGGCGTGAGTTTTAAGCCGCAGGGTCCGGGACACGAACTGCAGTCGACTACGTGGGAGTCCAGCAACATAGCCATTACGCTAACTGCTGGTCCCAATCCAACACTCTTTGATAAGTCATAAACTTCTTATTTTAAAGAATTATTTTATTTAACTTTATTTATTTATTTATTTATTTTAATTTGACCAGAGAGGTAGAGAGAGAGAGAGAGAGAGTGAGAAAGCAAGCTGCCAGGTCCAGGACTCGAACCACAGTCAACCATGTGGGAGTCTAGCACCCTTAACCACCATGCCACCTGCTGGCCCCGATAAGTCATAAACTTCAGCACAAACACGGACCTCACTGTTTGTTGGCACCAAGGCTGACCCAGCTGAGGAGGCTGATGTCCTGTGAACAGACAGAGACTGTCCCCTGACTCCCACCACCCGGTCCCCAGCTAATCCTAGTTCACTCACTTCATGACGCGCTTGGCCCCGTAGCAGTGCAGATCATAGGAAAGCGAGTAGGTGTCGTAGAAGGTCGCCTTCACGTTCAGGCAGCCAATGAAGTCCTGTGGGTTCAGCTTGTACAGGTCAAAGGTTACGCGGGCCACATCAATCTTCTTGGCCGGTTTTTGGGAGAGGGAGAGCTGGTACCGACTCCCCTACATTGAGACAAACAAATATGTAGTTAGGACCCCTCAGTGGCTTCTCCCAGACTCCCCTTTTTTCCCTCCCCTGGGTGGGACTCACCTGTTCTGATGCGGGCTGCCACTTTTGCCCCTTCTGGAGAACCATGAATACTGTATCCTCTGCCAGGGCTTGGAAATAGTCTTCCGTCTCTACAACTGTGCCGTCTTCCTCCAGCACCAGGAAGAAGGGCTTGTCTTCCAGCATCAGGGTGTCCTGGACCTGGGAAATAAGGTAGTGATGGTTCCACCATGCCCATGGAGCCACGGGCCTGCCGTGGGGAAGACCCACGTCATAGCACCTCAACTGCCAGGGCAAGGGCAGGCGGCCAGGTCTAGGCCCTCTGCTGTGGGAGCGCCATGGTATCTCTTGGTACCTGGATTTGTGATGAACAAGTCCAGAACAGTGCTAAGAAAATACAATGGGAGTTCCAATGTCATTTTTTATCAACGTCATTTTTTATCAACGATCATTTACGTTCCATAAAAGTCACCATTGTAAAGTATATCATTCAGGGGGCAGATAGAGAAACAGTAGGAAACACGAGGCTACCTTGTAGGAGAAGGTTCTAGGTTCATGTCTAGAGGCTCCCTAAATATGTCAGACATAGGCATGCTCACGATCTGGGGCTGGCTGAGTCAGGAGTGGATCATGGCATCAAGACCCTGGTGGGGAAGCGATCTCTACCTCTCTCACTCTCTCTTTGTCTCTCTCTCGCTCTCTTGTCTCTCTCACTCTTTGAAGAAATAAATAAACTTTAAAAAGATACTTAAAGTGGGGCTGGCCCTGTGGCATAATAATTAAGGGAATTGGATCCCACATGGCTGACCACCCGGTTCAAGTCCCAGAATCAAAAGCTTGAAAAATGTACCAGGCACATGTGTGGGCAAAATGCCCACTGGGTGGAGAAATGGAAAAATGGAGAAGGGACTGCAACATTACCGCACCCCATTGGAGGGTGTTTTCTCCCTCATTCTCTCTCTCTTGAGCACACATGCTCTCTGAAAAAAAAAATTTTTTTTAAAAGCAAGCAAGCACTAGAATGATAGCAGAGATATGGCAAAAGGACTCAGGGCGAAGGGTGTCCTGGCTAATCTGAGCATTCATAAATAATGTGTTACCTTCGTTATAGCCCATTAACATGGGTGTATCTGAATCTCTTTTTGATATAAATAAATGAATACATTGAAAGTTAATACCGCCCTGGAATAAATGAGCCCACAGGGAAAAATAACAATGTTAGAAGGGAAAGCCTGATGTGTCACCTTATTCAAATGATCAAAGTCAAATAACAATGGGACAACTACAAGTCATCCATCATTTTGCAATGACAATCCATTGTTTTCATATTCATGCCAAAGATGCACAGGAAAGATCGTTCCAAACTGAAGAACAGTCAGCAAAAGAATTGGCTTATAGTCTTCAAACAAAGTCTAAAAGTCAAAGATGAAGGAGCTGTTCGAGTCTGGAGGCGCTAAAGGGACAAATAAACACTTGGCCCTGCCTTTTTGCTACAAAGGAAGTTTATTGGGACAATTGGCAATGCTCGTAGGAAGTCTCGGGATTAAATTGTACTGCTGTAAATTATGTTTCCCGATGTTAACGGTTCTGTTATGGTTACATGGGAGAATCTCTTTGTTTGCAGAAACATACACTTGAAGTACCCCAGAGTAATAGGCAGCGGGTGGGTAAATTACTCTCAAACGACTCATGACTAGTTTTGTCGTGTCCTTGCACCGCTTCTTAACTTAGAACTGCTTTGTGTTAGTTAAAACACACAAAGGGTCAGCAGGTGGCACAGTGGTTAAGTCACGGGACTCCCATATGGCTGACCGTGGTTTGAGTCCTGGACTTTTGGCTTGAAACTGACGCTGGGCGTGTGTACATGCATGCCCAAGATCCCAAGAGGAGAATGGAGAAGGAATTATGGTGGGTGATTTCTCACTTTTTCTCTCTCTGTGTCTCTTTGTGTCTCAAGCGAGCACATGCACTGAATAGCAAAAATCTCTCTAAACAAACAAAACATCCCAGCTGTGTGTGTGTGTGTGTCCTCAAAGTCCGGAAAGGATGGAGAAATGAAGGAGAAGGCATTGTGGTGTGACCGTACTTCACTAGGGGGATACTTTCTCTCTCTCCCTTGCTGCCTGGCCAGCGCATTTGCCTCTGGCAATTAAAGAGAAAAATCCTCCAGTGACTTCCTGTCATTTATTTAAATGAAACCCAATTGTTGTCATAACTAAAAGAGAACTTCATGCTCTGGCTCGCAACGACCACATCACCATACCTTTGTCCCTTCACTCTTGCTGGCTCCTTCCTTTCTGCTGCCAAACTTGGAACAGCTATCGGGAGAGCCCCGTGTCCTTCGATCTGTCAGTGAGGTTCATTTCTGCCCTAGCTACCATCCTGAACACATGCAGTCTCTCTGTTGTTCCTCTCTGCATCCCTTGGAGAAGCGACTCTGAGTCCTAGGGAGTCTAACTTCAGTCTAAGAACCTCCCAAAGTACCTGCTGGAAGGAAAATTCCTGGGACCAGCAGTTAGCGTAATGGCTATGTCGCTGGACTCCCATGTAGTAGACCGCGGTTTGTGTCCCGGACCCGGTGGCTTAGAACTCATGCCGGGCGCGTGTGCGTGTGTGCCCAAGATCCCGAGAGGAGAACAGAGGAGAAGGGATTGCGGTATGGCCATCCCCCCTGGGGGTGATTTCTCGCTTTCTGTCTCTCTGTCTCTCTCTGTCTGTCTGGCAAGCGCATGTGCCCTATAGCAAAAACCTCTCAAAAAAAAAAAAAAAAAGAGGAAAATTCCTAGGGTCAGCTCCATCACCTGGCGGTTAAGGGAGGTGGATCCCACATGGCCAACCTTGCAGTTCAAGTCCCAGATGTAGGAGGCTGGAGATACATACCAGGGATAGGTGTTTGTGTTCCCAAATCCCAAAAGGAGGATGAGGTGGAGTGGAAGGGATTATGGCGTGGCCATTGCCCATGGGGGGGACTTTCTCCTCTTCCTCTCTGACCACTGCACATACCCTCTAGCAAAAATGAAAATGAGGGGCCCAGCTGGTGGCGTGGTGGTTAAGGGCACTGGACTCCCACACGGCCAACCGCAGTTCAAGTTCCGGATCTGATGGCTTGCTTTCTCTATTTCTCTCTCTCTTTCTCTCTCTCCCTCTCTGGTCAAATTAAAATAGATAAATAAATAAATAAAGCTAAATAAAAATGAAATATTAAAAAGGGAAACTCCCGGGCCTTGCCTATGATCTAATCAGTCTCTGAGGATGAGGTCTGGGTAGCCATGTGTAATAAGGCCATTTTGATGCAAGAGGTGGTCCCCTGGCCCCAGGGTCAAAAACAATATGATGTCTATGGCATGGTGGTTAAAGGCACCGGACTCCTCGCACTGCCCTGGCTGAAGGTAAGCAATGGAGAAGGGGATCTTTAAAATCCTGCTCAATTCTCCAATTCCCAGACACTACAATGGCTTTAAGAACTACTGGAAAGAGATCATAAAAGTCTCGCCAGCAAGAAAAATATCTCCTGGGGGCCAGCAGGTGGCATGGTGGTTAAGGCACTGGATTCCCACATAGCTGACCATGGTTCAAGTCCCAGACCTGACAGCTTGCTTTCTCACTCTCTCTCTCTCTCTCTCTTTGTCTCTCTGGTCAAATTGAATAATAATAATAAATAAAGTTAGATAAATAATTATTTTATTTGTATCTTTTTTGGGGGGAGAAGTTTTTTTTTGTTTGTTTGTTTGTTTTTTTTTTGCTATAGGGCATGTGCACTCACCAGAGAGAGACAGAGAAACAGAAAACGAGAAATCACCCCCCAGGGGGGATGACCATGCTGCAATCCTTTCTCCTCCATTCTCCTCTCGGGATCTTGGGCACGCATGCACATGTGCCCAGCGTGAGTTTAAACCACCAGGTCCAGGACTCGAACCGCAGTCGACTACATGGGAGTCTAGAGACATAGCCATTATGCTAACTGCTGGTCCTGATAAATAATTCTTTAAAAAAGGAAAATATGCCCTGAAAACATCGCCGACTTGCTGTTTGTGTAGGATGGCAGTTTACTGCCCTCCACCTGTCGGGACATATTCATTCACCAATCGGACCGTTTTCCAGGCAGGCACCTACCCACTGGTGCTGGCATCAGCAAGGAAACCTTTTCACCATCTGAACCCCGACCTGATCCCTGCTGAATCCAGCTCCTGACTGGAGGACAGAGGCAGCTGTCTGTCTCCTGATTTTAATGGTTGTGTTATGGGTGCCCAGGGGTTGGGCAGCTCAGGCCCACCCTCACCTTGCAGAGAAGGTCCTTGAGGCTGTGTGCCATGATGCCCTTCCGCACACTCCGATCCGCTGTGCTCACTCGGCAGGCCCGGGCCCTGGAGGCCTCCAGGCTGGGCTCCGACAGCAGCTGCTGGGTCACCACCGAGGTCCTCACGGTCACATACCTGGGGGTGGGTGGGTACCATGAGGAGAGTCTGCTCCTGCCCTCACCCCAGCACAGGGTACAAACTCCCCCACTCCTTCTCCCTCCTGTTCCCCCTCAACCAACCACGGAGGCTGCTCTAGTCTTTCTCAAAAGCCTGCTGAGGTGGGGCTTCCCACACTTTTGGAGAATGGAGAAGGGATTGTGGAGTGGCCGTCCTCCCTGGGGGGTGATTTCTCACTTTCCCTCTCTGTCTCTGTGTGTCTCTCTCCAGAGTACACACCCCTATGGCAAAAATCTAAAAATAAATAAATAACTAATTCTGGGGCCAGCAGATGGTCTAATGGTTACGTCACTGGATTCCCACATGGTAGATCGCAGTTCGAGTCCAGGACTCAGCAGCTTGAAACTCATGCCGGGCACGTGTGCGTCCGTGCCTAAAATCCTAAGAGGAAAAGGGATTGTGACGTGGCCATCCCCTTTGGGGGTTGATTTCTCGCTTTCTGTCTCTCCCACAAAAGCATGCACCCTATAACAAAAACAGTCTCTCTTAAAAAAAAAAAAAATCCGGGGACCAGCAGGTGGCGTGGTGGTTAAAGTGCTAGACACTCCCACATGGCCGACCATGGTTCATGTCCCAGACCTGGTGGCTTGCTTTCTCACTTTCCCTCTTTCTTCCTCTCTCTGTGTCCCTCTCTGGTCCAATTAAATAATAATAATAATAACAAGTAAATGAATAAATAAAATTTTTTTAAAATCCAGGGGACTGGCAGGTGACATGGTGGTTAAGGTGCTGGACGCTCCCATGTGGCCGACCTTGGTTCGAGTCCCAGACCTGGTGGCTTGCTTTCTCACTTTCCTCTCTCTCTCTCTCTCTCTCTCTCTCTATCTCTTTATCTCTCTGGTCAAATTAAAACAAATGAATGAATAAATAAATAAAATTGAATAAAATAACTCTAAAAAACCCCAAAGGGCCTGTAAGTCACCTGGAGAATCTTGTTCAAATGCGGATTCTGATTCAGTGTGCCTGGCGGGGACGGGAACTCTGAGGTACACAATGTAGAACCAAAGGAGCGGAGAGAGCCTGGAGTCTGGAGTCAGGCAGGCCCAGGTTCAAGCCTTGGCTCCACTAAGGACTGGCTGGCAATGGGGAGCGCTGACTCTGCGCCTCCGTTTCCTCATCTGTTCATTTGGTAAAAATACCCCTCACTTCCAAAGTTGCTATGAGACTTACATGTGATTGGGAGTGAAAACACAAGAACAATGTCTACTCCTCTCTACTTGTGTGGGGTGGTGACAGTGGCGGTGACAGCACTAAACTCCTTGGGGGCTTTTCAGAAGGGCAAACTCCCAGGTCCCACTCCTGACCTCCTGAATCAGAATCTGTCTGGGCTACCCGTGGGGGCACAGCATAGTGAATGCTCTGCTGAGCCCATGTAGGGAGGTCCCCGGTTCGCACCCAGAGGTCTCCCTGTACACATAGGACATGGGTGTGCCCACGATGCAGAGCTGGGTGGGGACAGATTGCAGTGTGAAGACCCTGCAGAGCCAGTCTCGTTTACTCTCAGCAGAAGAAATAAATAAATAAACATTAAAAAAAAAAAAACAAAAAAAAAAAACACTGGGGCCAGCAGATGGTGTGGTGGTTAAGGTGCTGGAATTCCACATGGCCAGCCATGGTTCAAGTCCCAGACCTGGTGGCTTGCTTTCTCACTTTCCTTCTCTCTCTCTGGTCAAATTAAAATAAGAAATAAATTAGTTAATTAAATAATTCTTTAAAAAAGGGAGTAAGGGGAACCAGCAGTTGGTGTAATGGCTATATCACTGGACTCCTATGGAGTTGACCATGGTTCGAGTCCCAGACCTGGTGGCTTAAACTCACGCCGGGCGCGTGTGCGTGCGTGCCCAAGATCCTGAGAGGAGAATGGAGGAGAAGGGATTGCGGTGTGGCCATCCCCTCTGGGGGGTGATTTCTCACTTTCTGTCTTTCTATCTCTGTCTTTCTGGTGAGAGCTCGCACCCTATAGCAAAAACCTATTAAAAAAAAAAAAAAAAGACAGAAAGAAAGAAAGAAAGAAAGAAAGAAAGAAGGAAGGAAGGAAGGAAGGAAGGAAGGAAGGAAGGAAGGAAGGGAAGGAAGGAAGGAAGGAAGGAAGGAAGGAAGGAAGGAAGGAAGAAAGAAAGAAAGAAAGAAAGAAAGAAAGAAAGAAAGAAAGAAAGAAAGAAAGAAAGAACGAACTAATCTGGCGTCAGTTTTGTGCCCTGGTGTTTAAGGCAGCTGGATCCTACAGGACTCACTGTGCATTTAAGTTGTGGACTTGGTGGCTTGAGAAACACACTGGGCGTGTGCGCATGTGTGCCCCAAATCCCAAATAGGGTAGAAAAATGGAGAGAAGATTGCAGTGTGACCATTCCCATGGGGAGAAGAAAGCACCTCCCTCTTGGTCTCTCTGACTCTTTTTTATGAGCGCATGTGTCCTCTAGCAAAAAAGACAAAGCAGAAGAAGCTGCCTTTGAAGGAGCTCCCGGCAGGACTTACAGAACCATTACAGTTCGGGAAGGCCTGGCCTACGCGGTCATAGGTATCTCCCCTTCCTGTCCACCCATGACTCTCCTCACCTGGAGAGGGACTTGGGGTAGAGCAGGCTGAGCGACTTCATCGCATATTCCATCCTCGTCAGCTGGACCGAGCTGGCCCTGAGAAGGAGGCAGAAACAGCTCATGAGGGTGGATGACTAGGGTCCCCTCGCTCTCGTCATTTGACCCCCACCTGGCCAGCCTCTGCCCTGGGTTCCCACCTCGGCACACACCTACCTCCCCCCGCCCTTCTCCTGTGCAGCCCTATGCGTGCCAGCTGTGACCAAGCGGGCACCCCCAGCCACCCCGGTGGCTCGGGCTCAGCCCCACTCCGCAGCCGCTCCTCCTGCCCCAGCGCTACTCACTCCATGTCGCTCTGCCCCAGCTCCGGTCACACTGAGCAGGGATCCCAAGTCGGGGCTAAAGAGGCCCTGCCCGGGTTGTTCCTGTCCCCGGGGGCAGAGTCCACTCTACGCTGGCAGGAGGTGAGTCACGCCACCTCAGGCTTCTGGGACCATTCCCTCACCTCTAGTCTGGAGACCTCACACGCAGGCTGCTTGTTCGGAGCCTGGCTTTCCCCCCGGGGGGCCTTGAGCAACCCCAGCCCTTCCTGAGCCTTCCTCCTGGCCGAGAGGCTTTTCTGTAAGGATGGAGACGTTCTCCGTCCAGGCTTGGTCCCAGCGTCGTTCCTCGCCCCATGTGGTGACTGCGCGCTTGAAATGTGACCAGTCTGGATTTGCAATGGTACTGAATTGTCACAATTCTGTGTAGTCGCCTAGCTTGATTCCTGGCACCCATATGGGACAGCACAGGTGAGGTAGAGAGCCCCGGGCTCACCCTACCACTTTTTCTCCTAAACCTCTACCCTCCAGCCCTTACACACAGTTCCCTCCTTGTGCAATGCCTCACTCCTGCCCAGGGCTAAACTTGTGTAGCCTTGAAGCCCACTTCACTGCTCTCCGCTCCGAAAAGTCTTCTTCGGTGGCTCAGAGTCACCCTTTTCATCCTGCCAACTGTGCCTGTCAGTTTCTGCTCAGCCCCTATCCTGGGTGCCCTAAGATGCTCTCCCTATCCTGGCCCCCAGCACAGCAAGGGCTTGGCACAGAACAAAAGCCCCCTCCCCAGTTAGGTAAAGTCACTTTTTCTTACTACAACATGGGGGATCCCCCTCCCCAGGCCGGTCCTTACAGAGGCAGAAAACCTTCTTGCCCACTTAGCGCTACACAAGCCTGCTGCTTCAGTCCTCACTCTCCGGCCTTCGCAAAACAGCGAGCCCCACCTCACCTGCTCTCCAGGAGCCAAAAATAAAAATGAAAAAAAAAAAAATCAAAATCCATCCAACCAAAAAAGCCCTTACCTCCCCGTCACAGCCTCCTAGCCTCCTTGCAATGTGCTCGGCCTGGCCCAGCCCTCGCTCCATTTTATGTCCAGCTCCCACAAAGCCCCTCCCCTGGCCTTCAGCCCCAGCTGGGGAAAAGAGCATGGGGTGTGAGTTTGCGGCTCTCACCCTTGGGATTCCCTGTCTGCTTGACTTCCAGAAAAGGCCTGCACGGAGGGGAAGAAGCATGTTTCGAAAGCTTTGGAAAAGGGTCTGGTGCAGAGCGTGGTACCAGGCACAGAGGGCACAGAAAACATGCAGACGAGGCCCCGGTCCCCTCCATGCTGCTGGGGCCCATGATCTGGGCTGGCTGAAGCAGGGGTGGATCGTGGTGTGAAGACACTGTCGGGGGTTCTCTCTCTCTCGCTCAAATAAACAAACTATAAAAAGAAAAACGGGGTGGGGGTGGGCTGGCAGGTGGCATGGTGGTGAAGGGCAGTGAACTCCCCACATGGCCGACCATGGTTGAAGTCCCAGACCTGGCAGCTCTCTCTCTCTCTCTCTTTTACTCTGTCCCGCTCTGGTCAAATTAAAATGAACACATAAAGCTAAATAAAATAATTCTTTAAAAAAAAAAAGAAGAAAAGAAAAACAGGGGCCAGCTGGTGGCATGGTGTTTAAGACGGTTGGTTGGATTCCACATGGCCAATTGCATGGTTTGAATCCCAGGCCTTGTGTATTGGAAAACACACAGGGTGCATGTGCGTGTGTGCCAAAAATCTCAAGAGGAGAATGGAGGAGAAGGGACTGGTGGGGCCATCCCCCCAGAGGGTTGATTTCTCACTTTCCCTGTCTCTCTCTTTGTGTCTACCTCTCTCTGGTGAGTGCACTGGCTCTCTAGCAAACTAAAAAGAAAAAAGGGAAAGAAAGACTTTAGGGAACCAGCAGTTAGCGTAATGGCTATGTCGCTGGACTCCCACGTAGTCGACTGCGGTTTGCATCCCGGACCCGGTGGCTTAAAACTCACGCTGGGCGCGTGTGCGTGCGTGCCCAGGATCCCGAGAGGAGAATGGAGGAGAAGGGATTGCGGCGTGACCATCCCCCCTGGGGGGGTAATTTCTCACTTTCTGTCTCTAATGTCTCTCTCTGTCTGTTGGGCGAGGGCATACGCCCTCTAGCGAAAATCTCTCCAAAAAAAAAAAAAAAAAAAGAAAGACTTTACAGAAAGGAAGTTCTAGGGAAAAGATGAGAGCCCCTCCCTTAGACATTCATGCTTGAAACATTTACTGAACGCCCAGTGTGTATTTGATATCGCATGCTGGATGACTCAGAAGCCATCTGGCCCTGACAGCGTCTGCTTGCATCACAGAGATCAGACACAGGTGAGACCAAGATAAGGACAAGTGACAGTGAGCAAGCACCTGCCAGGGTGGAGGATGAGTGAGGGTTCTTCCCAGTGCGTAGCAGAAGAGGACGACTTAGCTCAGTCAGAATTGATCTATCCTACAAACATTTCGTAAACTCTTTTTCTTGTTTAAAAGAAATTATTTATTTAATTTTATTTATTCATTCATTTATTTTAATTTGACCAGAGAGAGAGAGACGCTCAGAGAGAGAAGGAAAGTGAGAAAGCAAGCCACCAGGTCCAGGACTCAAACTGTGGTCAGCCATGTGGGAGTGTCCAGCGCCTTAACCACCATGCCACCTGCTGATCCCCTTAAACTCTTTTAAAAAATAATTTTATTTTTGTTATAGGGTACGTGTGCTTGCCAGAGAGGTAGAAAGTGAGAAATCACTTTCTGGCCATGCTGTAATCCCTTCTCCTCTATTCTCCTCTTGGGATTTTAGGCATGTACATACATGCTCCTGGTTGAGTTTCAAGCTGTCAGGTCTGGGACTCGAACCATGGTAGGCCATGTGGTAATCCACCAACTTAACTATTACACTACCTGCTGGCCCCTATTATTAATATTTTTTTAAATTTGCTATATGGGACATGTGCTTACCAGAGAGAGATGAAGAGAGAGAGAGAGAGAGAGACATAGCAAGCTGCCAGGTCTGGGATTTTTTTTTTTTTTTGGAGAGGTTTTTGCTACAGGGAGCGTGTGCTCGCCAGACAGAGAGAGACAGAGAGACAGAAAGTGAGAAGTCACCCCCAAGGGGAGATGGCCACGCCGCAATCCCTTCCCCTCCATTCTCCTCTCGGCATATTGGGCACACATGCACACGCGCCCAGCGTGAGTTTAAGCCATCAGGTCCGGGACATGAACCACGGTCTACTACGTGGGAGTCCAGCGACATAGCCATTACGCTAACTGCTGGTCCCCCAGGTCTGGGATTTGAACCCTGGTCAGCCGTGTGGGAGTGCAGTGCCTTAACCACCGCACCATCTGCTGGCTCCACATTTCTTGAACTTTTATGCTACGCCAAGCACTATTTGCTGCTGAGGGCACAGATGACTTAGTTCTTGCCCCTGCTTTCAGGAAATTCACATTCTAGTGAGGGAGGCAGTATCTGAGCACAGATCTCAAACTCCGTAGTGCATGAAAATCACTGGAGACACTGCAGCAGGGAAGGGCTCTAGCTTGACTTTGGAATTGAGACCTGAGTAAAGAAAAGATCAATACAGTCAAGAACATTTAAAAATATCCTCATGTTGGACCAGCAGTTAGCGTAATGGCTATGTTGCTGGACTCCCATGTGGTCGACCATGGTTTGAGTCCTGGATCTGGTGGCTTAAACTCTCACGCGTGTGCAGTGCCCAAGATCCTGAGAGGAAAATGGAGGAGAAGGGTGCGGCGTGCCATCCCCTCATGTCTCTCTCTGTCTGCTGGCCAAGCACCCTATCTCTGAGATCAATACAGTCAAGAACATTTAAAAAATCCTCATGTTGACCAGAGTTAGTGATGGCTATGTTGCTGGACTCCCATGTGGTCGACCATGGTTTGAGTCCTGGATCCGGTGCTTAAACTCATGCCATGCATGCGTGCCCAAGATCCTGAGAGGAAAATGGAGGCGAAGGGGGTGATTTCTCGCTTTCTGTCTCTCTGTCTCTCTCTGTCTTTCCGGTGAGCACACGTGCCCTATAGCAAAAACCTCTCAAAAAAAAAAAAAATCCTGTTAAATTTGTAACATCATGAGCAAAGTCAAAAGACTTACAGTAAATATTAGGTCATCAGAAAAGTCATGATGTGTTTTTCTATGCAAAAATGCATCATGACCTTCCAAATGATCCAATAGATATAAATTGCAAGTAATATTATGCATAATAAGCTAATATGAGGGCTCTTCAAAATTCATGAAAAATAGTTATTATGAAAAATGTATGGGGATGACCCTGTGGCTTAATGGTTAAAGAAGCTGGATCCCACATGGCCAACAACAGTTTGAATCCTGGCCTTGGTGTCTTGAAAAACACATCTGGTGTGTACGCGTGCTCCAAATCTCAGTATGATGGAGAAATGGAGAGAAGGATTGCAGCGTAACCATGACCTAGTGGGGAATATTTTCTCCCTCTGTCTTTATGGCAAGCACAAAAACTCTTTGGAGAATTAAAAATAATAAGAAAAAAATAAGGGAATCAGCAAGTGGTGTGGTGGTTAAGGCGCTGGACACTCCCACATGACTGACCACGGTTCAAGTCCTGGACCTGATGGCTTGCTTTCTCACTTTCCCTCTCTGTGTGTGTGTATGTCTCTCTCTAGTCAAATTGAAATATATGAATGAATAAATTAAATAAACAATTCTTTTTAAAAAAGGAAAGAAAAAATAAGAAAAAAAACTATATATAGATTTCAATGTATTTTATACCACAATAAACTTGTGCTTTAATTCCATCTTTCTATGAACACTTCTCTCTTTTTAAAGAATTATTTATTTAATTCACCTGTTATTATTATTTTTTAATTTGATCAGAGAGAGATAGAGAGAGAGGGTGGGGGAAAGCGAGAAAACAAGCCACCAGGTCCAGGACTCAAACTGTGATGGGCCATGTGTGAACCCAGCACCTTTGACTACCACGCCACCTGCTGGTCCTCCATGAACATTTCAAACTTTACTCATAACTTTCTATCCTCTTCCCTTTATAATTTTAAAAAGACCAACAATGAGTAAAACAACAAGCAAAGAATATGAACACAGTCCAGGGAAATGAAGTACAAAGGTCTTTCAAATATATGAAAAAATGCTTAATTTTGGCATAGAAACAGAAATGTGATTTACTTATTTTTATTTTTAAATTTTCACCATAGGGCACATGTGCTCACCAGAGAGACAGAGAGTGGGAAAGTGAGAAATCACCCCCTAGGGGGGATGGCCATGCTACAATCCCTTCTTCTCCATTCTTCTTTTGAGATTTTGGGCACACATGCATATGCACCTGGTGTGATTGTCTTTTTTCTTTTCTTTTCTTTTCTTTTTTTGAGAGGTTTTTGCTATAGGGCACATGCGCTTGCCAGAAAGGCAGAGAAAGACAGAGGGCAGAGAGAAAGAAAGTGAGAAATCGGCTCCCCCAGGGGGGATGGCCATGTTGTAATCCCTTCTCCTCCATTCTCTCAGGATCTTGGGCATGCACGCACACACTCCTGGCGTGAGTTTAAGCCACCAGGTCCAGGACTCCAACCATGGTCGACTACATGGGAGTCCAGTGACTTAGCTATTATGCCAACTGCTGGTCCCAGTGCTTGGCGTGATTTTTAAGCTGCCGGGTCCGGAACTTGAACCATGGAGTTGGCCATGTGAGATTCAGCCACCTTAACCACCATGCCATAGGCTGGTTCATTATTGTATATATTTATTATTCTGAGGCTGGCCCTATAGGTCACTGATGAAGGAAACCGGATGTCACATGGTTGATCATAGTTTGAATCCCAGCCCTGATAGCTTGAGAAATACCCTGGATGTATGTGTGTATGTGCCCCAAATCCTGACAGGAAGGAGAAATGGAGAAAGAATGCAACATGTTGAAGCACCAGTGGGAGGTACTTTCTCTCTCTCTCCCTTCTGGAGAGCACACACGCCCTATGGCAATACAAAAACAACCAAACAAGCAAGGTTTCTGAGAAAGAATCTGCAGCTTTCCCAGACTGCCAAGGGCTTCCATGGCACAAGAAGAGTTATAAACCCCTGCTCTAGGTCGTGGTTGAGGCGGCTGGACCCCACATGGCCTGCTGCGTTGTTCAAGTCCTGAACACAGTGGGCTTGAGGGACATACCAGGCATGTGTATGTGTTTGCCCAAAATCTCGAGAGAAGAATGAAGGAAAAGGGATTGTGATGGGGCCATCGCCTTCAGGGGTGCTTTCTCACATTCTCTCTCTCTCTCTCTCTTTTTTTCCCCTCTCTCTCTCCTCCCAGCAAACTGGTGTCCTGTAGCAAAACATAATACAAAAAACAATCCCGCTCTAAGAATTTCCCTCAATTGGGACCAGCAGATGGTGTTAGCGGTTATGTCACTAGGCTTCCACGTAGTCCACAGTGGTTTGAATCCCCAACCTGCCGTCTTAAAACTCACACTGGGCACATGTGCGTGCAAGCCCAAAATCCTAAGAGGAGAATGGAAAAGGGATTGTGGTGTGGCCATCCCCCCTGGGGGGGGGGGGTGATTTCTCACTGTCTCTCTGGCGAGGGCATGAGCCCTATAGCAAAAAAACTCTCAAAAAAATTTTTTCCCCTCAATTTGGGTTTATCTGTTATTTCTTCACTATGAAAGTTACGTATTTTTGGCGGAATATTGCGGAAATGCTGTTGTGTTCCCAGTATATCACGAGGTATGAGTTGTGTCTCATAACTGGACAAATTAACTTTGATTACTTGTTAATAGGGCACGCCAGGTTTCCTCGCTAAATCGTCTGGTTCTACCAATGATCTACAGGGAGGCATTTTGGGGACCCTGTAAATAATCGGTGTTCATAGGAAAGTCACAGAACGCTGCCAAGCATCCGTTTGTCCCTCTCTGAAGTTGGGCAACGGCGACTTAACCTCGTATTACAGTTCAAAGAAGTGAAAGTGCTCAAGAGGCCCTGGGCTGACGCCAAGAAGGTGCTAAGGGAAAGGATTCATTTGCGGCGCGAGGAAGTTAGAGCAGGGGCGGGGCGGGGCGAGAAGGCGACAGCGCGCGTGCGCGTGGGGAGTGACCATAGAGTCGGTCCTCCGGAGACAGAGAGGCCGGAAGTTCTCGTCACAGAGACAGACAGCTGGAGGGCCGCTGAGCTGAGGCGGCGCGAACAGGGTTCGGGCGCGGTTTCTTGTGGTAGTCGCGGCCGCAGCTTGGCGTGAGGGACTCCAGGGTTCTAGGCGGGGACAATGGCGTCTCGGGCAGGCCCGCGAGCGGCCGGCACCGATGGCAGCGATTTTCAGCACCGGGAGCGCGTCGCCATGCACTACCAGATGAGGTATGAAGTGACTCGAGGAGCACGGAGGCCTTCTCGCGGCTGGAGCCTGCAGAGCCTGGGGAGCGACGCTGGCCCGGCCGCAGGAGCTTTCTCCCCAGTCAGCCCCGCGCAGCTGCCAAGTCCCCTCCTCCCATGACAGTCTCGGGCCTGTCCCCAATCCCGGGAAGCCCCGTTGCTCCCGCGAGCCCCTCCGCTAGACCTCCCTTTTCCCATACATGCTGGGTCTGCCCTGTGACCTTGGAAACCTCATTTATAATTAAGCCTCGGTTTCCTGTCCTGCAGAGGGAGAAAATAATTTACCTTTTAGATTTTGACGAAGAAGTAGTTAATAATTAACGCAAAGAACATAGTAGCATAAGGCCTACCACATGGATACTATTACACGGTAGCTCTCTGATATTTAAGGCTGTTTAGGGGATGTGGACTGTAAAAGACACCCTTTCTCCGCATCGCGTGAATTTTATAAGTAAAAGTGTAAGAAGTAATGCTACATTATGTTTTCCGTTCAATAAATACTTAACTGAGCTTTTTCTGTTCATCAGAAATTGTTTCAGGCACGGAAGATATATTAGCCAGCAAAAGCAGACCTGGCCTTTGTTTGCATGTTATACCTTCAATATAGCAGTTTATTAACAAAACAAAATCAAAAGTAAAAAAGGCAAAAAAACTGGTCCCTGCCTTCCTGGAGCTTGAAGTCTACAGGTGACTGATTATTTTTCCTACTTATCACATTTTGTACAATGAATATATAAAAATAAAAAAATTTTCCTTCCTAATTCCATTAAATGCTCCGAGAATGTTCCTCACATACGATCTCTTCGATCTCTTAGGAGTTTTGAAGAATAGCAAGCTCTTTGGGCTTTCACTTTATTTTCACCTCTAGGCCCTTGCCTGAGGAGGCCTGATAACCCAAGTGGGTGTTTTCATGCCTACCTAGAGCAGAAACATTGTTCTTGGTGATACAAGAATGCTATATTTGGACCTGAAAGAATGATAAGAATAAGAGAAAAATATGTGCTTTCTTTAGATGAATAATCTAGCTGGAGAAGTATAGGTAGCTTGAGTTGATTTTCTTGCTGCTAGTACCTTCTCCCTCCAGGCTGTGCTATAGTGCAAAGTCATCCTTCTAAACTCAGCTGAGTTACTCTTATGCTTTCAAATGGACTTTCATAATCTTTGCAACTTCATATCCCATTATCCTCTTCCCCCTACAATGTGCTTTAGCCACACCTGACTACTTGCTTTCCCAGAACAGAAATGCTTATGCCTTTTTGACTGCATGCTATTGCCTCTGCATGGAATGCCCATATCCACCCATCTCTCAGAGCCTAGCTCAAATATCACTCTCTAGATAGCCTTGTTTGACATCCCATCCTAAGCATGATCAGTTTCTCCTTCCTCTGATCCCAAATATTGTGGCACATACGAGGTTGTCGGTAAGTCATGACATATTTTTCTGTTGTTTTCTGTACAAAAATACGTCATGACTTTCCAGACAACCCAATACGTTTATTAGAGCTCTCTCCCTTCCTTTTTAACTTATTTTTTCCTCTTGTGTTCCTTGTGCCCAGCCTCTAGGCAGAGACTGTATCTTAATCAAGTATGTATCTCAGTGTTGAGCATGCCTGGCATAATTGGTGGTCCGAAAAATTTGAATGAAAAGTACTTCTCCCTTTGCTCTGCCCCACAGTGTGACCCTCAAGTATGAAATCAAGAAGCTGATCTACGTGCACCTGGTCTTATGGCTGCTGCTGGTTGCCAAGATGAGTGTGGGACACCTGAGACTCATGTCACATGATCAGGTGGCCATGCCCTATCAGTGGGAGTACCCATATTTACTGAGTATTGTGCCCTCACTCTTGGGCCTTCTCTCCTTCCCCCGCAACAACATTAGCTACCTGGTGCTCTCCATGATCAGCATGGGGCTATTTTCTATTGCTCCCCTCATTTATGGCAGCATGGAGATGTTTCCTGCTGCACAGCAGCTCTACCGTCATGGCAAGGCCTACCGCTTCCTCTTTGGTTTTTCTGCTGTCTCCGTCATGTACCTGGTGTTGGTACTGGCAGTCCAAGTGCATGCTTGGCAGTTATACTACAGCAAGAAGCTCCTAGACTCTTGGTTCACCAGCACACAGGAGAAGAAACGTAAATGAAACCTGCCTGATAGACTACTCTGGGGTGAAGCCTGGGCCTCTCAGTGAATGGTGTAAGAGAGGCAGAAGAACTGTTCTAAAGTTTCCACTGATGATTTGGCAGCTGTGATGTTGGCACCTAGAGCAGACTGTGCCCAAATTCTGGAAAACCCCTCCTGTTGCCATCCACTGAGAGGGTGTTTAACTTATTCCTGGATGGCTAGAACTCATAACCAGCAGCTATGAAACAAACTTCAGCTGGTTGAAGTTGAAGCCCTTCAGTGTTTGTTTTTGTTTGTTTTTTTTTTTTTTCTTTTTTTAAAGACTGAGCCTCATCCTTGCCTCCTCTTGGTCTTTTGACTTCTGTCCATCACCTTTTAGAGATCAATACTGAAGGAGATAGGGAATAAATCAAATTCTACTTTAATGTATAGGTCTTAGGGCAGGAAACATTTGGGAAGCCACTCCCCCTGCTGGCTTTGGTCTCTACTGCAAAGCATTTTAATGAAAAAGAACCTCAATAAAGTCAAGACTGCCCTGTCCACCTGTACTTTGTGTTTTGATAAGGTGTGATGCTTGAGTGACAAATACTAGGGAATGTGTAGACGGTACCTGAGAAACCTGGCAGTGGCCATAGAGAAGTGAACTGGACGTGGGGAACTTATGTTGTAGTTGCAAGTCTGAAATTGATTTGTGAGAACTGCTATGGGCCAGACATTTAATCTCTCTATAAACAGTCCATTCTCATTTACTTATCTTGTTTTATGGGCTCATCTTTTAGTTGAACACTGTTGTTTATCAGTCATTGTTAACTGAATGTCAGTTACATGTCATACATTAAAATACTGTATAGAGAGCTAACAGTCTAGGTGAAACATGTTGTACATTTGAAAGAACCAACAAACCAAGTACCTAATGGTATGGAGCGGATAAGTTAAAAAGTAAAAGTGGTTTGGTGGTTAAAGTGGCTAGATTCTACATGACCAGCTGCATGGTTTGAGTCCTGGACCTGGTGGCTTGAAAAACATGCCATGTGCACAGGCACCCAAAATCCTGAAAGGAGGGAGAGGTGGAAGAGAAGGGATTGTAGCATGACCATGCCTCAGATGCTTCCCCTCTCTCTGTCTGTCTCTGGCAAAACAACAAAAATAAGTGGGAAAGATCTGTGATTGAACTAAAGGCCCCTTTTACATCTGAATCTAACACACAGTAAATATTTATTACATTAAAGATAGGTGTCCATTCGCACTTCATTTTATGGTTTCTGGATGGTGCCCACACCTACAACTATAGAGCTGTCCTCTCCAGAGTTATTGTCATTCTTTTGTTTATTGACATTATGTACCTACTCAGTCACTGTAGGTGATGGCAGTATTTTTGACTGGAGAACTTCTATATGTCTTAATTATATTAAACTTAGTATGCTCCAAACTTAACTCTGCCTTCTGCCTCATGCCCTGCATCCCTGTGTTCCAGTGAGTATCTGGATCATTATCCATTCCATATCATTAAATCCTTGTCAGGTGCTGTCATTTTTAGAACAACCTAAATGTCTTAATCTCTTTCTGAACTTTCCAAAGTGATCCTAATCTACCAGTCCTGCATTATCCAATATTTCCATTTACACAGTTAGTTGACTGAACCTCTCATGGATTCCCATATAGGTTCCATGGTTTCCCAATTTCCTTCTTATAATTTTCCTTTTTCTACTTTCACATTCCATTATGATGTATGCTTTAAGATCCAGTTCATAAAGTAATTCTGGAGCCTTCTGGCTCCTTTGATTCAAAGAACAAGAATTCTTTCTCTGAAATTTTGTTCACTTATTTTATTGACAGAGTTATGTGTTTTCCACACCCCTTCCTCAGTGTCCAGCACATAGCACACACTCTGAATTTACTGAATGAAGCAACTTGCCTTGCTGTAGAATAAAATCGGGAGGTAGTTCACAGAGGCTAGAAGTAAAATGAAGCAAGGGTAGAACTTAGCAGAGAATATTGGGTGGAAATGTGTGGAGGTAATGGAGTTACCACGTGCACCAGGTGTTGTTAATTTTTAAAGAATTTAGAAGAAACAGTAAAATTTCTTTGGTTATTAGAATGGCACTTTACAGTCTTAGAGTACTTTTGAATTCCAGTTATGAAAATTACTGTCAACAATGCAAAAACAAAACTATTTGGGATCTATTTTCTGGACTTTTCTTAACGTTTTTTTTTTCCCCCTGCTTCATGTTTTTGCTGTTAGCTGAAACAGATAAGATCCCACTGCTGGATCTTAAGTTAGTCGAAAGAAGACTAATTGGATCTGGGGTTTTGGATTTGGATAAGACTAGGGTCCATGCACCGATGTACTTACTAATCATAGGGCTAAGATCAACTCTGCCTATTTTGCAGATTGTGTTGCAGATTGAATAAGATGAAGTATTATGAAAGCACTTTGTGAATTACTTAACACTATAAAGAGTAGTTATTTCCTAAACTTTTTTTTTTAATGCTAGAGGGCACATATGCATGATCAGGCCACAGTCCCTTCTCCATTTTTTTCATCCCATCAAGTTTTTGGACACACACACACACATCTGGTGAGTTTTTTCAAGCTGCCAGGGTCAGGATTCAAACCACAGTTGCACATGTGGGATCCACTCCCAACACACAATGCTTAACCACTGCACTACAAGGCCGGCCCATTATTTCCTAATATAGGACTAGAGTGTAGAAGTTGGAGGGACTCTCAGAGATTATGCAGTCCATGAGAATGACAGTGTGGTATAGTGGAATGAATGCAGTTTCTGATAAAGACTTGTCAAGGTTGGAATTTTTTTTTTCTTTTTTTGGAGAGGTTTTTGCTATAGGTCACGTGCACTCGCCAGAAAGACAGATAGACAGAAAGTGAGAAATCACCCCCCAGGGGGCATGGCCACGCCACAATCTCTTCCCCGCCATTCTCCTCTCAGGATTTTGGGCATGCACGCACACGCACCCAGCGTTAGTTTAAGCCACTGGGTCTGGGACTCAAACCGCAGTCGACTACATGGGAGTCCAGCGACATAGCCATTACACTAACTGCTGGTCCCAAGGTTGGAATTTTTTTTTTTTTTTTTGAGAGTTTTTTTCGCTATAGGGCGCGTGCGCTCGCCAGACAGAGAGAGACATAGAGACAGAAAGCGAGAAATCACCCCCCAGGGGGGATGGTCACGCTGCAATCCCTTCTCTATTCTCTCATCCCTCTTGGGGCAGTTGGAATTCTAGTCATGCACTTCACTGTTTGCCTGGAGCAAACTACTTGAGCCTCTGGTTTTGATCTAACACATGGGCTTAGTATGTTACCTCACAGAGTTGTGAAACTTAATAACATGAATAGTCTAGTACATAATAGAGGCTTAATAAATATCAAATTGCCTTCACTTGATGAGCATGTTGGCTTCCCCTCTCAGGTTGAGAATCATTGTCTCCTCTTAGGAATCATTTTTCCTAGAATTCTGGAGATTGATCCCTTCTGGAGGAGAGGAAGTAGAGAAAGGACACTTAACCACTCTTGGTTTATAGTGGTCTAACTGGTTGGATCTTCTTGTCCAGGGTACCCTAACAGTGGGCATAATTGTCTCAATGGACCTTAGGAATTGGCCATTATATCCTGGGCTGCAACTCCGTGGGCTTACTAGAGTCCACAAATGGGTTGCTCAAAAATGGCTGCCCAAGGCTCCCACTATGTACCAAACCATGCTCAGGGGCCTGCCAGAACCTCCTGAGTGCTTGACTTATCTCCAGGTAAAGACTATTAGTTACTAGAAATCTTTTTCTTTTTTTTTTTTTAGAGAGAGATTTTTTGCATAGGGCATGTGTGCTTCCCAGAGAGACAGAAAGCAAGAAATCACCCCCCAGGGAGGATGGCCACTCTGCAATCCCTTCTCCATTCTCCTCTTAAAATCCTGAGCTTGCACGCACAACACCTAGTGTGAGTTTTAAGCTGCCAGGTCTGGGACTAAGCCATGGTTGACTACATGAGTCCAGTGATGTAACCATTATACCATCTGCTGTTCCCCATTATTAGAAATCTTGACCATTTCACTTAGACACAAACCACAGGTGAGAGAGGCCTCAGCGTTCAAGTCCTACAACACACCTCTGTTACCTTTACTTCATTTAGCCACTCCTCCAGCCGTAGAGTTAAATACTTAACCCTTACTGATACTACCTAATAGTCCATACTCCTAGAAGTCTGACCACTGAGAAGTTATTATAAGACCTCTTTCCAATCATTCCCATTTCTTTTTCTGCATTGTTAACCCTCCCAGCTATATCACATTTCTAAATATAGTACCTTCTGTGCACTATTGGGTCCAGAAAATTTGACTTTCCACAGATCTCTCCAAGCAGTGTGTTCATTTTTAAAAAAATATTTATTTAATTCCATTTGTTATTATTTTTTATTTGATCAGAGAAAGAGAGAAAGGGAAAGTGAGAAAGCAAACCGCCAGGTCTGGTACTCAAACCGTGGTTGGTCATGTGGGAATCCAGCCCCCCTAACCATGATGCTATCTGTCAGCCCTCCCAAGCAATGTGTTCTGACAGAAAGAGTCAAAAAGACATGATGGTGGGCCCCTGTTTTCCACTTCTAGCTATGTGTGTTTGGAAAGTTTCCTAATGTTCCTAAGTATTTCTCAATCTGTAAAATGGGGTAATAAGGGCCAGCAGGTGGAGTGGAGGTTAAAGTATTGGACCTCATATGGCCAGCAGCATGGTTTGAGTCCCAGATCCAGTGACTTAAAAGTCACTCCAGGCATGTGTGCATGCATGCCCAAAATCTTGAGGAGACTTAGTAGAAAGGATTGCAATGTTGCATATCAGTCAAGACAAAGATATTGCTATATACATTATCATCAGCAAATAGCTTCTCATTTTTTGTCAATTAAACATACTTTTACCTTTTTTTCTTCCCTTTTCCCCTCCCTCCCATACTAAACTTTTTTTTCACATTTTATTGATTCACAAAAGATCTTAAACTAAAAATAAGGACAAAGCTAGAATTCAGTGACAAGTGCACTGTAATTTTCTTTTGAAACTTTTTTTTTATCTCTCTATTCCCCCTTTTACTAAAGAGAAGTAAAAACTAACTTACTTGCAAAAAAAAAAAAAAAATTAGGATAGTTTCAGTTTAGTCTGTTATTTGCACAAAGCCCCATAAGAGTTCAATTTCTGATGCAAGGTAACATACTATTGTATTATTGAACTAATATAAATAACCATTCTGCCACAAAATAAGAATGCTCACAAATATTTTCCAATTGCAGAGGGGTCAGAAAGGGTGAAAGGTTTGTTTCAATAAAAAAAAAAAAATAACAGATTGCTGAACCTATCAACAACTCAAAAGAAAACAAAAATCCTTAAATTCAGAAGACAAAGCATAGAAGAAAATTAGTAATGTTTTAGTCAAAAGTCATAGAATTCTATTTCACCAGTTCAGTCTCATATAATCTCTCTTTTGTTGAATTTGCAGTGTTACTATGGTCTGATCTTTCTGTTTAAATCCTGGAAGTTAACATTCAACATTATTGTTGATATCCTAACCCATTCTTAGTATGGCTAGATCACCCTTTGTTTCCTTCAGATCTTAATGGTTAAATTATAGAGATGGACTTCAAGGAAGAAAAACAGTCCTGTGTCATGCAGACCCTTTTGGTTTTAAGAGCAAAGGAAGATGAGGCAGTAGGCTGGGACACCATGGGATAAAAGAGGATTGAGTTGCAAGGGCCTAACTGAAGTGGAGTTCCCTGGGTTACAGACTTTGACCTTGTCCAAGTTGCCTTTCCTTCTGCTTCCTTATTTCTCTCTTTATGAAATGAAAATATTAATTTTAATTTAACCGACTTGCAAGGTGGCTAGGTGGATCAAATATGGAAGTGCTCTGTGAAATGTGAAATTGATCAATTACTTAGATGAAATTTAATAATTTACATTTATTCGACCACAGAGCATGTAGTTCATGACACCCACTGCTAGGCACTGGGGAAACATAAAGGATAAGAAAGAGTCTTTAGGGGGTCAGCAAGTGGTGTGGTGGATAAGGGTGCTGGAATCCCACATAGCTGACCATGGTTCGAGTCCCCAGATCCAGTGGCTTGCTTTCTCACTTTACTTTTCTCTCTCTCCCTCTCCCCCTCACTCCCTCACCCCCATCAAATAAAATAAATAAATAAATAAATAAAGTGAAATAAAATTATTCTTAAAAAAAAAGGAGGGACCAGCAGTTAGCGTAATGGCTATGTCGCTGGACTCCCACATAGTCGACCGCGGTTCGCGTCCCGAACCCGGTGGCTTAAACTCACGCCGGGCGTGTGTGCATGTGTGCCCAAGATCCCGAGAGGAGAATGGAGGAGAAGGGATTGCGGCATGGCCATTCCCCTTGGGGGGTGATTTCCTGCTTTCTGTCTCTCTGTTTCTCTCTGTCTGTCTGGCAAGCGCACGCGCCCTATAGCAAAAACCTCTCCAAAAAAAAAAAGAGTCTAGGACCAGCAGTTGGCGTAATAGCTATGTTGATGGACTCCCAGGTAGTTGACCGCAGCTCATGTCCCGGACCCGGTGGCTTAAACTCACGCCGGGTGTGTATGAATGTGTGCCCAAGATCCTGAGAGGGGAATGGAGGAGAAGGGATTGCAGCGTGGCCATCCCCCTTGGGGGGTGATTTCTCTCTTTCTGCCTCCCTGTCTCTCTCTGTCTTTCAAGTGAGCGCATGTGCCCTGTAGCAAAAGATGAAAAAAAAAAAAGTCTTTACATTTCTTTTTTTGGGAGGAAAGGTTTTTGTTATAGAGTGCATGCGCTCTCCAGAAAGAGAGAAACACCATGGAGTGGAGCATGGTCATGCTGCAATCCTTTTTCCTCTGTTTCTCCATTATGTCTGGATTTTGGGCATGCACACACGTGTGCCCAGCATGTTTCTCAAGCCACTAGGTCTAGGATTCAAACCACGGTTGGCTGTGTGGGATCCAGCTTTCTATGTATAGCACATAATCACTGCACCATGGCACTGGCCCAAGAGTCTTTTTGTTTGCCTTTCTCTTTTAATCCTCTTTTCTGCTCCAACTCTCAAAAAATTACCCAGAAAACCCAGTAATTGTACAAAAGGCAGCTTAAAGACCCAAAACAAGCCAGTCTAAGAGTAGCAGGCTTCCTCCCACAGGAGCCAAGGTCTTGAAGCTGGGGTCTCCACTCAGAAGCTGGTAGTAAAAGCTGGTGCAGAATAATGTGGATCCAGAGGCTAGCAGTAAACTGGCCCAGACGGGCTTTCTGCGGTGGGACACCCCTAACAATGCCAGGCTGTGAAAGAAATGGTGCTTGTTGGCATTTTCAAAGAGCTCCTTCCCGTAAGCATCCGGAAACAGAGTGCTGTGCACCCCATAGGTTGCCAAGCCTAACACCTCACCTCTGGACAAGGCACCCAAGCTGTGGAAAGCAGCCTCTAGTCCAGCCATGGCTGTAGATGGTTCAAGTCTATCTTTTAATGAACTGAAAACCTAGAGAGGATTTTTAGAATAATAGGTAGGATAGGACCTTTAGACGGTGGACTCAAAGAGTTAGAAATGGAATCCACCAAAGGAAGGCTGTAGGCAGGCTACTGAAAGGTGGTCTAGATTGAGTTGTAGAGGGACAGTAATGGTCTCAAGATGCCTCAACTCAGTAGATGTGCATCAAACTTTTTTTCCACCATGTCAACAAGGTGAGGGCTGAGACAGCTCAAATGCTCCATGCAGGGGAGGAAGCTGTGGGATAATGGGGAGGGTCCCCATAAAGACTGGAGTGTCGTCAGCCTTTCTCCAGCACTGGAAACCACAGGAAACCAGGTCAGTGCATGGGGCCCTCTCCCTCCGCTTCAGGGCTTGGCTATGAGCTCTGGGGCTTCCTGAGCAGACTGACGAGTGGGTTCTTGAGGCTGGAGTCCCTGTGGCATGGAGGCCTCTGCCCATGAGAGCTGGAACTGGCTAATGGGGAGGGAGAGAAAGCTGGGCTATAGTTCTGAAAGGCAGCCAGGTGCAGAGAGCCAGGGTACATATGGGCCTTTGAGGTTTATATGTGTCCTATGGTGACTTGTTTCCCCAGCTGTAAATAGTGCCTCTGCCATCTCTGTATCTCTAGCACTCCCCACCCCCCTGGGCCGTGTAGTGCTTAATGGCTCTGTTCATTCTCTAAGTGAGGGGATCAAGCACATGTCCACAGGAGACCCAAGTTCAAGAGTGTGGGGACCAGCAGTTAGTGTAATGGCTATGTTGCTGGACTCCCATGTAGTTGACTGCAATTCAAGTCCCAGACCCGGTGGCTTAAACTCACGCCGGGCGCGTGTGTGTGCGTGTCCAAGATCCCAAGAGGAGAATGGAGGAGAAGGGATTCCGGCGTGGCCATCCCCCCTGGGGGTGATTTCTTGCTTTCTGTCTCTCTGTCTCTGTCTGGTGAGCGCATGCGCCCTATAGCAAAAACCTCTCCCTCCCCCCCCCAAAAAAAAGTATGCTAATCAATGGAGGGAACAGGCCAGATCTGCTGGGTGTTTCAGGAGTAGGAGTGGTTGAGAAATGGTGCACACCCCACCCTGATGCTGGTGCCTTCCATTAATTCTGTGCCACAGCAGGAGCCCCTTGTCTTTCAGGTGGAGACCCTAGGATTTTGGGGGGAACAGGCTCCCTTAGTCCCTGGGGGAAGGAATGTGGCCTGGCAGGCTAATTAAGATGAAGGAGGAGCTCTGGGGCAGGATGGGGTGGGGTGGTGCAGGGCAGGGCAAGTTGAGTCAAGGGCTTTTGCTGGCACTGTGCTCCTTGCTGCTGCACAGAAAGTCCTGCCACCCACCTTCAGTCTGCGCAGTTGTGTTCTAGGTGCCCTAATCCCACAGAAGCCCATGGGGAGCTCCAGACCAGCCACTCTGCTCCTGCTGCTCATCAGTCCCTCTGTTGCTGCTGGGATTGGCAACCCCCACCTGCCCTCCAGGAGCACCTGCCATCTGCTGGCCTCCCATGTGGTTAGATACCACTGCCAGGTCGGGACATCAGGTTGGCACAGGCGTAAAGCTCCCTGCTCCCCTGCTTGCCTTTTCCTACCTCCCCAGTCTCCAGGCTCAGGTGACAATCTCAGAGTATCTTCTACATGGTCTTGAAGGGGTAACCAGGGTGTTGGAGCACAGAAGGCAGGACAGAGAGGAGCTGGAAAGAGCCAGGGTGGACGAGTTGTTGGACCTCAGAATTAGGTGATTTGAGGCAAAGACTCCAGGGAGAATGTTCCTTGTGGGAGGCCCCACTAATAATGCCTCTCTCTTTTTTTCCCCCCTACTGGGCCCTGTGCTTTCAGGATGACAGTTTTCACTGGAGAGTCTTATTTCCTGCCCCATTCCTCTTATCCGCCTCCTCTTTTGTTCTAGATCCCCATCAAGCCCTCCATTCTCATGTTTAGTTTCCAAGCACAGTATCAAGGAAAATGCACAGGATTTGGAACCCAGGACAATCCTGGGTTTACACTGCAATCCAGCCCAGGCTCCACATGTGACCTCAGGCAGCGTACTTTACCCCTCCAACTGGCTCTCAGTGTCTGGGAAGTAGAGTAGGTAGGAGAAATCATTTTATGGGGGACTGTTGCTTCTGACCTGTGGGGAGGATTAAATGAGAGACATGTGTCAATCTCTCAGCACTCCCTAAATTTTTTTTTTTTTTTTTTTTTTTGAGAAAGATTTTTGCTATAGGGAGCATGCGCTCATCAGAGAGACAGAAAGCAAAAAATCATGCCCCAGGGTGATGACCATGCCACAAACCCTTCCCCTCTATTTTCCTCTCAGGATTTTGGGTACGTACACACACTCAGCCTGAGTTGGTTTTTTTTTTTTTTTTTTTTTTTAAGTATTATTTATTTAATTTTATTTATTCATTCATTCATTTTTAACTTGACCAGAGAGAGAGAGAGTGCAAAAGCAAGCCACCAGGTCCGGGACTCAAACTGTGGTCAGCCATACGGGAGTGCCCAGTTCCTTAATCACCATGCCACCTGCTGGTCCCCCCTCGGCCTGAGTTTTAAGCCACTGGGTCTGGGACTCAAACCATGGTCGACTATGTGGGAGCCAAGCAATATATCCATTATGTCATCCACTGGTTCCTGGCACTCCCTGAATGTTGGTACCTCTCCCTAACTAGTCCCTCACTCCTAGCAATAATCCAGCAATAAGCCTCCATGTTTTATAGTCCATTCTACTTTACAAGGTATTTTGCCACACGTTATCTTCCTTGATTTTTGCAAGAGCCCCACTTTATGAATGAAGATATGACACTTAGGACTCTGATTTTGCCCAAGGGCACACTTCCAGGATGTAAATAGTAGAGCTCAGACTCAAACCCAATTTTTCTGAGCTAGGAGGGACCGCCTTAGGTCCTATTGCTTGCTTTCCTTTCTATGTTTTATAGGAAATTCTGCTCATATTCCTTGCCATACCCAATTGGCCCTCCCTCTCTCCATTAAAGCCCCAGAATGCTCAGGACTGGAACTATCCCTGCTGTTGGTGCTCGAATCTGTTTTCAAATGCCTCAGGTATGAGAAATAGACCTTTGGGCCATTCTCAGTGGAGATGTGAATTAGTGATATGGTGGGGGGGGGGGGGTGTCTCTGCTGAGACACGTGGGACTTGTTCCTTTAGAACAGATCGTTTTCCCATTGTCAGCCTCAATGGGTGGAACATACTAAAATACCACACCATGACCAACATTTATGAGTGTGATTGAATGATCTTGTGACAGCGTTACTCTTAATTGGTAACAGTTCTTACAATTTTTTACATTCTGGGACTAGCAGATGGTGTAATGGTTATGTTGCTGGACTTCCATGTAGTCGACTGTGGTTTGAATCCCAAACCCAGCAGCTTAAAGCAATGTGTGTGCGTGCCCAAGATCCTTAGAGGAGAATGGAGGAGAAGGGTTTTTGGTATGGCCGTCACCCTTGGGGGTGATTTCTCACTTTCTGTCTCTCTCTCTCTCTGTCTCTCTGGTGAATGTACGCACCCGATAGCAAAAATTTGTTTTTAAAAAAATTTGCACTCTGTGACCTTGCTGATATTACCGTCTACTTGTAAAGCAGTCTTCTATCTTATTCAACTCTACAGAGTTTTCATGGCCTAGCTTAGTACTGTCTGACGCATACACTGCTTAAGAATTGGCAGTTTCAGGGCCGGCAAGTGGCATGGTGGTTAAAGGCGCTGGACTCCCACATGGCTGACCACGGTTCAAGTTTCAGACCTGGTGGCTTGTTTTCTCACTTCCTCTCTCTCTCTGTCTCTCTCTGATCAAACTGGAAAATAATAATAATAAATAAAGTTAAATAAAATGATTCTTTAAAAAAAAAAGAATCGGCAGTTTCTGGGCTTGTAGGTGGTGTGGTGGTTAATGCACTGGAATCCCTCATGACTGCATCTTGGACCTGGTGGTTTGCTTTCTCCTTTCTCTCTTTCTCTGTCTCTGGTGTGTGCACGTGCTCTATAGCAAATTAAAATAATAATAATAATAATAAATTAAATAATTTTTAAAAAGAATTAGCAGTTTCTAATTTTTCACCGTTAGAGATAATGTCACAATGAACATCTTCGTATATATAGCTTTTTCTCTATTTAAAAAATTAATCCTTTGGGGACCATCAGGTGACATGGTGGTTAAGGCACTATTCTCCCACATGACTGACTGTGCTTCAAGCCCCGAACCTGGCAGCTTGAAAATCATGCTGTGTGCATCTGTGCCCAAATCCCAAGAGGAAAATGGAGGAGAGGGATTGCAGTATGGCCATTCCCTCTGGGGAAAGTAATCCTTTATTTGATTGCATCCTAATTTCTAGGACTAAACCTTAATTTTTAAAATTTGTAATTATTTACTTAATTTATTATTACCATTATTCTTCAATTTGGTACAGGGCACACGTGCTCACCAAAGATGGGTGGGGGGAGTGGAAAAGCAAGCCACTAGGTTGAGGACTTGAACCTCAGTTGGCCATCTGGGAGTCCAGCACCTTAACCACCATGCCACCTGCTGGCCCCAATAAGCTTAATTTAAAATGACTTGTCATCCAACATTAGACCACATCTCCAGGTAAGAGAGAGGCAGGAAGGGCTGGATAGTTAACTGTATCTCCACTGCACAGGCCTTTGGAAGAGACGGTTCTGTTCCCTGCGGCGGAATATGATGTTCAGGCTTTACGTGCTCAGGTTCTGTGAGAAACACAGGACGCCAGGGCCTGCTCAGGTACTCTCCCTGCCAGTCCCAGCCCTAACGTAAGCCCCACATTTTGTTCTTTTCTTCCTGGCCTCATTTTGTTCTCCAGCAGTATTAGGGAGATGAAAATGTAGAGATGAAGTAGACTATTCTGTCCATTACACAGTTAGGAAAGCTGAGGCAAGGTGAGGTTGAGCGCCTTGCCTGTGGTACCTCAGATTCCAAAACGAGAAGCCACATTCCCTGATTCTTGGCCTAAGTCCAGCCTCATTCTCTGCCTACAGATGAAGTTTCTGGATGACTGTTGCCTATCAGAGAGGGGCCACCACATTTCTAATCCCACCTACAAGGGGCCGTACTCCCAAAGGGCCCAGCCTTCAGCTCCAGAAGCACCAGAAAGTCTCCGGAGACTGGGATCACAAAAACATAGAGGTAGGCATGGGCCATGATAGGAAACAGGTTCAACCAAGTAGTAATGTCTGTGCTAAGGCTAAGAAACAAGGCCGCCAAGTCCTCCTTCTCCCCAGGGCCCGTGTTCTCCTTTGATCTGCTGCCTGAGGCATGGGCTATCTGGGTGGCCGTTCCTCCAGGCTTGGAAGTCAGTGTGTGTCTTTGTCACCTGTGGGTACTGGAGTGTGAAGAGTTGAGTAGCCCCTTCGACGCCCAGGTATGGAGTGTCACCCTTATAAACAGTCAAATCATACAGTACCCATTGTAGAAATGAGGAGACCGAGGCTCAGAGAGGGAGGAAAATTGTCCAGGACTGCCTTAAAAGGTGAGGTGCCTAGCATTAAGACTTCTTTGGACTAGACAGAAAAGGCTGGAGGCCTTGTTACCTGGGAGAAGAGGAAAGGGAAGGGCAGGCAGGCAAAGAGAACATCCTCAGTGTGATTCAGGTTGTATTAAAAAGCCTTGGTGGGATCAGCAGGTGACATGGTGGTTAAGGCACTGGACTTCAGTTTGAGTCCTGGACCCAGTGTTTTGAAAATCATGCTACATGTGTGTGCATGCCCAAAATCTCTGGAGGAGAAGGAGATGGGAATTGCAATATGGCCATTCTCCTAGGGGGTGATTTCTCGCTGTCTCTCTCTGGAGAGTACACATGATCTATGGCAAAAAGCTAAAAAAAAAAAAAAAAAAAAAAGAAGAAGAAGAAGAAGAAGAAGAAGAAGAAGAAGAAGAAGAAGAAGAAGAAGAAGAAGAAGAAGAAGAAGAAGAAAAATAATTCTTTGCAGGGGCCAGCCCTGTGGCCTAGTGGGAAAGTGAACCAGATCTCACATGGGCAACTGTGTGGTTCAAGTCCTGATGCCAGTGGCTTGAAAAAGCATGCTGTGTGCATGTGTACATTTATACAGTGGTGATCATATTTCACATGATCATTGGGATGTTAGTATTTATTTAATTAAGAGGGATTTTTGCCATAGGGCACGTACACTCGCCAGGGAGACAGAGAGACACCGGGGAGACAGAGAGACAGAAAGCAAGAAATCATCCCCCAGGGGATGCAGGGGGGATGGTCATGCCACAAGCCCTTCTCCATTCTCCTCTGGGGATCTTGGGCACACACACATACACACATACACACACCATATCTGGTGTAAGTTTAAGCCCCGGGTCCAGGACTCGAATCACAGTCAACTGTGTGAGTCCAACGACGTAACAGTTAAGCCATCTGCTGGTCCCATGGTGTTAGTATTTAATTATTTATGTTACTGCTTCTAACATCTAGCACCCTGCCTGGCATACAGGATGTGTAAGCACACAGTATGCTTCTTCCCATGTCTCCGTCCAGTGCTCCACTTAGGAACCTAGAGCAGATGGCCAGACCAGAGAGTAGAGACCTCCTGTGAGAAAACTTTTCAGTGGAAGAAATAGACCTCACATAAAAGGAAAAATAGGGGCTGGCAGGTGGTGGGGTGATTAAGGTGCTGGACTCCCACATGGCTGATCGTGGTTTGAGTCCCAGACCTGGAGGCTTGCTGTGTCTGTCTCTCTGTCTCTCTCTGGTCATATTGAAGAATAATAGTAATAAATAAAATTCAGGACCAGCAGTTGGCATAATGGCTATGTCACTGGACTCCCATGTAACTGACCACAGTTCGAATCCTGGACCTGGTAGCTTAAACTCACACCGGGTACATGTGTGTGCATGTCCAAGATCCCGAGAGGAGAAGGGCCTAGGTGGGTACAGAGAAAGCACTCAATACCTTCATGTTAGACTGGCCCTCTAGAGTAGATTAAGTACTTTGCATAGAAAGCTGGATCCCACATGACCAACCACAGTGTGAGTCCAGGCCCCAGGAGTTTGCAAAACATTCCAGCATGTGTGTGTACATGCCCAAAGTCCTGTTAGTATGGAGAAATGGAGGAACGGGGACTGCAGCGTGATCATGCTCCCTTAGGGGTTCTCTATCTATCTATCTACCTACCTACCTACCTACCTACCTATCTATCTATTTGGCAAATTCCTGCACTGTTTGGCATTTTATAAATAAATAAAAATAAATGATGCTAGGGACCAGCAGATGGCATAATGGCTACCTCGCTGGACTCCTATGTAGTCGACCGTGGTTCTAGTCCCGGACCTGGTGGCTTAAACTCACGCTGGGCACATGTGCGCACATGCCCAAGATCCCAAGAGGAGAATGGAAGAGAAGGGATTGACGCATGGCCATCCCCCTGGGGGGTGATTTCTCGCTTTCTGTCTCTCTGTCTCTAGGCCCTGGAAGATATGAGGAAAGTATATAACACAGTCTGTGCTCTTAAGGAATTCATAGTCTTAATAATAGCTACTACTATTAAGTAAATATACACTGCATTTTATCATAAAGATCATATATATATTCCCATTTGATGCTTTCAGTCGTCCAGAAAAATAAAGATTGCTGGGCCAGCTCCATGGCCTGGTGGTTAAGGTAATCATATCCCATGTGGCTGACCACACCATTTGGGTCCTTGCCCCAGTGACTTGAAATACATGCTAGGTGCATGTGCGTGTGTGCCCCAAATCTTGACAGGATGGAGAGATGGCAGAGAAGGGATTGCAGAATGACCATTCTGCATGGGGCATGCTTTTTCCCTGTCCCTCTCCCTCTCTGTCTCTCGCTGGTGAGTGCATGAGTCTCTGGCAAATTTTTTTTTGGGGGGGAGATTACTATCACCTAATTACAAATAAAGGAATCGTGGCTCAGGGAAGAGAGGTAACTTTGCTCCATGCAAAGATCACACAGCAGGGCCAAGGGGTAGCAAGATGGTTAGGGTGCTGGATCCTAAATGGCCAACTACATGGTTTGAGTCCTGGATCCGCCGGCTTTAAACATACCCAGTGCATGTGCTCGCGTGCCCAGAATCCCAGGAGGAGAATGGAGGAGAGGGGATTGTCGTGTGGCTCTGCCCCCTGAGGGGTGATTTCTGACTTTCCCTCTCTGTCTCTCTCTGTTTCTCTTTGGTGAGTGCATGTGCCCTATGGTAAAATCAATCAATCAATCAATCACACAGCTAGGAACTATAAAGACAGCGATTCAGCCTGAACCTAGGTCTCCTTGCTCACAGCTTACAAGTGGACACAATCTCTCCTCAGTTGTGTAGGAGAGTAAAGGGAAGCAGCCTATAATTAATTGGCCTCCCCGGCGTGTGAGCTGTTGGAGGACAGGGGCAACCTCTGTGTCTGCCTTCTTTCTTCAGGCACCCAGAGTATGTCTGTTGATGAATTCCCGAGTGCGTCAGGGGATGAGATCTGGGAAAGACCAGTACAGGTGGAGCAGCAGTTCAGGGCTTGTCCATGGTGGCACCTGACCTTAAGCCTGAGTAGCACTGGGGAACGTGAGGCGAGCAGGGCAAATACTCAGAGCCTGGGCAGGGCCAGGTTGGCCTCTCTTCTGTTTGCTCCTACAGACCCAGAGCTCCAGCCCAGCGACACTGGACCTCATCATCCCCTTCCCGAAGCCAGGGGGCTGTGTCCTGGTAAGGATTCGACCTTTATTTTCTTTTCTTTTTTCTTTTCCTTTTTCTTTTTGAGAGGTTTTTGTTATAGGGCACGTGTGCTCACCAGACAGACAGAGGGAGACAGAGAGACAGAAAGAGAGAAATCACCCCCCAGGGGGGATGGTCACGCCGCAATCCCTTCTCCTCCATTCTCCTCTCCGGATCTTGGGCACTCACGTACACGCGTCCGGCGTAAGTTTAAGCCACCGGGTCTGAGACTTGAACTGTGGTTGGCTACATGGGAGTCCAGCGACATAGCCATCACGTCAACTGCTGGTCCCTACCTTCACTTCCCATACTCTCCCTGGCATCTACTCCCACAGGTGGCACACAAGGAACATCCAGTCTCAAAAAATGTTTTGGTTTGGCAAGCATGGTGTTTTAAGTTGAAATTTATTGCTGCCATTTACCCTTTTTTAAGTCATTTTGCTGTAGGGCATATGTCCTCACTGGAGAGAGACAGAGACCGAGAGAGAGGGAAAGTGAGAAATCACCTCTCAAGAAGGATGGCCATGCCTCAATCCCCTCTCATCCATTCTCCTCTCAGGATTGTGGGCACACACACACGGACACCTATGTTTTCAAGCTGCCAGGCCTGGGATTTGAACCTCACAATCAGCCATATGGGATTCAGTGTCTTAACCATTATGCCACCTGCTGGACCAACACCATTTACATTTTTTTTTTTTAAAGCTGAGTTTCTGACTTCTCTTGAAAAGCCAGGAAACCTGGAACCGTGTCTCCACATTCTGGCATGGTGACATGGCCTGGGGCTCAGTGGCATCTGTCTCAGTCAGGGTCAGGCTGGCTTTATGAGTTTACTTTTGAGTCAGGAACTGGACCAGACACAAACCCTAAGGGGGAGAAATTCCCTAAGGGGATTCGGGGTGGGTGCCCCTTCTCCATCCCCATGCCTCCTCATTCAACTCCCCTAGCTCACAGCGGTCCGGGGCTCTGTGGCCTCAGGTGTGGAGGTCAGATGTGCAGTGTGCCTGGAAGCACCTCTTGTGTCCTGATGGTGAGTTTGGGGGACAGGGAGGTAAGAGGGAAGTGGGGCTCTGGGGAACTGTGCTAGCCTCACCCTGCCTGACCTAGCCTCTCACGGACCCCTGGGGCTCTTGATCCTGGCCCTGCTGGCCCTCACTACCCTACTGGATGCTGCCCCGGTTCTCAGCCGCAGGCACCCACTCTCAGGTAAGTGCACCTGCCCAGCTCCTGGGCCAGTTGCCCTGTGTGAAACTTCCTGGCTGGGCGTCACTGTGCCCAGTCTCTACTGCCCAAGGGGATGAGCTCCAGTGCCCTTGGGAGCAGGAGAGGCTAAGGGAGGGCAAAGAACCCTCTGTGAAGGCTGTCACTGTACCCCCTTTGCTGGTCAGAAATCCAGTCTGCACTGCACTTGTCAAGCCTGGCATCCTGTCTCTTGCCCGGGATGGGGCACTTCTATCTAACCCACAGGCACCCTGTAAGCTACGGCTGTTTCGGGTACCCCTAGTACAGATAATAAAGAGGGGCGGGGTAGGGGACAGAGGGCTACCTCCTAGGTGTATGCAGAGGCCGGACGGGAGAGGGCAGGGCTGTCCCTCAGCCCCTATCATGTCCATCTGTTGCTCCTGACCGCAGGCCCAGGCTGGGCGCGGTCGGTTTCACTCCTTCACGCGGAGGAGCAGCAGCGCCTGGTGGGAGCGCTGAACTGCCGAGGGCCGCTGCGCGCTGCGGGCGGCGGGCGCGACGCGATCGTGGCCCTGTGGGAGGGGACGCGCGTGGCGCTCGTCTGCCCGCTGCCGTGGCTCTGGGCGGCGCGGGCTCGCGTGGTGTGGGAGAGGGGTGCAGTGCCGCTGCTGTGGAGCGGCGCCGCCCGACACGGGCCCGCGGTCCCGACCCCAGCGCCGCGCCCCTGCGTGCCCTGCTCCGTGCCGCCCCGCGCCTGCTGCTGCTGCTCTGCTCGCGTACTTCGGAGGCCTTTGTACCGGGGGCGAGAGGGCGACGTCCCTCCCCCTTGGCGTGCTCTGCCACGCTACCGCCTGCTGCGCGACCTACCGCGCCTGCTGCAGGCCCTGGAGGCGCAGCCTTCCCCACCAGGGTCGGCTGCCTGGGGACTCGGCAGTGCATGCAGGGCTCCTGGAGCTGTGTGGCCGGCTGGACCGCGAGGCCGAGGACCTCGCAAACCAGGGCGCAGCAGAGCTCCCCGACTGGCTCCCAGTCTGGCGGCAGCGCCTAGGGGCACTGGGTGGAACCCCCAGATGTGCCTCCACTCTGGACTCCTTGGGGTGCCTCGGGAGCACTACTGGCTGGAAAGCCTTATTCCCTGCCTCCCATCGCGTTCTCTAGGCGTGCCCAGCTTCCTCCTCATACCTACCCCGCCCTGCGAATGCTGAGGGCGAGGGCCCTTTTCTCAGAGCCCCTCCAGCCCCTGCTCAGATGGCAGCAGGGCAGGGCCGTCTTGCCCTCGGAAACTTCAGGACGTGAGCGGTCTGCCGACGAGGGTAGGTCCAGGGGGATTGGAATAAAACTCCCTCGGGGCTAGGAGTCTCCCTTTCCAAGAGAAGGCCCTGCTGTTTCCAGAGAAAGAGACTTTGGCTCTGAGTGGGCAGGACAAGGAGAGTAAGACCCAGAAAGAGGAATGAAGGCACAGGAGCCAGAAGCTAAGACAGCCGTGCACGTGTGCTCTCCTGTGGCTGGACCCCGAGCTGGGGGAAGAGCAGCACACTCCTGCCTGAGTTACAGATCCGTCTGTGGGCCCAGGTCCTCTCTGTCCACACTCGCATTCACATTCTCACAAGTCATGTCTCCAAGAGGCAATGGGGACGCGGGATCTCCATCCTCACTGCGGTTCTTCAAGAGGAGAGGAATAGGCTGAAGCCTGGAAGGGTGGTGCCTGTGCCCTCACGGAGCCAACCCACGGTACCGGCACACAGGGACCCCTGTCTGCCTGCTGCCTTCCCCGCCAGTCCACACTGGAGCCTGGGCAAGCCGTGGTGAACGCCCACATTCCGGGGCCCCTTGGCCCTGCCTTTAGAACGCCTGTCCCACAAAGTGTCACTGAGGCCCAAGGAATTGTGTGAAAGGACCTGGGGTCCCCAGTAAGAGGAGGCCTAGGGGGCCCCAGGATCCCAGGGGCTGTCTAGTGATCACGTGGAAAACGGAAAGGCCCCCAGAATGTCCAGGCTGGAGTGCACTGAGTCAGGGCCCTGCCTGGGGACTCCCAGGGTGAGTAACAGCACCCCTACCGAGCCAGCTGCTGCCAAGGCCCCTCCCAGCCAGGTGTCAGCAGAGGAGGAGTAGGAGAGTCCAAGGCGCTGGCTCCCAGGCCTGGTGTCGGTGGGAGGGACCAGGCGGGGCGGGATAGCCGGCTGCCTGCCCAGAACCAAAACGAAAGCACTGGGGCTGGAGCTGGAACGGGAATCGGGGCTCTCGGGAGAGGCAGTGCGCAAGCTGTCCAGCGCTGGGACCCTGGGAGGCCCCGGGGATTCTGGCCCCTGCCCAGAAAGACACAGGGCTGAGTGGGGGCAGGGGTGGAGTTTCTGCCCCCCCCTTGGGGGGCAGGACTGGGCCTCAGGCCTGAGTGCTGCCTGGCACTTAGAAGATGCCTATGCCCTGGTTCCTGCTGTCCTTGGCTCTGGGTCGAAGCCCCGCCGTCCTCTCTCTGGAGAGGCTTGTGGGGTCTCAGGACGCTGCCTACTGTTCTCCGGTGAGTCTGGGGCCCTAAGAGGATTGGGGAAGGCTCAGGGCTCAATCTGTGGCAGATGGAAGCTCTAGGTTGGCTGTCACTGCCGCCACCGCCATGCCAGAACCGCCCTGGCTGGTCTGTCTGGTGCTGATGGGGGAAGAGAATGAAGGGGCAAAGGCTGCTGTGTCCTTGTGGGAGGGGTTTGTAGTAGGGAGCCCCTGAGAAAGGCAGGCTGGGGTGGAGTGGGGTTCTCAGGCAGGGAAAGGTGCTTAGATTTGGAGGCAAGAACTTGACTCTCCTTTCCCTCCTTTCCAGGGCCTCTCCTGCCACCTCTGGGGTGAGTATCCCCACTTTTTTAAAAAGAATTATTCAGGGACCAGCAGTTGGCGTAATGGCTATGTCACTGGACTCCCATGTAGTTGACTGCGGTTCGAGTCCCAGACCCAGCGGCTTAAACTCTTGCTGGGTGCATGTGCGTGCGTGCCCAAGATCCTAAGAGGAGAACGGAGGAGAAGGGATTGTGGTGTGGCCATCCCCCCTGGGGGGGGGGGTGTGATTTCTCACTTTCTGTCTCTCTGGCTGTCTCTTCCTGGTGAGCGCATGCACCATATAGCAAAACACTCTCTTAAAAAACAACAACAACAAACAAACAAACAAACAAACAAAAAAGAATTACTGGGGGGATCAGCAGTTAGCGTAATGGCTATGTCGCTGGACTCCCACGTAGTCGACCGCGGTTTGCGTCCCGGACCCGGTGGCTTAAAACTCATGCCGGGCACGTGTGCGTGCGTGCGTGCCCAAGATCCCGAGAGGAGAATGGAGGAGAAGGGATTGCAGCGTGACCATCCCTCCCGTGGTTTCTCGCTTTCTGTCTCTCTGTCTCTCTCTGTCTGTCTGGCGAGTGCACACGCCCTATAGCAAAAACCTCTAAAAAAAAAAAATTACTGGGGCCGGCAGGTGATGTGGTAGTTAAGTGCGCTGGATTCCCATGTGGCCGATCAAGTCCTAGACCTGGCGGCTTGTGCGTGCGCACTCTCTCTCTCTTTCTCTCTTTCACTCTGTCTCTCTCTAGACAAATTAAAATAAATAAAGTTAAGTAAAACAGTTCTTTTAAAAAAGGATTTCTTTTTTTTTTTGGAGCTGGCACGTCAAATTAAAATAAATAAATAAAAATTTTAAAAAGAATTATTTTATTTTAACTTTATTTATTTATTTATTTATTTATTTTAATTTGACCAGAGAGGGACAGAGAGAGAGAGAGAGAGAGTGAGAAAGTGAGAAAACAAGCTGCCAGGTCCCAGACTTGAACTGCAATCAATCATGTGGGAGTCCAGTGCCCTTAACCACCACAACACCTGCCAGCCCCATTATCCCCACTTTTAGAGAGAAAAGAACTTCCCAGGTTGGTGGAAGGAAGGGGAGCTGTCCCAGTCCACACCCTCCCCACCCACTTAGCCCAGGAGAAGCCAGGCTCCTTGGCCCTTTGTGGGTACCAAGTACCACCAGACTCTGGGTTCTGAACAGCTTCAGCTTCACTCTGCTGTTCGTGTCTAGGTGGTGACATCCTCTGCCTGCCTGGAAGGATCGTGTCTGCCCCAGGCCCTGTGCTGGTGCCTAGACACCTGCAGACAGAGCTGGTGCTGCGTTGCCGCCAGGAGACCGACTGTGATCTCTGCGTGCGTGTGACTGTCCACTTAGCTGTGCACGGTGAGTGAGGCATCGTGACCATGCGTGCACACATGTGTATGCCTCTGGGGTGGGCATGAGGACCCGGGGACTCTGTCAGCACCAGCGGGCATCTTAGGCTCTCCTGGGGGACACTGGCTGAAGGACCCCTGGTTCCTGCTTACTAGTGCTGGGCTCTCTAGGAGGAAGCTAAGCCCAAGCCAGCCCAGAGCAGGGGTCCTGACCTGGGTCTTGCCCTTGGATCCTTCCAGGGCACTGGGAAGAGCCTGAAATTGAGGAAGAGTTTGGAGGAGCTGCTGACCCAGAGCTTAGGAACGGTGAGAACAGACTGGCCTGCCTGCCCCTTGCCAGGGCCTTGCCTGCTGCCCGGGCCTGACTCTGTCCTCTTGCTCACAGCCTCGCTGCAGGCCTACGTCGTGCTCGCCTTCCAGGCCTACCCGACTGCCCGCTGCGTCCTGCTGGAGGTGCTCGTGCCTGCTGCCCTCGTGCAGCCTGGGCAGCCCGTGGTAGGCAAACCGCGATACTGATGACCATCCTCACCACATCCGAGACCCACCAAACGCGTTACGTCTGATAAGTACAGGTTGCAGCCAGAGCTCTGGGCACATCCTCTCAGGCCTTTATACTTCAGGTGTTCTGTCCGGGACACAGAGAAAGGAAGAGTCCCGTCTCACCTGTTTGACTGTGAGAAACCACTGAGCGGTTTCTCCTATTTTATGCTCCCATCAGCAGTTATGGACGTTTCAGTTACTTGCCACCTTTGCCAGCATTTGGTGATGTGACTTTAAATTTTAGCCATTCTGCAATGCATGTAGTGATGTATTTTTGTGGTTTTCATTTGTGCATTCTTTTCTTTTCTTTTTTTTTTTTTTTTTTGGAGAGGTTTTTGCTATAGGGCGCGTGCGCTCGCCAGAAACACAGAGAGAGACAGAGAGACAGAAAGCAAGAAATCACCCCCTCCCCTCGGGGGGGATGGCCACACCACAATCCCTTCTCCTCCATTCTCCTCTGGGGATCTTGGGCACGCACGCACATGTGCCGGGTGTGAGTTTTAAGTCATCGGGTCCAGGACTCGAACCGTGGTCGACTACGTGGGAGTCCAGCAACATAACCATTACGCTATCTGCTGGTCCCTTAATTTGTGCATTCTTGATGAGTAATGAAAATGAGCACCTTTTCATGTGTTTATTGGCTATTTACATAACTTCCTTTGTGAAATACTATTAAAGGGCTTTATAGGGAACCAGCAGTTAGCGTAATGGCTATGTCGCTGGACTCCCACGTAGTCGACCGCGGTTCGCGTCCCGGACCCGGTGGCTTAAAACTCATGCCGGGCGCGTGTGCGTGCGTGCCCAAGATCCCGAGAGGAGAATGGAGGAGAAGGGATTGCGGCATGACCATCCCCCCGGGGGGTGATTTCTCGCTTTCTGTCTCTATGTCTCTCTCTGTCTGTCTGGCGAGCGCACGCGCCCTATAGCAAAAATCTCTCAAAAAAAAAAAAAAAAAAAAGAGCTTTTTAAAAATAGTAAGTTTAGAGGCCAGCAGGTGGTGTAGTGGTTACCCAGCTGACCTCCTGCATGGCCAGCTGCAGTTAGAGTCCCAGACCTTGTGGCTTGAAAATCATGCCAGGTGTGTGTGTGTGTGTGTGTGTGTGTGTGCCCACAATACCAGGAGAATGGAGGAGAAGGGACTGTGGTGTGGCCATCCTCCCAAGGGGTGATTTCTCACTTTCCCTCTCCCTTTCTCTCTCTCTTTCTTCCTGGGGAGCCCATGCACCTTATGACAAAATTATTTTATTTAACTTTAATTATTTATTCATTTATTTATTTTTAATTTGGCCAGAGAGGGACAGAGTAAGAGAGAGAGAGAGAGAGAAAGCAAGCTGCCAGGTCCGAGACTCGAACCATAGTCGGACATATGGGAGTCCATTGCCCCAACCACAATGACACTGGCCGACCCCACATTGAACTTTATTTATGATAGTGAACATGCACGAGAGAGAGAAAAACACCTTGAGAGGGCCCCATCGAGCTGCAGTTCCCCTTCCCTGTCTCTCCAGCTCATCAAGATTGCATGCACACCCTGCATATTTCCAAACCAGCCTGGTGATCCAAACCCACAGAGGCCATATGGCCTCCAGCGCCACAGTTCAGTTTACCACTGATTGTGTCACCAGGCTGGACCCTGTTAGTTTTTTGACCACTTAGAAAAAAGAGAATAGTTTTACCTCATATAGTTGTTGTGAGCATCAAATAAGTTGATATATATAAAACACTTGCAGTAATGCCCAGCCCTAAAATGTCTCAGTAAGTTTAATTTTTCTTCTTTTTTTTCTCCCCAGTATGCTCTAGGGTACGTGTGCTTGCCAGAGAAAGAGTAAGAAAGCAGACCCCTAGGAGGATGACCATGCCACAGTTCCTTTTCCTCTATTCTCCTCTTTAGATTTTGGGCATGCACACACACACACCTGGTGTGTTTTTCAAGCCTCTGGGTCCAGCACTTAAAATTTTGCATTGACCGTTTGGAATCCAGCCCCCTTACCCACCATGCCACCTAACTGGCGCTTTAATATTTCCTTTTGTACAGTAATCCTCAAAACTACCCAATCAGCTAGGCATTATTTTCTTTCTTTCTTCCTTTTTTTTTTGGGGGGGGGGAGGTTTTTGCTGTAGGACGCAGGCACTTACCAGAGAGACAGAGAGACAGAGAGCTAGAAATCACTCCCCATGGGGGATGGCCACACCATAATCCCTTCTCCTCTATGCTCCTCTTGGGATCTTGGGCACGCACGCACATGCGCCCGACGCAAGTTTAAGCCACTGGGTCCGGGACTCGATCCACGGTCGACTACATAGGAGTCCAGTGATGTAGCCATTACGCCATCTGCTAGCCCCTAGGCATTATTTTAATCCTCGTTTTTCAGATAGGAAAACTGAAGCTAGGAGAGGGGCTGTCTGTGAGCTGGATGCCCTTCTCTGGACTCTTGGACTAATTCATGCTCCTCCTGCTACACACAGGTGTAAGCACCATGGTGTGGGAGCTTCTCCCTGTCTCAGGATGCTGGAGGGTTTACCTCCAAAGGGGTCAGGTCACTCAACCCTTTGACTTCCCCTCCAGTCTCAGCCCCTAAGCCATATCCTCTTCTCTGGAAAATTGTAGACTGGAGGAACTTCTGCTTGGCCCTCCTCACAAGGGAATTGTGAGGGGCATTGAGGCACTAGGTATGGGACTGCTTCTGTAGAAAGGGACCCACATTTGTGTTGGGGTGTCTCACCACCTTAGCTTTGCCCAGGTGACAGGACAGCAGGGTGGGGGCAAGGACAAAAATAGCTAGGACCCCTCCTGACACCCCCACTGAGGGTGTTTTCTTTAGAACTGGGGACCCTTGGCACCAGCAGGTGGCATGGTGGTCAAGGTACTGGACTCCCACATGGCCGATTGCAGCTTGAGTCCTGGACCTGGCAGTTTGCTTTCTCACTTTCTCTCTCTCTCTGGTCAGATTTCAAAGTAATAATAATAAATAAAATTAAAATAATTCTTAAAAAAATAATTGGGAACCCTTAGGGAAAACTTTAGTGAGTGGTTTCAAGCTGCCTAGTGTAAGAATAGTCACTGTCTGAGGAAGGAGGGTGGTGAGCAGAGTGGTCCAGGCAGAGGAGCCCACAGCCCTTGGTCTGGACTCTGGAGTCTGTGCCACCAGCCTTCCCCACTCCCTCCTTGCAGGGCTCTGTGGTCTTTGACTGCTTTGAGGCTGCTGTGGGAGGAGAAGTGCAGATCTGGTCCTACACTCAGCCCAGGTACCAAACAGAACTCAACCTCACACAGCAGCTGCCTGGTAAGTGGCCCCAGAGCCTCAGGAGCCCCAAGTCCTGGCCTCCCTACTCCCTGCCCCTCTGGCCACGCCCCTCCCGCCTTCACCCTCTCCCCAGTCCCTGTCTGCTCTCAGGCAGGAGTCTGAGCTCACATCCTCCCCAGAATCAGTCCGTCAGGCCTCCTTTTCCCGGGTAGCATGGCTTTCCAGCCCCCAGAGAGGGTGCTTTGAACCCTGGGTAGATGTGGGTGGTACTGAGGGGACAGAGACCCCTTCCCAGTGCCCCTCATGGGTGGGATTGCCCCTCTTCTTTCCTTGGCTCCCAGCCCCACTGGAGGCTTTTCTGTGATCTCTCCCCAGACTGCAGGGGGCTCGAAGTCCGGGACAGCATCCAGAGCTGCTTGGGTAGGGGACAGGGCCAGCGGGCGGGGAGGAGGGAGCGCAGGGTCTAGAGAGTGAGGGACCTTGGAATCAGCTTCGGATCTGGGCTGCCTCATCCCAGAGCTCACAGAACACGTGAATGCATTCATAGCTCAGTAACACATGGACCGCAGTGCCTGCTACTCGGCGCCAGGCACCGGGAATGTAGAGACAAATCTCTCTCACACTCCTATTACACACATCTGTTAGTAATAGGGACATCTAGAGGCCCAAAGCATCGTTGAGATTATGATGTCCCCTCCAGATATCAAGGTAAAAATAACATTAAGTCCAGAATAAGGGCTAGGAAAGTCTAAGTTCTGACTCCCCCAATTCACTATTTAGATTTTATTTTCGTTTTTGTTTTTCGTTGTTGTTTTGTATGTTCTTTTTTTATCCTCCCTAGAGGGTGGGTGTGTGTTCTCACCAGAAAGAGGCAAAAAGACAGAGCAAGAGGGGGACAACCAAGCACATCCCCTGGGGAAGGATCATGCTGCAGTCCTTTCCCTCTTTTCAGAATTTTGGGCACGTGGGGCCGGTAGGTGGCATGGTTTTAAGGGCTCTGGACTCCCACACGGCCAACCGAGTCCTGGACCTGGAGGCTTGCTTTTTCACTTTTTTTCCTCTCTCTCCCTTCCCCTCCCTGCCTCTCTGGTCAAATTAAAATTAGTTAATTAATTAATTAACTAACTAATTAATTAAAAAAAGGAATTTTGGGCATGCATACACGTGCACCTGGCATGTTTCTGAAGCCACCCAGTCTGGGACTCAAATTGTGCGATCAGCCATGTGGGATCTAGCTGCCTTAGCCACCAGGCCACAGAGCTGGCCCAATATTTTATTTTCTATCGTGTATCACATATATGCAGCAAAATGTGTAAAGTGCACTAATTTTAATGTCCATTTCAGTTCATTTTCATATATGTATACTCTTACATAACCAGGACCCAGATCAGGATATTAACACAGATGTTTTCTTTTGAGAGGTTTTTGCTATAGGGCGCATGCGCTCGCTGGAAAGACAGAGATAGAAAGAGAGACAGAAAACGAGAAATCACCCCCCAGGTGGTATGGCCACACTGCAATCCCTTCTCCTCCATTCTCCTCTCGGGATCTTGGGCACGCACGCACACCACCCAGCATGAGTTTAAGCCACTTGGTCCAGGACTCGAACTGTGACTGACTACATGGGAGTCTAGTGACGTAGCCATTATGCTAACTGCTGGTCCCAACACAGATGTTTTCTGAACTATTTAGTTTTTTTACCTTCACTCTCTTTTGGTCCTTAAACTTGGCCTGCTTCTTTGGCAATTTATTAAAAACTACTCAACACCAGAGCTTTGAAAACACAGATACACATCATGCATTTCATTTCTTTATTTGTTCAGTAGACACCCGTTCATTTATTCAGACATGCTTATCGAGTAGTGACTCTGCGCCAGGCATAGCCCTACCATCGGAGATGAACCAGGGCACAGAACTGACAAAATCCTCTGCTCTCACGGAGCTGGGAGTCAGGGTCAGGGTGGGAGTGAGGGGACTTAGTAAACACAAGGAGCTGTGCAGTGTACAATACATTAGACGGTGAGTGGGGCTGTGGGGACATTGGGGGGGAAGAAAAATAACAAGGTCTGGAGGTGCGATGATCAGAGTTGACCTCACTCCAGTGAGCCAAGGTGTGAAGGGGGTGAGGGAGGAGCCATGTGAGTGCCTGAGGGGAGAAGGGTTCCAGGCAGAGGGAGAAGAGCTGGGGTGGGAGTTTGTTGGGTGTGTCTAAGTGATGGCAGGGAGGCCAGTGTCTGCAGTGAGTAACTGACGACGTAAGTGCTAGGGGATGAGGTTAGGCAGCTACATTGGGTAGTGCCTTGCAAGCCCTTGTAAGGACTCTAGCTGTTACTGGGAGTAACATGGGGTGGGGCAGCAGAGGGTCTGAGCAAGGGAGAGTGATTTGGCTGCAGAGGGAGTGGAGCTAGTTGTCCCCAGAGCCTCCATGAGGTCAGTCCTGGGGCAGCTGCTGGTCTGGGATGAGGACAGAGGCTCTGCTCTCCAGGCACATCCCAGTCTAAGGGGCTTGAAGGAATTTCTGAAGAGTCAGTTGGTGGTTAAGGCCCAGGGTTGGGTGTGCAGAGGAGGTGGAGGGAGGAAACCTAAGCAGCCCTCTCTCCGCCTCCCCGTGCAGCCCTGCCCTGGCCCAGTGTGTCGGCAGATGGTGACTACGTGCGCCTGGTGCTGGACATCTCTGAGAAGCAGCACTTCAGCCTCTCACTGTACTGGAACCAGGTCCAGGGTTCCCCAAAACCCTGGTGGCACAAAAACCTGGTGAGGCCTCTCTGTCCTCAAGCCCACTCCCACGCCACGCTAACGCCCATGCTAAAGATGCACGCGTGTCACCAAAGGGGACCCTTGAGGACACGCCCAAACCCAGAGAGCACCAGTGGGGGAACTTCTGCCTGCCCAGTCTCTTCGACTACAGCCTCCCCCCGCCCCCGCCTTTATCTTCTCTAACTTCTGTGCCTCTGTTGTCCCACAGACTGGACCTCAGAACATCACTCTGAACCAAACAGACCTGCTTCCCTGCCTCTGTATTCAGGTAGGAGTCCAGCCCGGTGCCACGAAGGGAACTGGGAAGGCGGTGAAGGAGTGGTCCCCGCTTTCCTGTTCTCACACCTCCCCTTTGAGGAGGAGATACGGCTCTCTGGGTGCCTGGCCTCTCCTCGTTCTTGCTGTCCTACATCTCTGCCTTTTACACTCCCAGAATGCTCTTCCTGGTCCTCTATCTCAGGATTCCTCCTTACGCTCCATGACCTTGTTTAGACGTCACCTCTTCTGGAAGCCTTCCCCTACCCCTCTAATCCTCTTCATGCTCCCCTGGAGGTCAAGCATGCGCTATGGACTCAAACTGGTTTGAATCCCGGTTGTTGAATTTGCTAGCTGTGTGACCTTGGGCAAGTCCCTTCACCTCTCTGAGCCTGTTTCCCATCTGTAGAACGGGAATATGACTGTTTTAACCCAGCCTCGTGTCTGTTCACTCTTTCCTCTCCTCTTCCTCGCACATTTAACTGGTCTTCACGTGCCATCACTATACCTCTGATACGGACGTGTCTCATTCTCTTTCCCCTCCTCTCCATCTCAGCCCAGTCTGGCCCTCCCTCATTTCTCCTGTAGGCTGTTTCCGGAACCTTTGGCCCTACTGTCCCATCCATCGCTTCCCAGGCTTTCTGGCCCCACACTCCACCCCCATCTGAACCTCTCCATTATAGTTCCCCCATGACTCCCCTTCGATGGCCTTTATTACATCCAGTGGAGCTGCTTACCAAGACACACCCACCTCTGTGCCTCTGCTCAGGGGGCCACAGAACCTGAACTGCCCACTCCCCGTTTCTGTATAACCAAATCATCCCAGCTCATCTGTAACCTCTTTCCCAAAGCCTCCCCCATCCACCTGGCCTCTCCTAGCTCCAAATCCCCTTGCGCTTCTGCTGTCCCTCCTCGTCCACTCATCACTTCCTTTCTTATTTGGACACCTGTCTAATTTCTCCTTGCACACAAAAGAGCTTCAAGAAATACTCTGAAGTGAGTGATTGCTTTACTAATGTACTTACATACTTTATTCTTTTTTGAAAAATGATTTCATTTAACTTCATTTATTTACTCATTTTTAATTTTGTCAGAGAGGGACAGAGAGAGAGAGAGAAAGAGAGAGAGAGAGAGAGAGAAAGGAAGAAGGCAAGTCACCAGATCCAGGACTCAAACCGTGGCCAGCCACGTGGGAGTCCAGTGCCCTTAACCACCACACTACCTGCCAGCCCCACATACTTCATTCTTAAATAATTATGAGTTTATGATTGCTCTGAAGGGCCAGCAAATCATATCTATTTCACACAGAATAACTGTTGGAGCCCTGCACGGCGCCTGGCATGGGTGCTGTCGAAGGACTGGATGGATGATTCTGACGTCACAGGACACACAGCAGATGTTCATGAAATGTCTGCTGTGACTTCAGTGTCCTCATTGGCAAGCTCAATGCCTGCCACAAAGTAGGTCTTCTTAAAATTCTGATGACTAAGGGACCAGCAGTTGGTGTAATGGTTAATTGCCAGACTCCAACTATGCTGGAGTAGTAGTCAACATAGTTGACTGCAGTTCGAGTCCTGGACCTGGCGCCTTAAAATTCATGCCAGGCATGTGTGCGTGTGTGCCCAAGATCCCTAGAGGAGAATGGAGGAGAAGGGATTGTGGCGTGGCCATTCCCCCTGGGGGTGGGGAGTGATTTCTTGCTTTCTGTCTTGTCTTTCTCTGTCTCTCTGGTGAGGTCCTATAGCAAAAACCTCTCTTAAAAAATGCTGATGAACAAATTTACATGTTATCTCAAGTGCTTAAAACAGGGCTAAGCATATAATAGGTGCTTTTTTTTTTAAGATTTATTTATTTATTTATTTATTTGCCATAGGACATGTGCTCTGGCCAGAGAGAGACAAAGAGAGAAGGAAAGTGAGAAATCCCTCCTCCTTCATTCTCCTCTCAGGATTTTTTTTAAGAGTTTTTTGCTATGGGGCGCATGCGCTCCCTGGAAAGACAGAGAGACAGAAAGTGAGAAATCACCTCCCAGGAGGGATGGCAACACCACAATCCCTTCTCCTCCATTCTCCTCTCGGCATCTTGGGCACATACGCACACGCACCCGGTGTGAGTTTAAGCCACCAGGTCCGGGACTTGAACCACGATTGACTACATGGGAGTCCAGCAACATAGCCGTTACACTAACTGCTGGTCCCACCTCTCAGGATTTTTATAAAAAAAATGATGATTTCTTGAGCTGCTTCAAGATGAAACTGAATATCTCCTTCCCTGCCATTGGCTGCCAGGAACTTATTGAAGTGGACAATGAATGCAAACTTTGTACTTTTTATGAGAAGTGTATGGCCACAGAAGTTGTGCTGATGATCTGGGTGAAGAATGCAAGGGTTATGTAGTCTGGATCAGGGGTGGAAATGACAAACAAGGTTTCCCCATGAAGCAGGGTGTCTTGACCCATGGCCATGTCTGCCTGCTACTGGTAAGGGACATTCCTGTCAGAGACCAAGGAGAACAGGAGAAAGGAAGCACAAATCTGTTCAGGGTTGCATTGTGGATGCCAATCTGAGTGTTCTCAACTTGGTTATTATAAAAAAAGGAGAGAAGGATTCTCCAGGACTGACCGATACCACGGAGCCTCATTGCCTGGGACCTAAGAGAGCTAGGAGATCAATCTTTCTAAAGATGATGTCTGCCAATATGTTGTAAGAAAGCCCTTAAATAAAGAAGGTAAGAAGCCTAGGACCAAAGCACCTAAGATTTAGCATCTGTGACTCCATGTGTCCTGCAACACATACGCCGGCGTACTGCTCTCAAGAAACAATGTACTGAAGAAAAATAAGGAAGAGACAGCAGGATATGCTAAAGTTTTGGCCAATAGAATGAAGGAGGCTAAAGAAAAATGCCAAGAACAGATTGCCAAGAGACGTAGGCTGTCCTCTCTGAGAGCTTCTACTTCTAAGTCTGAATCCAGTCAAAAATAAGATTTTATAGAAGAAAAAAATAAATAAGATCGGATCTCAAATCTCAAAAAAAAATTATTTTATTTTTATTATTATTATTATTTGCTTACCAGAGAAAGGGAAAGTGAGAAAGCAAGCTGCCAAGTCTGGGAATCGAACTGTGGTAAGCCATGTGGGAGTTCAGCATCTCAACCACCATGCTACCTTCTGGCTGACCATGGTTCGAGTCCTGCTCCTGGCAGCTTGAAAATCACACCAGGTGTGTGTGCATGGCCAAAATCTCAGGAGGAGACTGGAGGAGAAGAGATTAGGGGAAGCCATTTGCCCTGGGGGGTTATTTCTCACTTTCCCTCCCTCTCTCTCTTTCTCTCTCACTCTGCCCCTCTCTAGTCAAAATAAATGAATAAATAAATAAAGTTAAATAATTATTTTAAAAAAAAAGTTTGTTGGATGAAGACATGCTTGGCATAGCATTTGCTAGAAGACTGAATAAATTAAAGGGGAGAATATCGGGCAAGTGTTTGTGAAATATGTGCTTAATGAACGGGTCCCCAGTGCCTTCCAGAGGGCCTGGCAGAAACTCACAGTGGGTTGACTGCACCGAACTGACATGAACGAAGCCGTTTCCTTTCTAGGTGTGGCCCCTGGAGCTCGACTCCGAGAGGATGAACTTTTGCCCCTTCAGGGATGGTGAGGAGACCCGCCAGGGCCTGGGCTGCGGGCGGTGCGGGCGGATGGTGCCAGTTACAGAGTGACCACCCTCTCCCTGCAGACCCCCGTGCACACCGGAACCTCTGGCGGGCAGCCAAGCTACGCCTGCTGCCCCCGCGGAGCTGGCGACTGGACGCGCCCTGCTGGCTGCTGGCGGAGGCTGCGCTGTGCTGGCAGGCACCGGATGGGGGACCTTGCCTGTCTTTGGTCCCGCCGCTGCCCCGGGAGAATGTCACTGTGAACGTGAGTGAGGGGGAGGGTGGCACTGGGGTGGGGAGAAGGGCAATCCTGGGGTCCCTTTTCTTGACCCCGTCTCTTTCCACAGAGGCCTCGTGAGTTCCCGTTGCTGGAAGGTCACCCTAACCTCTGTGTCCAGGTCAGAAGGGAATGTTCTAGCGCTGGGCAGGGGCAGGACCTTACTGATGTCCCGACAAGTCACTGGCCTCCACACTCATTTTATTTTGGGGTCCCTAAGTCATAGTAATTATGGGCTTCTGTTCTGGGAATTCCAGTATTTATTTTAGCAGTGCAGGAACCCTAGGCAAGTCATTTTGCCTCTCTGAATGTCAGTGTCCTCATCTATTCAATGATGATAATAACACCAACTTCTTCACAGGGCAATCATGAAGACGAAGTAAGTGAAATGCATCGTCTCAGGAACTGGCACAGATTAAATGCTTAGTAAATGTTACCTGCTCTTATTATTGCTATAATATTGCCATTATCCTATTTTCCCACCTGTAGAGTAGGCTGCTCTGCATCCTTTGGGGAGATTATAAAAACATCCGTTCGTTCAAGATTTATTGAGCATCTGCTATGTGTCAGGCATAGTTTTAGGCATTCATCAGTGAACAAAACCAATATATGTCCCCCACCCTCATAGAGACTACGTTCTAATGCAGAAAGGCAGACAATGGTTGTGGTAAGCTATACAGTATGTTAAACTGCTGGACTCCCACGTAGCTGATTGCACTTTGAGTCTTGATGGCTTGGAACTCATGCCAGGCATGTGTGTGTGCATACCCAAAATCCTGACAGGAGCAGAGATTGTGGCATGGCCATCCTCTCCCTGAGGGTAGGGGGTGCAATTTCTCACTTTCCCTCTCTGTCTCTCTCTGGTGAGTGCATGCACCCTATGCCAAAAACCTAAAACAAAAATTGTATACAAACGCTATGGGGAAAGGTAGAGGCATAAGCAAGGATTAGGACTACAGTTTTTTGTTTTGTTTTGTTTTTTCTTTTGAGAGGTTTTCGCTATAGGGCGTGTGCACTCTCCAGACAGACAGAGAGAGACAGAGAGATAGAAAGCGAGAAATCACCCCCCAGGGGGGATGGCCACGCCGCAATCCCTTCTCCTCCATTCTCTCGGGATCTTGGGCACACACGCACACATGCCCGGTGTGAGTTTAAGCCACCAGGTCCGGGACTCGAACAGCAGTCGACTAAATGGGAGTCCAGCAACATAGCCATTACGCCAACTGCTGGTTCCCAGTTTTGTTTTTTGTTTTTAATAAGAACTATTTTATTTACCTTTATTTATTATTATTATTATTATGTTCCAATTTGTCCAGAGAGAAAGAGAGAGAAAGTGAGAAAGCAAGCCACCAGGTCTGAGACTTAAACCGCAGTGGGCCATGTGGGAGTCCAATACCTTTAACCACCACGCTACCTGCCGGCCCTAGGGCTACAGTTTTAAGTAGTGGTCAGGTGAGAATCTTCTCTTTGAGAAGGTGGTTGGGTGAGAAGAGAAGGTCTCCAGTGCTTTGTAAGACATGAAAAGAGCCTTCAGGTTGTAAGGCTCTTTAACACACGAGGCTGAGGCTGAGAAACATGGGTGACTACAGTGATGCAGCCTTAAACCCAGAGCTGCCCAAGGTGAGGTCTAGAGTGCAGACCCCCAACCCCACAGGGTTTCTCTTGCCTGTCCCTTCTCTTCTGGTCTTGGCTCTTGCTTTTTAATTAATTAATTAATTTATTTATTTATTTTTATTAGAGAGAGAGAGAGATTTTTGCTATAGGGTGCGTGTGCTTGCCAGAGAGACAGAGAGAAACAGAGAGACAGAAAGCAAGAAATCCCCACCCCCCCAGGGGGATGGCCATGCCACAATTCCTTCTCCTCTATTCTCCTCTCAGGATCTTGGACACACATGCACACCTGCCCGGCGTGAGTTTTAAGTTGCCAGGTCTGGGATTCGAAACAGTTGACCATGTAGGAGTCTAGTGACATAACCATTATGCCATCTGTTGGTCCCTTGGCTCTTGTTTTTCTTTTTTTAAGAGAGGATTTTTGTTGTAGGGTGTGTATTCTTGCCGGGGAGAGAGAGAGAGACAGAGAGACAGAAAGTGAGAAATCCCCCCCCCGGGGGGGATGGCCACACCGCAATCCCTTCTCCTCCATTCTCCTCTTGGGATTTTGGGCATGTATGCAGACGTGCTTGGCATGAATTTTAAGCTTTAGGGTCCAGGACTCAAACCATGGTCGACTACTTGGGAGTCCAGCAATGTATCCATTATGCCATCTGCTGGTCCCGCTCTTGCTTTTCCTAATGTCCGTAACTCTGGCCTCTTCCAAGCAGGTGAGCAACTGGGAGAAGTTGCAGCTGCAAGAGTGCTTGTGGGCAGGTGAGTGGGGCCTGGGACCAGCTAGGACAGGGCGGCTGCAGCAGGGGTGAATCCTGGAGGGGCCAGTTTCCGGGGGCAAAGGTCAAGGCACGGGGTGTGGGGCGGCAAGTGACAACCCCCAAGAACACTGGCTTTTGCTCAGAGCGGTCTCTCACTCTTTCCAGAATCCTTGGGGCCCTTCAAGGATGATATGCTGCTGGTAGAGACACGAGGACCTCAGGACAACAGATCACTCTGTGCCTTGGAACCCAGTGGATGTACTGCACTGCCCAGCAAGGCCTCCACTGGGCCTGCCACGGTGAGGGGTGGGGGCCCCTCCTCCACAGAACTCCCCAGCTCCATTTCAAACCCGGCCTCCAATTTTCACTCCATTTAACTTTCCTGGACTCTCTGCCAGGCTCTGTGCTGGTCTCTGGGGATGTGGGGGTAACTGAGACTTGAGCACTGTGCTCAGTGGCCTTGCAAAAGTCTCCCAGCCAGTCCTCTCACTGCCACCATTTTGCCCAACTGCAACCTGCTTGTCTCCTCGGGGTGCTGCCCCCAGGTGACAGTTCCCCATCCCTTGGCTTGGCAGAGGGCAGCTCGTCTTGGAGAGGAGTTACTACAAGACCTACAGTCAGGGCAGTGTCTGCAGGTGAGTAAGTGGCAGGAGGGCCCCACCCTATGCCCAAAGGGAATAGACCTGAAAGAGCCTCACCTACTATCTACATACTTATGCTTACTTTCGTGTCTAGCCATGGGGAACTTTAGGGTAGAAGAAGCACAGCTCCTTGTCCCTAAGGAGCTGGTTGCTGGCTAGACCAATAAACAGATGGCAGTAAGTGTTGGATCTCTTCCTGTGGCCAGTTTTGGCATGGAGGCGGTTATAGCCTGGGGAGTAAGCACAGCGTAAGCAAAGGCAGGGCAGCTTACAGGAACCTCCTGTTTGTGGGGAGAAGTATATACAGTTGGTGCTGGGAGTTTTTTTTAAGTTTTTTCTTCCACGAGAGAGAGAGGAAGCAGCGGGTATACCCACGAAGGTCTTCATGCCACAATCCACCCCCAGCCTTCATCTGGCCCCAGATCATGGGCACATGGATGCCCTGGGTACTCAGGAAAGTCTCCAGAGCTGAACAGGGAGCCTTCCCACGTGGGACTGCCTCACAGAACGTCAGGTTTTACCAGTGAGCCACTGTCCAGCTCCTGAGTCTGGGCATTTGGAGACCAGGCTGGCCAGGTGGGTGGAGTCCAAGCCAAGGGCCCTGGACTCAGTTCTGTCTGTCTTTCAGCTGTGGAGTGGTGACCTGGGAGCACTATGGGCCTGCCCCATGGACAAATGTGAGTACGAGAACTTCCCTTTCTATTTAACAGAGACCACTCCTGGGGACAGCAGATGCCTCAGCCTGGTATTTCCCTAGGTCAGATAAATCAGAGGGTCATTATTTCATTCATTCAAAAAACTTGATGAGAGCTCGCAGGGACCCCAGGGTTGCCAAGACCCCAGGGTTGCCAAAAAGATACGGTCCCTGTCCCAACCCTTAGAAGACAAGAAAGACATTAGCCAAACAATGACATTCAGTAAATGGGAGCTATTGAATGCTTACGGAGTGTGAGTTTACAACAATGTGGGCCTATTGAAGCACTATAAAATATTCTAGTGCTGTAAATGCATAAACAGAGACCAGACTTGAGGGGTCAGGGAAAGGTTCAAGTAACACTCTGAAGGCCGGACTAGGTGAAGGGGGTAGAGATGCATTTTATTTTTTATTTTATTTAATTAATTATTTTGGAGGGGTTTTGTTTTGTTATAGGGTGCGTGCACTCGCCAGAAAGACAGAGATAGAAAGTGAGAAATTACCCCTGGGGGATGGCCACGCAGCAATCCCTTCTTCTTCATTCTCCTCTTGGGATTGTGGGCACGCACACACACACACACCCGGCGTGAGTTTAAGCCACCGGGTCTGGGACTTGAACTGCGGTCGACTACATGGGAGTCCAGCGACATAGCCATTACTCCGACTGCTGGTTCCATAGAGATGCATTTTAATGAAGACTGTGGGTCATATTTTTGAGGAAATCCAAAAGGGCCAATGTGACTAGAGGGTATTGGGCAGGGAGACTTCTGTCTTGAGACGAAGATGAGCGTGCAACATGGGGAATTTGGATTTTATGTGTATGGTAGCACAAGCTTTCAGGAGGGTTATAATCATAACCCTTTGCTAGAGGGCACATGTGCTTGCCAGAGAGAGAGGGAAAGTGAGAAAGCAACGATCATGCCACAATCCTTTCTCCTCCATGTCCCCCGTACTGGATTTGGGGCACACATGCATATGAACCCGTAGTGTTTTTTATCTGTGGGGTCTGGGACTGGAACCACATAACTGGCGGGGGATCCAGCCACCTTAACCACCATACCACCAGCTGGCCCCACATTTGTATTTTTAAAAGATCTGGGGTTGCCACATGGTGAATGGATTGGAAGGAAAAAAGTCAGGGCCGGGATGACTACTGCAGACATCCGGGACAGCAAGGTCAAGGGCCCACAGCCCTAGGTTTAGGAGGCAGTATCAGCTGACGTTTGAGCACGCCCAGCGTTTGGCATTGCGGTCGCGATCTGTATGTGCTAAGGCGTTGAGTTCTCACAACCACCTCTCGAGTAGGCACTGCTGTCCCGCCAGTTTTGCAGAGGTGAAAACTGGGCAGACGGTGGAGTCAGGTATTCAGGGTACCCACACGGATGGGCTATGGTCACACACTGGTTCTGACACCATGTGCTGCGGACTTCCGGCAAATCGCTTCACGTCCCTGAGCCTCCGTTTCTGCCCTCTGTGAAGTGGGGCGAAAGCGTGAGTCTAACTAGCCCGTCTTCTTCCCGGGGTCTCCCAGACATCCACAAGCGCTGGGCTCTGCTGTGGCTGGGCTGTCTACTCCTCGTGGCTGTGCTTCTCTTCCTCCTCCTTCTCAAAAAGGACCACGTGAAAGGTGAGCGCTTCCAGGCCCCACATTGCCCAGGGACAGGGCCAGAGTGGGCCTGGGAGTTCCCTGAGGGAAGGCTGAGGCCACCGGACTCACCAGCTGCCCGGCCCCTCTCCCGACAGGGTGGCTGAGGCTCTTGAAACAGGACGTCCGCTCGGGGGGTGAGTGTGAGCATCCGCAGGGCGGGGGCCGCCCCAGCGGGCTGGGCCTCTGGCCATCTCACCTGCTCCCCACCCTCCCCCGGTTCTCTCTGACAGTGGTCGCCCGGGGCCGCGCGGCCCTGCTCCTCTACTCGGCGGATGACGCAGGCTTCGAGCGCCTGGTGGGTGCCCTGGCGTCCGCGCTGTGTCAGCTGCAGCTGCGCGTGGCCGTGGACCTGTGGAGCCGTCGGGAACTGAGCGCGCAGGGACCCCTGGCCTGGTTCCACGCGCAGCGGCTTCAGACCCTGCAAGAGGGCGGCGTGGTGGTCCTGCTCTTCTCGCCCGGAGCCGTGGCTCTGTGCCGCGAGTGGCTGCAGGGAGGGGCGTCGGCGCCCGGGGCGCACGGTCCGCACGACGCCTTCACCGCCTCGCTCAGCTGCGTGCTGCCCGACTTCTTGCAGGGCCGAGCGCCCGGCCACTATGTGGGCGCCTGCTTCGACAGGCTGCTCCACCCGGATGCCGTGCCCGCCCTTTTCCGAACTGTGCCGGTCTTCTCACTGCCCTCCCAGTTGCCCGACTTCCTCGGGGCTCTGCAGGCGCCCTGCAGCTCCCGCCCGGGGTGGCTCAGGGAGAGGGCGGAGCAAGTGTCCCAGGCCCTTCAGCCAGCCCTGGACAGCTGCTTCCCACCTCCGAGGGACCCAGGGCCGGGGCGCGGGATGGAACTTGGGGCAGGGGACGGGACTTGAATAAAGGCAGACGCTATTTTCCTATCCACGTTGCCCACTGTTGTCTTGGCAGCATAAAGGCTTAGGCTGGCGAGCTGCCGTCCCTAACTCCATCGCCCTTTAAAGCCGGGACAGGTGCAGCCCGACGTCGCTTCTGGTTGGCTAGCGTGGGGTGACGCAATGGCACACGGCCCGCCGTCATTAGCGGAGGGCCAGGCCCCGCCCCCGGGCTGCGGCGCTGGAGAGGGTGTACGTTTTACGCTGGCGGTGGCAGCGGCGGCGTAGAGGAGGCCGAACTGACGGCGCCTGCGGGCTGGGGCGGTTGTCTCTTCCTCCGCGGTCTACGCGGGTCTGGATCCTCCCCTACCCGCTCGTGGGCCGTACCTTTCCCTTGCCGGCAAGGCTCGGAACCTGACCCCGCTTCACATCCGGATCCGGGCTCCTCCCTCAAGACCGCCCATCCGGCCTCCTCTTTCCCAATACTTGGAATCTGACCCCTTCTCCATAATTCCGCTGATCCGGCCTAATAAGGGCTGTTAGAACCGTTATTCAGACCCTAAAACAATGGGCTGATCCCTGCCCTCTTGTCGAAGATCCAGGCCACCTCCCCCACGGTAACGGGGTAACTTATTTCCCTCCTAGAATCGCAGATTCGGTTCCTTTTCCCAGCCATCCACCTGCCTCTGCAGGACCTGGGTTTGGCCTTTTTTACTTATGGAAAAGTAGATCTGGGCGCCTAGCCCTGCTACACCGTAGAACCACCTTTTTCTTTCCCACCCGGGGCCTGGCTCCTCCAGCGAACCCTCCCCATGCCTTCTATCTGCAGGCTGCCAGCCTGGGAAAAGATGGGTCCCCAGCCTCCAAAGGGCCTGGTCCCTGCCCTGCTCTGGAACCTGAGCCTCTTCCTCAGCCTCCCAGGCCCGGTCTGGCTCCAGCCCTCTCCACCTCCCAGCCTTCTGCCCCACTTGAGCCCCATCCGTGTCATACCTGCCGGGGACTGGTGGACAGCTTCAACAAGGTGGGTGCACCAGTAGTTCCGTGGGAGGGGGGCTCAGCTACTGGAGCACAGTGGTTGAAAGTGGGAGCTCTGGGAGGTAAATCCGTAGGGATTCAAGGCCCGCCTTGGTGGCTTGCTCACTCTCTGTGCCGCGGTAGGCAGGTTGCCTCTCTGCGCCTAAGTTTTCTGGTCAGTAAAGCAGGGAAGTGCTAGAATGTGCCAGGCACTGTGCTTCACTGGTACTAACTTTGTCTTACTTCCAGGGTCTGGAGAGAACCATCCGGGACAATTTTGGAGGTGGAAACACTGCCTGGGAGGAAGAGAAGTTGTCCAATATAAAGATAGGTAAGGGACTGGAATGGGGGGTCTATACCCTACTTCTCAGTCTCTGATGTAGTTAGTGGTGGAGGGGTTGGACCTCTGAGGGAGCATTCATCCCTTCAGCCAATGCCACTGAACACCTGTAATATAGCAGAAAACAAGGCCAGCGAAGGCCCGCATTCACGGGGCTTATCTTCTGTTGATAGCAGAGGAGGCAAGCAGTGAACAAGTAAAGGCATAGTACCGTGCCGGGTGAGGGACAGTAAAGCGTGGTGGCCTACAGGACTGTGGGAGGCAGGTGTTCAGGTGTGACATTTGAACAGAGACCAAAATGTAAAAGCAAGCAGCGTGACAGCCAAGGAAGGGAGTCAGGGAGAAGGTGGGATGGAGTGGCGTATTTGAGAAGCGGCTGGAGTGAAGTGAGTGAAAAGGAGGGCAGTCGAAGGTGAGGTCAAAGGCCCATGCCTTAAGGCTGTAGAAATGGGGACCAGCAGTTGGCATAATGGCTATGTTGCTAGACTCCCATGTAGTTCAAGTCCCGGACCTGGTGGCTTAAACTCACACCAGGCACATGTACATGTATGCCCAAGATCCCGAGAGGAGAATGGAGGAGAAGGGATTGCAGCGTGGCCATTCACCCTGATTTCTTGCTTTCTGTCTCTCTGTCTCTCTCTGTCTCTCTGGCGAGCGCACATGCCCTATAGCAAAAACCTCTAAAAAAATAAAATTGAAAAAGGCTGTAGAAAGGAGTTGGGGTTTTGGTCTGAGTATAATGGGAAACTGCTGGAAGGTTCTGAGCTGAGGAGAGATGTGGTCTTATTTATAATTTTGAAAGCTCATCACACTGCTGTTAGAAAACAGCCTCCAGGGAGCCAGGGGTGGAGAAAGCAGAGAGAGCCGTGGGGAGGCTGATGCATGGTCTGGGCATGAAGGCAGAGTGAGCCAGTGTGGTACGAAGTGGCAGACACAGGGAGACGGGGATATTTTGCAGATAGACTGATAGGACTTACTAATGGATCCATTGTGGGATATGACAGAAACCGTCATATTAACGATGTTTCTTAGGATTTGGGCCTGAGCAACCGGGTGAAAAGTGCAGCTGTTTTCTGAGTTGGTAGGACTGGGGGACGGAGAAGGCTTAGGGGAGGAAGAGGATCAGGCATTGCCCTTAAACATGTTGGGCTGAGATGCCCATTAGACCTCCAGGTAGACCCTGTGCAAGCCTGGGGGTCAGGAGAGAAGTAGGAACTGGAAACAGGACGTAGAGAACCGTCAGCAGTCTGTATGTAAAGCCATAGGGAGCCAGCCAGTGACCTGGTGTTAGGGCAGCTGGAGTCCCCATGGCTGACTGCATAGTTTGAGTCTTGGAAGCCCCCTGAGGGTTTGGAAAAACATGCTGGTTGGATGGCATGCATGCCCCAGATCTCAGAAGATGAGAGAGATGGAGGAGAAGGGATTGTGGTGTGACCATGCTCCGTGGGGGTACTTTGTCCTGCTCTCTCTGTGTCTGTCTCTCTCTGGTGACACACTCTGGCAAATTAAAAAAAAAGAAAGAAAAGTGGGGCTGGCAGGTGGCTTGGTGGTTAAGATGCTGGACTCCCACATGGCCAGTTCGAGTCCCAGACCCACTGGCTTGAAACTTGTGCTGGTTGCATGTGCATGTGTGCCCAAACTCCCAAGAGGAGAATGGAGAAGGGATTGCAGCATGACCATCCCTCTTAGGGGTTGATTTCTCACTTTCTCTGTGTGTCTCCCAGGCAGCCAGTACACGCACCCCTATAGCAATAAATAAATAAATAAATAAATAATTTAAAAAACTGTGAGAAAATATGAGATTACATAGAAAACTGAGACCTAAGCCAATGAATCCACAAGTCCTGTCAGTCTAAGGCCTAAACCCTAGGCCCTCCAGCCTTTCAAAGTCAAATTGAGGAGGAGTCAGTGAAGACTTAGACTGGGTTGGCAGTTCTTACTGTTTTTTTTTAAAAGGATTTTGCCTTAGGGCAAATGCTCTCACAGGAGAGAGACACAGAGACAGTGAGAGAGAAAGTGAGAAACCACCCCCAGGGCAGATGGTCACTGTTTATGACCTCGGAAGGTCACTTGGCTTCTCAGAGCCACAGTTTCTTCACTTGTAAATTGAGGGTATCAGTAGGGGCTGTCCCTGTTTCTTAGGACTGTGCTAAAGGTTGAACTGTGATGCCCAGTGGAAATAAAAGGTTCTGCTCTAACGTCGCATTGTTCATTCTCCCTTCCCTCCACGGGCATCTTTTCTCATCTAGGAATGCGGGGATTGTCCATGAGAACTCCAAGGGCACTCCCAGGTTGTTCACTGTTTTTAATCACCTCCTCCTATACGCCAAGTACTGCATCAGACTCTTTAATTGTATGGTATAATACGTCATTTATTTATGTGTAATAAATAAATTATAATTGTAAAATGCATATAAAAATGTATGCTCAAGGACATTTGTTAATAGTATATGCCTTGTGTTGTGCAACCATCATCACTGTCTAGTTTCAGAACATTTTCCGTACCCCAGAAAGAAACCCCATTCTCGGGGCCCACAGGTAGCATGATGGCCAGGGTGCTGGATTTGCACATGGTCAACTGCAGTTTGAGTCCCAGACCTGGCCGCTTGCTTTGTCACTTTCTCTCTCTTTCCCTCTGTCTTTCTCTGGTGAATTGAAAAATATTTATATGTATATATACATATATATTTATATATGTATGTATGTATATATACGTATATATACATATACTATATATATATATGTATATATATATAAATAAAATTAAATAGTTTTTTTTTTTTTAAAAAAAAGAAAGAAACCCCATTTTCTTTAAGCATTCACTACCCAACTACCCCTTCCCCAGCCTCTGGCAACCATTAATATGTTGTTGTTGTTGTTGTTGTTGTTTTTAATAATTATTTAAGGGGCCGGCGGTGGCATGGTGGTTAAGGGCGCTGGGCTCCCACGTGGCCAACCGCGTTTCGAGTCCTGGACCTGGAGACTTGCTTTCTCACTTTCTCTCTCTGATCAAATAGAAATGAATGAATAAATAAATAAAGTTAAAATTTTTAAAAAGAATTATTTAAATTTATTTATTTATTTGCTTTTTAAAAATTTGAACAAAGATGGACAAAGAGAAAGAAAGCCTCCAGGTCTGGGAGTCGAACCACAGTCGGCCACGTAGGAGTCCAGTGCCCTTAACCATCATGCCATCTGCCGGTCCTCTGTGATATCTTTTTAATCTTACCCACCCAGTAAGGGTACTGTATTCCATTGTTCAGATGAAGGGACTGAGGTGTCTTATAAGAAACCTGGAGAGGAGGTATCCTTATCCCCGTTTGGTAGATAGGGAAACAGAGAGGCCACAGAACTAGATTCCAACTCAAGTCTGCAGGCAGACTTCCCACACTAATTCCCCTTTTATTAGGCACCAGGGCCTCTGCTTAGATGCTGTCATGGCTCAGGGAAGAGTGGAGTGAGACCTGAGAAGGGGGTGGGTCGCTGGGTGGGTGGAGCCTGTCCCCACCTCCCCAACCCTGTCTGGTCAGTGAGACCCGCCTGGTCGAGGTGCTTGAAGGCGTGTGCAGCAAGTCGGACTTCGAGTGTCACCGCCTGCTGGAGCTGAGCGAGGAGCTGGTGGAGAGCTGGTGGTTTCACAAGTGAGTAGGCTGGCGCCCGTGCCCGGGAGCAGGTCGCAGGTCGCAGGTCGCAGATCGCAGATCGCAAGCGGGGCCTGATGGGAAAGCTTTGGCTTGGCCAAGAAGTAGGGGTTGCAATGTCCTGGTTTGGCTCCTTCTAAACCTAGGTCTGCTAAGGACTTGCTGGGGGACTAGCATTCCCACTCCGAGCCTCAGTTTGCCCCTCTGCCACGTAGGGAAAGGGCATTGCTCCGCTGGGCCCGAGGGTCTTGTGCTCAAGATGGACTGAATCACAGATTCGGGGGAGTGCGGGGAGGGGGAGAGCAGCACCTCTGACAGTGCCTCAGCCTCCCTTCCCCTTGCCCCAACTCTGCCCCTACTCCTGTCTCAGGCAGCAAGAAGCCCCGGACCTCTTCCAGTGGCTCTGCTCAGATTCCCTGAAGCTCTGCTGCCCTTCTGGCACCTTCGGGCCCTCCTGCCTCCGTGAGTTTTCCAAGTGCTTCTGGGGGGACGGAAGGGGACTGCCGAGGCCTGGAATCCAATCGTAGCCCTGCCCTTGGCTGACTGTGTGCGCTCGGGCCACTCCGGCAACGTCTCTGGACCTCAGTGCTCGCCGGCCTCAGACGGCTGGTGAGATGAGCCAAGCAGTGAGGAAAGGCGGAAAAAAGTGCAGGGGCCAGACCGAGTCCACGCAGCTATGGTTGTCGTCGTGCATTAGGGAGGAGATTCTGCCCCGGCCCCTTCGTTTCCCATGCCCAGGCAGACTGAGTTACTTTCCTGGGCAGGGGCAGGTGCTACCCTGGGCCCTCGTTGTCCCCCTCCACCCCGACACCCGGTCCTGAGACAGCAGCTGAACTTACTACCAGTCCCACGTAGAAAATCTCTCCTGGAGTTGCCGAGAAAGAGTTAGCTACAAAGATAGTCAGGTTGGGACCAGCATTTAGCGTAATGGCCATGTCGCTGGACTCCCATGTAGTCGACCGTGGTTCGAGTCCCAGACCTGGTGGCTTAAACTCACACTGGGCGCATGTGCGTGGGTGCCCAAGGAGAGGAGAATGGAGGAGAAGGGATTGCAGCGTGGCCACCCCCCTGGGGGGTGATTTCTCACTTTCCGTCTCTCTGTCTCTGTCTTTCTGGTGAGCACATGCACCCTATAGCAAAAACCTCACCCCCCCCCAAAAAAAAGATGGTCAAGTCAGTCTTTATAAAAGAAAACATTTGTAGGGACCGGTAGTTAGCGTAATGGCTATGTTGCTGGACTCCCACGTAGTCGACCGCGGTTCGAGTCCCGGACCCAGTGGCTTAAACTCACGCCAGGTGCGTGTGCATGTGTGCCCAAGATCCCAAGAGGAGAATGGAGGAGAAGGGATTGCGGTGTGGCCATCCCCCCTGGGGGGTGATTTCTCGCTTTCTATCTCTCTGTCTCTCTCTGTCTGTCTGGCGAGCGCACACGCCCTATAGCAAAAACCTCTCCAAAAAAAAGAAAACATTTGTAAACAACCTGATTGTTCTACAGTAAGATGTTACATAGTACATTTTATATAGTTTTATGGCAAACTATTATGTTGTTATTAAAATGAGTGTTTCTCTCCAAAAATGTTTACCAATGTACAGAAAATATTCTATGTATCAGGGTTGTACCTAAGCTCTTACCTTCTTGGTGTCTGCCCACAGCCTGTCCTGGGGGCACGGAGAGGCCCTGCGGCGGCTACGGGCAGTGTGAAGGGGAAGGGACACGAGGGGGCAGTGGGCGCTGTGACTGCCAAGCCGGCTACGGGGGAGAGGCCTGTGGCCAGTGCGGCCTGGGCTACTTTGAGGCGGAGCGCAACGCCAGCCACCTGGTATGTTCGGGTAGGTAGCCAAGGGTGTGGCACTGGGCAGGGGCAGATGGGGCACTGCCTGCCCGTCCTCACACTGCCCCATCCCACCCAGCTTGTTTTGGTGCCTGCGCCCGCTGCTCAGGACCTGAGGAATCCAACTGTCTGCAGTGCAAGAAGGGCTGGGCCCTGCACCACCTCAAGTGTGTAGGTGAGTGGGGCCCTGCCAAGGTCTGGGGGGGAGGGCAGGGGCCTGGGGCTGGCACCTCCCTCCCTCAACACGCTAGCCCCTGTGCAGGGCTAGACCCACACGGTCACTGTCTGCATGGAGCTCACCCCGCCTGGGAAGGTGTTCAAGTAACCAGGCACTTAATACAGACTGACCTGTGTGCAGTGAGAGGTGTCCCTGACCCAGCTCCGTGGAGGGGGCAGTAGGGACTCACGAAAGCCTTCTTGGAGGAGGTGGCTCTTGGGCCAAGTCTTGAAAATTGAGGAAAGATTAGCCAGGAGAATGGGGACACTTAACTTGGGCTCAGAAAACCAGGGTCCAAAATTTGGTGTGGTCCCTGCGGAGCCGCTTATCTAGACGAGAGGAAAGACTGAGCTGCTGTAACAAAAAGACCCCCTTGGGGGCCAGCTCTACAGCCTGGTCGTTAAGGCAGCCATATCCCACATGACTGGCCACTCAGTTCAAGTCCCAGACCTGGCAGCTTGAGAAACATGCTGAATATGTGTGCCTGTGTGCCCCAAAATCCCCAAGGGAGTAGGGGGCTGGAGGACATGTGATTGCGGCGTGACTGTGACTCATGGAGGGGGCAGTGTCTGCTCTTTTTTCTTTCTCTGGCACTTGCATGTACCCTGTAGCAAAAAAAAGATCCCCAAAAGACTAGGGCTTAAAGTATATAGATGTTTACTTTTTTCTCAGAGCCTCAAGGTGAGTGGCCCAGGCTGGCAGGGAAGCTCTGCTTCTCAGTCATTCAAGGACACAGGTTCCTTCTGTCATACCTGAGTCCTCCCCTGGAGTGCTGTCAGCCTGGCTGAGGCCGAGTCACGGCACCTACGTGTTCCGGGTCCCGGCTCTGGAGAAGGGAGGAGGGGAGGCAAGCACACGCAGGAGTCCAAGCTCGTTGTTTTAGGCCCAGCCCAGAGCAGAGCATGGCACCGTGTTTATGTCCTGTTGGCCAGAGCCCAGTCACAGGGCCACCCGCAGCTGCACAGCTCGAATCCAGCCGCCCTCTGCACCAGTGCTGGTGAAGGGCTCGCAGTCTCTCCCACACCACTTAGTCCTGGGCAAGTCCGTTCCCCAGCAGCCCGGCCCCAGCTTCCCTGGGGATGACACGGACTGAAATCCCCACCCTGCCGCCTCTCCATAGACATCGACGAGTGTGGCACGGAGCGAGCCAGCTGTGGGGCCAACCAGTTCTGTGTGAACACAGAGGGCTCCTACGAGTGTCGAGGTCAGTATCCGCTTCTGCACATCGCGTCCTCCAAACATCCACTTTCTCCAGTCCAGAGGGTCCTCCTTTCCACCCCAGCCCAGGGACAGCTCTCACCCTCTTCTTTCCTCTCCCTTCTCCAGACTGTGCCAAGGCCTGCCTGGGCTGCATGGGGGCAGGGCCAGGCCGCTGCAAGAAGTGTAGCCCTGGCTATCAGCAGGTGGGCTCCAAGTGTCTCGGTGAGTCCCCCGCCCACGGGCACGGGCACCTCAGAGTGCCTTGCCCACTGTGAATGAGGAGCTGGAAATGGGGCTTGTAGGGGGAGGGAGGGAAGCCCCTGCCTGGGCAAGGGCAGAGGAGAGGGGAGGGATATGAGCAAGATGGAGTCAGGGGTGCTGCAGGTGGGGAACTGGCAATCAGCACTCTGAGCCCTCCTCCTCTTCCTTCCAGATGTGGATGAGTGTGAGACAGAGGTGTGTCCGGGAGAGAACGAACAGTGTGAGAACACGGAGGGAGGTTATCGCTGCATCTGTGCTGAGGGCTACAAACAGATAGAGGGCACCTGTGTGAAGGAGCAGCTCCCAGGTGAGCCGGGACGGAGAGGGCAGGCCCTGCCCCACCTCTGTGGCCATCCAGCCCCTGAGAGGCTGCCCTGAGGCCTCTGAGACTCTAAATCTGATTTCCAGGTTGGCTTTTGGTGACCTCACACCTCCCAGGGTAGAAAGGAAAAAGGGAATCGGACTTAGCATCAGAACGCTCTGCCTCCCTGCGCCTGCTTTCTTGTCTGGCCAGTAGGAACAGTCCTTCCCTGGCCTGCTGAGAGCTGTAGGCCACTGGCAGTGTGATGCAATGAAGGGTGACCATGGCGGAGGTGACAGGGACACTTGCACAGTTCTTACTGTGCTCCAGGCACATGACACACACTTACTTAACCCCTAAAACAACCCAGTGCTGCAGGGATTATTCTCACCCCGTTTTGTGTACACATGGAAACTAAATGCAGAGAGATGAAGCAACTCGCCCAGGGCTACAGCAGGCCGCAGAGCTGAGATTCGAATCCAGGCAGGCTGGCCCTGGAGCAGGGCACGTAATACGTGCTCTGCCTGGCCCTGGGTACACCCTGCCACCTCTCTGTTGCTGTCTTAGTGAGGCAGGGGTAATAACTGCCCCTTACAGAGTTGTGTGCCTGGTGTGCAAAGCAGGCGTGGGAGCAAGCAATCAGGTATGTGGGAGCCCGGGCGAGGCTCCAGGAACAGCCAGGAACAGGGGTAGGAGTGCAGGACACACCTCCCTCGCTCCTCCACAGAGTCGGCGGGCTTCTTTTCGGAGATGACAGAGGATGAGCTGGTGGTGCTGCAGCAGATGTTCTTCGGTGTCATCATCTGTGCACTGGCCACGCTGGCTGCTAAGGGCGACCTGGTGTTCACCGCCATCTTCATCGGGGCCGTGGCGGCCATGACTGGCTACTGGTTGTCAGAGCGCAGTGACCGGGTGCTGGAGGGCTTCATCAAGGGTAGATAATCCCTGCCTCCACCTGCAGGACCACCCCCCACCCAGGCTGCCCCCAGAGGTCGGGCCTCTCTCCTGCTGGACAGTCAGGGCAGCTCCAGTTGATTTTTGGAAGTGGGGTAAGCACCCCTTACCCACCTCACGGAGTAGCCCAGGCACCCAGGCCTGGGCAGGTGAGGCCCCGGGGGTGAAGAAGTAGCCCTGAAGGTGGATGCCATGAGATCTTTGCCTGGGGGGGACTGGGCAGGCTGCCCAGTGTGTGCAGACCTCCAAAAAGGAGTGTCTCCTTTAATGGAGGCTGTGTGAGCTTCGGTCCCTGCCCTGGATGAGGGGGGTCCCCGCAGGGGTGGGGCACTCACAGCCCCCTCCTGCCAGCTGCATGTTGCCAGCTTCTGTGCTGTATTCACCCCACCCCCAACAGCCATCAGATTTATTTATTCATCTCAGGAAATAAAGGTCTTGGAAAATGGAGACGTTTCAGTCTTACCACCTGATTCCCTCCCCACAACACACAGCCTTGGAGGACGTTTTCTAATGGCCTGTGAAACAGAGTTGCCCTGATGCAGTAGACGGGGCAAAGAAGAGGCTGGACCCGGAAGTTGTGTTAGGGCAAGGCGGAAAGGGGAATCAGGCTGAGTGGAAATTTCTGGGTGCATTAGTTGCTGTCATTTGCTGAAGGACCCCAGACAAATGACTTTCACCTCTGAATTTCCTCTTCTCGTTCCTCAAGTGGGCACGATAACGCCTTCCAGTGAGGTGATGAATGTGAAGAGCGGAAGACAGCACAGGACAGACAGATGTGCAATAAAATATTGGTAGACATTTCCACCAAAGCCTCCAAGCCTCGGGCAACCTTTCCTCTGGAAGCCCGCCCCTCCTTGGTACCTGTCGGATTTGGAATGACTGGGGCAGGGCCTCCACTCTCTCCTCTGGTGGAGTACAGGGTCCTGGCATGGCCAGAGTGAGGCATGAGCCAAGTCCTAAGGGTTTATTTCTTTGGCACAAAGAGGACAATCTGGACAAGCAGGCTTGTCTCTGCACCAGCAGTCGGGGGCACCAGGTCCCTGTTCCCTGTGCCCAAATCCATGCACATCCACCCTGTATTCCGCATAAGTTACGGCCTCTGTGCAAAATACCCGCTGGAAAAAAATAGATATTTAAAAAGCAAAAAACGGGGGTGGGTAGGTACATGTCCGGCTGACCCCGGCAACTGCAGTCAGGTGGAGGCCGGGGAATGCCAATTCGTCAAACGCTCAGCTGTCCCGGCCGGCCCTGCCGTGTGGGCATCGAAGGCAAGGTCCTGCTCCTGCGTCAGGAGCCTCAGAGCTCAATGGTATCGCTGGAGGCGCTGCGGGAGTTCCCGGACTTGCAGCGTGGCTGGGCATCTCCTTGGGACTCCCCGGGCCGAGCGGGGGCAGAGGCTGGGGCTGGAGTCGGGGCAGGCAGTAGCTGCACGGTGCTGGGCAGCTCGTCTAGGGGCAGACTGTCCACCGACGACAGCCCGTGGCGCCACGGGTTCCAACTGATCTTGAGCGATCCCCTGGAGAAGCTGTCCAGGGAGCTGCCAGAAGCTGCCGCCGCCGCCCGGTCCACCTCGTCCACTACGTGCTGTGGGACCGGGCCGCGCACGCGCACGTCGCTAAGTGAGCGGCAGCGGCCACGGAGCAGCGAGGAGCCCGCGCCGTCGAGCTCCGAGTCGGGGTGGCTTCCCCGGCGCGGCCGCAGGGCGCCCCCAGACGGCGGGGAGGCCAGACCGCGCAGGCCGCAGCGCCGGAAGACGCTGTCTCGCACCAAGTGCTCTCGGAAGAGCGCGGCGTCGATGCTGCGGCTCAGATTGATGGGCGACGGTGGCCGCAGATCCAGCTCGCTCAGCGACGGCGCAGGTCCCACGCTGCTACGGGACAGTCCCGGGCCACTCTGGGGACCGCGACCCAGGGACACAGCAGAGCCCCAGGCGCCTGAACTGGGCGTGGCGGGCGGCCCACCCTCCGCCGCGTTGCGGATGAGGCTCTTACTGATGTCCAGGCTTCCTGGGCCGACGCTGCCCGGCCCGGCATAGCAGTTGTTGGGTCGCTCAGGCACCTCGCTCTTGCCCGATGGCGCCGGGCATGCCAGGCGCAGCAGCTTAGCCCAGCAGGCGTGCTCTGTGGGCGGCCTGGGTCGTGCGGCGACCACTGCGGCCACAGCTAAGGCGAGTGCCCATGTCAGCTCCAGCAGGCGCAGCCAGAAATGAACGCCCCACCAGGCCCACGAGAAACGGCCCACCTGGTCTGGGCCCGGGTACAGCCAGAGCGCGGCTGCCAGCTGCAAGCCGCTGGCCAGCAGCCCCAACGCGCCCGCCACAGCCAGCAGCCGCGGACCTGGGCTGGCATCCCAGCCCCGCGGCCCTTCCAGTAGGCGGCGACGGCACAGACAGAGCGTTCCCAGAGCCACGGCGGCGCCCCAGGCGCACGACAAGCCCTGCGCCAGCAGGTTGAGGGCAGGTTTCGCTGATAGTAGGTCTGTCGCCAGCAAGCCCACGCCGTGCACCAATGCCAAGGCCCCCAGCAGGAGCGGATTCTGCAGAGGCGGTGGCAGCCCGGCTCCTAGGCCGAGCAGGGTCAGGGCTGCCAGTGCCGTGAGCAGCAAGGGGAAGGGCAGGTTGTAGAGCACCAGGCCGGCGCGTAAGCCCAGCCGAGCCTGGGAGCCGTAAGGGTCCGCGAGCATGTAGGCGGATCGCAGCCCCGAAGCCACGAGTACCAGCACCGCGGCCACCAGTGCCAGCCGGGGCCCTGCCGCTGCGGCTGCCATAGCGGCCAGCGCCAACAAGGCTGGCAGCAGGAAAAGCACCCCCACCCCATAGACGTGCAGCTCCCAGGAGAAACTCAGCACCCGCCGCAGGGGCCCCCAGAGCAGCGGCGGCGCGGTGGCGTTGGCCGGGGGGCTGGAGGCTGGGGCTGGAGCCAAGGAGCTGGCTGAAGGCTCCGGAGGGAGAGGCTGGCCCAGGGCTCGCTGCGTGGTGACTCGAATGAGGCCCCGGCGCGATGTCGAAGGGGCCTGGACTGGGGGTACAGGGGGATGGCTTTGGGGGCGCCCCGGCCACTCCTCGGCTTCATCTGTAATAATAACAATATTAAAATCGCCCTTTGAAAAGCGCTTTGGATTTTCTATCATTCTCTAATGGGGTTAGCAAGTTATCTAACTTTTCCAAGCACATCTGTACAATAGAGATGGTAATGTCACCTACCTCACTGGGTTGTAGAGGGTGGAATGTTTACTTAGCATGGTACCCAACACCCAAGAAGTATTAAATATTTAGAGTACCTGGCGAGTATTAGTTTATTGTCTTAAGCTGTTGGAAAGAGGTTTTGGCCAATTCCTTTAAGCAAGTATTTGTCCTAACCCCACCCCCCCATAGATATATATACACTGCACGTGGGTTCTAAGTCATTGGACAGAGTGCTCCCTCTCCAACCCCCAAGCTGTGCCCTCACCTGGCTGCAGGGCCCCCACAGGGCTTTCTGTCCAGTTTGTCGCTGGGCCAGGGTCTGAGGCACCAGGAATGAGGGACTTGGGGGTGCCCGGGGTCTCCACTGCTCCTCTCACCCGCTGGGGGGTGATGGGATCTGCCCCGTTCATCGCCGATACCTCTGAAATGACAAAAGTGGCCATCACCTCATCTGACCCTCCAGTGGTTACCCAAATTCCAATCTCTCCATAAGGAGGCACAATCGCCCTCGTTTTCCAGGAAATGGAACCCAGAGATCACCTGGAACTGGGGTGTCCAGCTGCCCCACAACACCACCCCCCACCCCAGCCCCGCTCGGCACCCTCACTTTGAAACTCACCTGGTCTAGCTGGCCCATCAGGAGCCTCTGAGGCTGGAGGAGCTGAGGGCTGGGGCCCTGGGGGATCCTGAGCTCCAGGGAGGTCAGCCTGCTTGGGTGGGGGGCCTGGGGAACTGGTTCCCCCAGTTCCAGCCTTCTCAGGGGGCTCAGCCGGCAGCTCCTCCACAGGAGGAAGGCTTCTGGTCAGTGCCAGGTCTGGCAGGGCCCCAGGCTCCTGAGAGGGGGCCTCCTCGGCCGGGGACTCTGAGTCGGTATAAGGGGCTGCAGGATCCCGCTGGGTGAAGAGGGGGCCTTGAGCGACCTCCTGGAAGCCCTCCTCGTCCCCACCCTGTTCTTCTAGCACTGGTCTCTTGACAGTGCCGGAGGGGGACACAGGAGTGTGGGGAGAGCCCTGGTGGTTGGAGGGAGGAGCTGGAGTGGGAGTCGGTGGCACCCCGGTCTTCACACCCCTCAGCTCTCCGGCCTGGCCTCTGGGCTCCTGTGGGGACGGAGGGGCTGTGACTACCCTGAGTTGAAGTCTGGTGGTTGTGGGGGTGAAAGTGTGCTGGGGGGGTCCCACTGGGTAGGGGACCAGTGCTTCTTGCTCCACAAGCTCCTGTGGGTCAGGAGGCCCCGTCCAACCCTGGGAGCTTGGCCCTCGCTCCATCTGGAGGTCATCGGTGACGGGGAGCCGTTCTCCCTGAGCCCCTTGGGCTGCGCTGGGCCCATGCAGGGCTGGGCCGAAGAAAGAGTCTGCTGGCCTCTCAGGGGCCTGGGGGACATGGGCGTTCCAGGGGCTCTCATCTCTGGAGTGCCCCCCAGGGAAGTCTAAGTCCTGAGGCTCTGATCCTGCAAGGCCCTTGGAGTGGCCTCCTAGAACCAGGTGGGGTTCCGAGTCCTCGAGTGGCCGAGGAAGGCCTTGGCCCAGGGCGGGGTCAGGCCCCAGGGACGGCAGCAGCAGCAGCAGCAGGAGGCCGTGTACACAGCCCCACAGGTGGGGTGCCATGGTCTACTCCGATGCCTGCCCGGAGCCCTGAACCTCCAGTCCTCACTGGATGAGCCTAAAAGAAAGGAGAGGGGAGATGACATGTCAGGGATGGGGGTCCCAGGGCTGCCCTGAGGGGACTGATGGGAAAGAAAACAACAAAAAAAAAAACCCTAGGCAGTAGCTTCTCCCCCACTTTTTTGGTTTTTGTTTTGATTTAAAGAGCACATGGCGGGACCAGCAGTTAACATAATGGCTATGTTGCTGAACTCCCATGTAGCGTGGTTCGAGTCCCGGACCCAGTGGCTTAAACTCACACCGGGCATGTGTGCGTGCGTGCCCAAGATCCCGAGAGGAGAATGGAGGAGAAGGGATTGCGGCGTGGCCATCCCCCCTGGGGGGTGATTTCTCGCTTTCTGTCTCTCTGTCTCTCTCTGTCTGTCTGGCGAGCGCACGCACTCCCGCCGGGCCCTATAGCAAAAACCTCACCAAAAAAAAAAAAAAAAAAAAAAAAAAGAAAGACCAAGAAAGGAAAGAAAGAAAGAAAGAACGAAAGAAAGAAAAAGAAAAAAGAAAAGAAGATAAAGGAAGGAAGGAAGGAAGGGAAAAACAAGTTGGGCACATGTGCATGCATGCCCAAAATCCTGAAAGGAGGAAGCAGTGGAGAAGAGACTGCAGTGTGGCCATGCCCCATGGGGGTGCTTTCTGTCTCTGACAAGCACATGTGCCCTCTGGGGCGGGGGGAACTTCTAAAGTTTCATTTCACTTGCTTTGCTTCAAAATCTTCGATGGCTCCCCACAGTCCTCGGGAGAGAACAGGAGCCCCTCTCCTGGCCTCCAAGGCCACAACCACACCAGGCTGCTCCCCTGCCTTCCATGAGCTCCAGACTGTCCTAGACCCCGTGTCTGCTCCTGCTGTCCCTTCAGGGACGCCCTTTCCCTTCACTTGGGAAAATCTTATTATTATTATTTTTTAAGTTTACCAAATGGCTCATGCAATCCCCAGAGACAGAGAGAGAGGAAGAGGGATAAAGCACCCCCCATGGGCCATGATCATACTGCAATCCCTTCTCCTCCATTTCTCCATCTGGTTGGGATTTGGGGCACCCACGCACTCGTGCCTGGAGTATTATTTTTTTTTTAAGGTTTTGCCATGGGGCATGTGTGCTCGCCTGAGACAGAGAGACAGTGAAAAGGAAAGTGAGAAATACCCCCTAGGGAGGATGGCCAAGCTGCAAACCCTTCTCCACCCTCCTGGGATTCTGAGATGCACACACACGCAGCATGAATTTCAGGCTGTCAGGTCCAGCAGTCGGCCATGTGGCAGTCCAGCGCCTTAACCATCATGCCATCTGCTGGCCCCCGCCTGGAGTGTTTTTAAGCTGCCAGGGCCAGGATTTGAACCACGTGGTCAGCCATGTGGGATCAGGCTTCCTTAACCAGTAGGTCACTGGACTGGTCAGGAAATCCTGTTCTTGATGGCCCAGCCCAAACGTGAGAGAGGTGAAGAAGAAGAGGAACATGCACCTGCCTCTGAGGAGGGACCTGAGTCTGAATCCTGGCTTCGCCATTTCCTGGGTGAGTTGCTTTACCTTTTTGCTTAATGGTTTTCCAATCAATAAAATGGGGATAATAAGAGGACCTAATTTGGGACCAGCAGTTGGCGTAATGACTATGTTGCTGGACTCCCATGTAGTCGACTGTGGTTCGAGTCCCAGACCCAGTGGCTTAAACTCACACTGGGCATGTATGCATACGTGCCCAAGATCCCGAGAGAACAGAGGAAAAGGGATTGCAGCGTGGCCATCTCCCCTGGGGGGTGATTTCTCGCTTTCTGTCTCTCTGTCTCTCTCTGTCTTTCTGGCAAGCGCACGTGCCCTATAGCAAAATCCTCTCCAAAAAATAAAAAAATTTACAAAAAATGAGAGGACCTAACTCAAGGGACCTCTTGAGATTTAAATAACCCAGTACACGGGCCAGGCCTGCCACAGGAGCTTCGTATGCATTAGCGCCCATGGGCAAGTCCCTTTGTCCAGAAGCTCTCACTGTCCCCACTCCCCATCACTGTGTCAACCAATAACTGCAGCACATACCATGCGCCAGGCCCCGGGGACAGCATGAGCAGGGCTGCCAAGCCAGGGAAGAGTCAGACAAGAAGTCACGTTAAATAAGGTGAGCCTCAGGGGCCAGCTGTGGGGAAGGAGGCTAGATCCCCACGGCTGACTGTACGGTTCAATTCTCAGACCTGGTGGCTCAAAAAAAAAAAAAAAAAAAAAAAAAAAAAAAGAGCCAGGTGTCTGTATGTGTGTGCCCAAAATCCCAAGAAGAGAGTAGAGAGGACAAGGGATTGTGGCATGGCCAGCCCCCTGGGAGATGATTTCTTGCTGTCTCTTTCTCTCCCTCTCTCTCTGTCTTTCTCCTGCAAGCACACATACCCTGTAGCAAATTAAAAAATATAATATAGGGCCAGCAGGTGGCGTGGTGGTTAGGGGTGCTGGACTCCCACATGACTGACCGCAGTTCAAGTCCTGGACCTGATGGCTTGCTTTTTCACTCTCTCTCTCTCTCTCTGTCCTTCTCTGGTCAAATTAAAATTAATTAATTAAGTTAAAAATAAAATAATTCTTTTTTTTTTTTTTATTAAAGAAAGCAATATAGGGGACCAGCAGGTGGCATGGTGGTTAAGGTGCTGGAAACTCCCCCATGGCCAACCATGGTTCGAGTCCCGGACCTGGCGGCTTCCTTAGTCTCTCTCTCTCTCTCTCTGTCTCTCTCTCTGGTCAAATTAAAATAAATGAATGAATAAATAAAATTAAATAAATAATAATTAAAAAATATAATAAGGTGAGCTACAAAGAAAATAAGACAGGGACCAGCAGTTAGCGTAATGGCTATGTCGCTGGACTCCCACGTAGTCGACCGTGGTTCGAGTCCCGGACCCGGCGGCTTAAACTCACGCTGGGCGCGTGTGCGTGCGTGCCCAAGATCCCGAGAGGAGAATGGAGGAGAAGGGATTGCGGCGTGGCCATCCCCCCTGGGGAGTGATTTCCTGCTTTCTATCTCTCTGTCTCTCTCTGTCTGTCTGGCGAGCGCACGCGCCCTATAGCAAAAACCTCTCCAAAAAAAAAAAAAAAAGAAAAGAAAAGAAAATAAGACAGAGTTAAGAGAGAGATGAGAAGCAATTTACTTTGGGGTGGGGAGTGCCAGAAAAGCCTCTCAGAGGTGACATTGAAGGTAAAGGCTAAATGATGAGAAGGAGCCAGTTAATCGAAGATTTGTGGGGAAAGGACTGGGCAGGCAGAGGGAACAGCATGTTCAGAAGTCCTGAAGCATGAGCTGTGAATACAAGAACAAGAGCACGGGCTGGATGGCAGCCCAGGGGTAAGCATCATGCTCTGCAAGGTATTTACCACATGGTTCTGGGTTTGTGTCCAGAGACCTCCCTGAGTAAACCGGCATGCACATGTATACCATCCAGGCTGGCTGAGCCTGGGGCAGGGAGGACCTCACTTGCACCCTCCCTCGTGAATAAATGTAAACATTTTTAAAATATATACTGCTGGTAGTATATCAGACTGTAGTGCTGGAAGCCACATGGCTGACCGCAGGTTTGGATTCCCCACCCGACTCTCAAACAAGCCAGACACGCACGCCCGTGCCCAAGATCCCAACAAGCTAGAAGGCTGGGACAAGGGGACAACAGTGTGACAAACCCCCATTCAGGATGTTTTTGTCTCTCTTTTTTCTCTCTTGTCGACTGCGGTTCGAGTCCTGGACCCAGTGGCTTAAACTCACGCCAGGCGCGTGTCCGTGCATGCCCAAGATCCCAAGAGGAGAATGGAGGAGAAGGAATGGTGGTGTGGCCATCCCCCCCGGGGGGGATTTCTCGCTTTCTGTCTCTGTCTCTCTCTATCTGGTGAGCACATGCGCCCTATAGCAAAAAAAAACAAACAAACAAATAAACAAAACAAGTGTATGTGCAAGTGTGCCCAAAATCTAGAGAGGAATATGGAGGGCACAGGATTGTGGGGTGGCCATCTCCCCAGGGGTGATTTCTCACTTTCCCTGTATTTCTCTGTCTCTATCTCTCTCTGGTGAGGGCATGCACCCTATGGCAAAAATCTAAAAAAAAAAAAAAAAAAAACGAGTGTGACTAGAGCACAGCCAATGGAGAACAGCGGCAGGCAGTGATAACATCAGGAAGGCAGGGGCTGGATCCCAAGTGGCTTTGTAGGCCACGAGAAGCCACTGGCCTTTATTCTACATGCCACGGGACGCCACGGGCAGTGGGAGCATGCGTGTGACGAGGTCTTGTTGTGTTTTAAAAGGGGAGAGAGAGGCTGGTGCAAACACTCAGGTAAGAGGATGGTGGTTTATTTCCGCTTAGACATTCCTCCTCCAGGAAGCCTTCCTTCCTTTTCCCTCCAGGGCACGGTCACCCTGGTCACATGGTGTGACAGTCCCATCTCCCCTGACTTGAGGCTCCTGCCTCGTTCAGTTCATGTCTCCAGCTCCATGTTCCCTACAGGGTCCTGTTCTTGAGGGTCCCCAGTGGCCCAGGCAGACAGGAAGGGACCCCACAACTGGTAGAGGGGGGCAGTGGGTATAAGAGCTGAGGCCTGAGTGTGTTTGGGGACAGGCCCTGCTCTGTTCCTCTCTGGGCAGCAGCTGGTCCCAAAGCTCCCTGCTCCCTGGCTTCTAACCCTAAGTCGCTCGCAGATACCTCGAGACGTGGGGAAAACTCCAGGCGCCCTCCCCAGGAAAAGGCCCGGGCTCAGCACAGGCTGTGGACAATCGGGGTTCAAAGACCTTGCAGGCCCGTCCCCAAACCTGGCTTAGCCTCAGGGGTTCATTGGTCACTCACTAAGCCTCATGCTCTGCTCCTGGCCCAGGCTAAATGCTGAGGCCTGTTATTCCGAGGGGCTCACTCCAGGGTTGGGAGTGAGGTGAGCTGAGGGGCGAGGATGGAAGGGCCCCTCACACAGGTGCTGGTTAACAACAGTGCTTGGTGCTCGGAGCTGAGCTCTCAGCCAGTTAGGCTCCTGTGCTGGGCTAGCTGCATGCCACTCCACCCTCCCAATACATGTAGGTGTGGGTATGCCCGTTTCATAGGAGAGGAAACCGAGGTTCAGAGAGGTTGAGCAACTTGCCCAAGGTCACACAGCCAGCAGAGTGGCCGCCCTAGGGGATGTGCAGCCCACAGTAGCCCGTTTTACACGGCTCTCGTACAAGCTTTGCAGAGGGAGGAGATGGCTGAGTTGGGCTTTCAACGATAAACACGCCATCTGCCCCCGACCCCTGACCCAAGAGATGTGGGTACCTGCGGACAAGGAGGGGCCCACCCAGCTCTGGGACTCAGCTGGAGAGATATGGGGGAGGCTGGGGGATCTCCCTGCCGCAGGGACGGGAGAGGCTGGCCTGGGGGCAGGGCGAGGGCCTCTGCAAGCTGCCTCCCCAGCTGGTCCATCTCTGGTTACCTCTCCTCCTCCTCCTCCTCCTGCATCTCCTCTCTCCCTGGCTCCGCGCCTTCCCGCAGTGTCCCTGGTGGGGGTGGGCGCCAAACAGGCCTTGCCGCCCGCGCCCGCGAAGGGGGCTACAGGCCGTGCTCCCCAGCTGGGCCCAGCCATCGCCCCCTCCCGCGGCTCACTCCTCACCTGGGCGACGCGCCCGCAGCCCCCGCGTTCACCTTGCGCGCGTCCCTGCAGCCGCTCGCCGCGCCGCATCCTCCGAGATGCTCAGACTTGGCTAACAGAGCCCGGCGCTGCCGATCGCCGAGCCCGCCCACAGCAGCGCCAGCCCCGCTTAACCCTTTCCCGGTAGGGTGGACTCTCCTCCCAGGCAGGACCTCCCCTCTCTTAGAGGTACTCAGGACTAAAAGCAGAACTGACAGCATTTGCGAAGGAGGAGGAAAACCATCTGCAGCATCTCTGCAAATGGGAGGTTTGCATACCTCAAGGCACGGGGAACTCACTTCTTTTATTTCTATATACCTACATCCTTAAGGGATGCATCCATACATACGTGCAAACGCACACGCCCTGTAAGTAACCCTATCTAGGGCTGGACGTGTATGCTTCAGATCTTTTCTTTCTTCTCTTTCTTTTTCTTTCCTTCTTTCAAGAGGTTTTTGCTTTAGGACACGTGCACTTGCAGAAAGAGAGACAGAGGTGAGAGGGAAAGTGAGAAATCACCCCCCACGGAGGATGACTGCGCCAATCCCTGCTCCATTCTCCTCCCAGGATCTTGGGCGCACAGGCACACGTGCCCAGTGTGACTGATCTTAAAGACACGGGCGGAGACTTGAACCACGGTTGACCATGGGGGGATCCAGTGACAAACGGCTATGCCGTCTGCTGGCCCGCAGATCTTTCTAAATGCAGATTTACACATACTCATTAAATAGAAATGAGAGTCCGCTGGACTTGTTTCTGTAATTTGTCTCCCCCCCCCCCCCAGTCACTGTCCGATATACTCTGGACATTTCCCATGTAAATATCTGCAGTTCTACCTCATTCCTTGTACCCGCTGTGGAGAATTCCAGCATACGGTCAGCTAATAATTCTTATTTATCTGTCCCTTATAGATAGATGCTGAGGTCGTTGCTAGCCTCTTGCAAGCAGGAATAATGGGGCGGGAGCATTTTTGCATAGGCATCTTTGGTGTACCTATTGGGTCACTTCCTGGCTGAGCTGTGGCTAGATCTATGGGGTCTGTGCATTCGCGGGTCTGGTAGGCTCTGTCAAAATTCATAGGTCCCTCTCTGGAGAGCTCCTGACATACTAAACATCCACTGTGAGGCTTAGTCCATTAAGGGAAATCCAGACGAGGAGTGCGTGTGGTCATGAAAAATAATGTAGACGCTTTAATAGCGTGCAGAAATTTTCAGGGCCAATTGTTATTTATTTAGAATCTAGCCACTTGAATTATAAAAATAATATACGTGGATTGTCTCAATTCAAGCAACACAAAAATGTTCAAAGAATCAGTTAATTGTCTTACCCTTGGCCTCTCCCGCTCTGCCCCCTAGATGCCCCCTTTGTTAACACCACACTGTCTCCTTTGCTTACAAACATGTATATATGCATGCGTTTCTTTTTTAAAAAGTGGGATCGGGACCAACAGTTGGCGTAATGGCTGTGTTGCTGGACTCCCATGTAGTCAACTGTGGTTCGAGTCCTGGACCTGGTGGCTTAAACACTCCGGGCGCATGTGCGTGTGTGCCCAAGATCCCAAGAGGAGAGTGGAGGAGAAGGGATTGCGGTGTGGCCATCCCCCCTGGGGGGTGATTTCTTACTTTCTGTCTCTCTGTCTCTCTCTGTCTTTCTGGCGAGTGCATGTGCTCTATAGCAAAAACCTCTTTTAATACATTAAAAAAAATCTGTTGGGACCATCAGTTGGCATAATGGCTATGTCGCTGGACTCCCATGTAGTCGACTGCGGTTTGAGTCCCAGACCTGGTGGCTTAAACTCACGCTGGGTGTGTGTGCGTGTGTGCCCAAGATCCTGAGAGGAGAATGGAGGAGAAGGGATTGTGGCATGGCCATCCCTCCGGGGGTGTAATTTCTCGCTTTCTGTCTCTCTGTCTTTCTGGCAAGTGTCTGTGCCCTTCAGCAAAAACCTACCCCCCCAAAAAAAAGAAGTCTATCATCTATCCATCTATCTGTCTGTCTATCACGTATCTATCTACCAACCTACCTGTATCACCTACTCCATACCTAAATATTAGAAGCTGGGACCAGCAGGTGGTGTAGTGGTTAAGGGACTGAACATTCCCACATGGCTGATCATGATTCAAGTCCCCAACCTGGCGGCTAACTTTCTCACTTTATCTCTGTGTGTCTCTCTCTGGTCAAATTAAAATAAAATGAATAAATAAATTAAATTAATGATTTAATAATTCTTTACAAAAAGAAGCGAAATAATGGTTGACGTGAATTTTACCTAACTTTATTTTCCTGCTTACTAATATTCTATACACCACGCATTTTTTTTTGTGATTAGAAGCAAGAATGCTAAGTAACACTTTAACAAAGAAAAAAGAACCTTCTCCCTGGTGGATCTGAAATCTCCCTCTTAGTGGTTTCCTATCTCCAGATTTCTCAGCTAAACCACTTCGGCCCTCAGCTGTGTCTGACATGTTGCAATTTGGAGAGTGTTCAGTACCGAATCACTGGTAAATGTAGGGGCCTGAGTCCAGCTTTTCTGACTCAGGGAGAAGGTGTGGGATTTTTCCATCTCTGTCATCTGATCAGCTCTCCTGTTTTTCTTATGGGAGCCTCTTCAGAATAGAAAAAAAATTTTATTTTCTCTGGAGTTTTCTTCCAAGCCAAACACTACCAGATCTTCCAGCCTTTCCTTGTTGGGCAGGATTCTGCATTCTCACCATTGTTAAAGAAGAAAACCTCCTCTTTGCTTCTTTTAAAAAAATAATAAGTTATTTATTATTATTAGTTTTCGTTCACCAGAGAAAGAAGGAAAGTGGGAAAGCAAGCCGCCAGGTCCGGGACTTGAACTAAGGTCGGCCATGTGGGAGTCCAGCGCTTTCACTACCATGCCACCTGCTGGCCCTTCATTTCTTTTTGTACAGTGGGTTTCTTTACCCTTAGTGTGTGCTTCTACATTTGCTTATTCGGGAGTTCTAATCTTAGGGGAAGTTCTCTGGATCCTGACTCCTTATGTAATCGATTACTAGCACTTTGGAAAGTAGCCCAAGATCTGTTCCTCATCCAGACAGTGTCTTCATTTCCTTTGGGGGGGTCTACATCTTGTCCCCTGTGGGCAGTCTTGTTGGGAGAGCAGTCCGAGGGACCCTACAGAGCTGAGGGGTGCAGATCCTCCCTCCACTGCCCCGTGAACTCTGACGAGTCTCTTTTGGAGACACTATGAGCCCTTGCAGGCTCGGAGCTGGGCCTGGCTCCCCCGCTCAGTCACTCCTAAGGGGATGAATGTGTGTGCCTGACCCGCCAACCTGCACGGGCCAGCCAGCTGCCTCCTGGCTGCCCTGTTTGGAGCCTGGAGCCCCAGTCCCATCATGTTTCCAAGCCACCCGGTTGGCGAGGGTTCCGAGATGCCAGACAAAGGCGAGAGAGATTGTGACCCCTTTGGCTAAGGGCCACGATGAAAGCCAATTCCTGAGGAAAGAGGAGACTGGCTGGGAGTAGGTGACCACAAAGGGGGCATGGGGCACCAGGTGTAGTGGGGCGGGGATGTCTCAGCCCCACCAGGTGCTCCTGGCATCCTCCTGCAGCCTGGGATGGCCGCATATACAGGGAGTGGTCGGTGCTCCCACTTACTGAGCTCTTCCTCGGCTAAGGTCTGGGCTGCACACCTTACATGCATTCTTCTTCTTCTTCTTTATTATTATTATTTTTTTTTCCAGAGAACTTGCCAGGACAGTTGGGTGGCATTTTCTTGCTGGCTGGTCACTCTGGCAGATACTCGGAAATCAACCCAAGGCAGAACAGGTGGGAGACGGTGCCGGCTGGACACTTGTCTGTGCTCTGCCCACTGTCCTTAACTCTGAGGGCACGGGGGGGGGGGGGGGGGGGGGGCGGGAGGGGGGGGGGGGGCGGGAGGCGGGGGGGGTGACCGACTAGACTGGCGAGAGGAAGCCTGAGAGCGCCTGGAGCCCTGACTCGTTCTCCCTCAGATTTCAGCCTCCACCCACAGTGACTACACAAAACTCATCTTTTGAAAGGTTATCTTTAGAAAGTTCCTTATCTGGGGGCCAGCAGGTGGTGTGGCGGTTGGGGTGCTGGACTCCCTCACGGCTGACAGCGGTTCAAGTCCCAGACCTGGTGGCTTGCTTTCTCACTTTTCCTCTCCCTCTCGTCAAATTAAATAGTAATAATAATGGGACCAGCAGATGGAGTAATGGTTATGTCTCTGGACTCCCATGTAGTTAACCATGGTTTGAGTCCTGGGACTGGTGGCATGTGCATGCATGCCCAAAATCCTGAGAGGAGAATGGAGAAGTGATTACGGTGTGGCCATCCCCCTGGGGGGTGATTTCTTGCTTTCTGTCTCTCTGGCAAGCACACGCGCCCTATAGCAAAAACCTCTCTAAAAAGAAAATAATAATAATAAATAAAATAAAATAGGTAATTCTTCTAAAAGAGTTTCTTTTCTGTTAGAGGCACCAACTGAAAATATTTATGTGTGAAATAAGATGATATCATGGATTTGCTTTAAAAATATTCTAGGCTCCCCCATCCCCATGGGTGGGGGGGGGGGGAGAGGGTAGATTTGGGAGACAAAAGAAAAAGGATTGGAAAAATACTGATAATTACCGAAGCAGGGTGGTAGCCACACGAAAATGCATTCTACTAGTCTCTGCACTCTTGTGCATGTTGCAAATGTCCATAACAAACATTCCAAATGAAAACGGTTCACCAAGAGACAGGGGAAAGGAAGAGCTTGCACGAGGGATGGCCCGACCATTCTGTGGGCGACTTGCAGAATTACATTTCCTTGAGAGGCAGCTGTCTGTCTTGGAAGGGGCCCTGTGCTAGGCCCTAGGTTTCTGAGACTTCTGATCTTTCCAGGCTGACTGCAGTGAGGTAACAGAGCCAAAACCAGAGGGCGATGGGGGCTGGCGTAAAGGTGCCTGAGCTCAGAAACCGCTGGCTGACCCCCGACACACCTCTGTGTCTGACAGTCACAGCTGCCTCCCAGATGCCGTCTACCTGCAGTCTGAGACGGCCTGCAAAACCTCTCCCAGCCTGGCCCACAACTGCACGGGAATATGGTCCTTTCGCTGTACTCTCTGCTTTTTTTCCAGAGTGCATGTGCTTGCCAGAGAGAAAGAGGCAGAAAGGGAGAGGAAGAAAGCACCACCCTAACGGGGCATGATCATGTCGCAATCCCTCCTTCTCTCTCTCTCCATCATGTCAGAATTTGGGAGGCATATTGCATGCACACACGCCCGGCATGTTTTTCAAGCAGCTGGGCCGGGATTTGAACTGTGGTTGGCCGTGTGGGATCTGGCTCTTTGACATCCCCCCTTTAACAACTTTGAGACCTAATCTTCATATCCAAAGTCATCTCAGGTGTACTTTCTGGTTTTTAGCGTATTCAGAGTTGTGCAACTCTCCATAACGCTTTAGAATAGTTTCGTCACCCCAAGGAGAAACTCATACCCATTAACGATCACTTCCCATTCTCCTCCCCAAGCCCAGGCAACCACGAACCTATGTTCTCTCTGGACTTGCTTTTTGTGGGCATTTCATAAAAAATAGGACCATATACGGGATCTACTGACACTGGTTTTATCTTTGGGGAGATTTTTGCTATAGGGTGTGTGTGTGCTTGCCAAAGAGACAGAGAGAGACAGAGAGACAGAAAGCAAGAAATGACCCAGCTGGGGGGATGGCCATGCCACAGTCCCTTTTCCTCTGGTCTCCTTTTGGGATTTACGGCATGTACGCGCACACACACATACATCCACTTTGAGTTTTAAGCTGCCGGGTCCAGGACTCAAACCACGTGGGAGTCCAGTGGCATAACCACTATACCATCTGCTGGTCCTGAGATTGTTTTTTTTTTAATTGCAAGGGCGGATGTGCTTCTAAGAGTAGAGTGAGAGTGACAGGGAGAAAGCACCGCTCCAGTGGAGCGTCGTCATGTTGCAATTCCTCTTCTTCCATTTTGCCATCCTGCTGGGGTTTGGGGCTTGTATGCACATGCACCCAGCATGGTTTTCAAGCTGCCAGGGCCTGGATTCAAACTGCGGTGGGATCCGGCTCTCCTGATCCCTAGGCTATGAGGCCAGCCTGGATATACCGTATTTTGTTTACCCGTCATTGGTTGATGGTCGGTTGGGTTGTTTCTTATCTGGTGGCTGCTAGGAATATTTGTGTGTCCATCTGTGTGCGTACACGCCAGCATTTCCCTTTGCTAGTTCCCTGTGGACGGACATTTACGCTGCTGCCTTTCTCCCGCCTTCCTCCTGCAGGTTTGTGATCATTACGAAGTAGCAATATGTACCCTGGGACTCTGCCTCTTAGAGTATGTCTAAATGGAGGCACTTATGCACCTGGGTTACCTGAGAAATCTCTGCGTTTCTCTGGAGGGGAAGGTCAGAGCTCCTAGGGGACTCTCAGAGGTCCTACGATCTCAGACTGCGGTCTCTCTGGCCTAGCTGTGGTGGCACAAGGGACAGGGAGCCGCTGCAAGCTGGCTGAGACCACGTGGGAGGTGGGGGCTCATTTTCCAGCCCAGTCTCATCAGGCTGGACGTGATGGTAAGTGCCGGTGGTGCTAGCTGACCCGGAGGCTGGGATAGGACCCGTCACAAGTATCTATCCCTTCCCTTCCTTCGCTCAGCAAAAACAAAGCAAATCTCTCTTATGAGTTCTCAGAGGGCAAGGACAACATCTCTTTCATCTTAGACTCTCCAGCACTGGTCTACCTTGATAGACAATCGCAAATGTAGGCAGGGGGCCAGCAGGTGGCGTGATGTTAAGGGCGCTGGACTCCCACATGGCCGACCATGGTTCAAGTCCCAGACCTAGCAGCTGCTTTCTCACTGTCCTCCCCCCACCCCCTCCCTCGTCCCTCTCTGGCCAAATTAAAAATAAATAAAGTTTAATAAAATAATTCTTAAAAAAAAAAAAAAGTGTAGGCAGAAGGCTGTTAGTGACCACAAACACAGACAGAGAAAACAGGATGTTTTTTTATTTGTGGAGTCAGGAGCTGTTTGTTCTTGATTACAGTGCTCAACATGCAAATCACATCCACCTCTTGGTACAAAACGGCCTCCTGCCACGTCTCTGGGACGGATAATCCGCACAGAATTATTCCTGGCACCCCCATCTACGTGTCTGCCAGCAACTGCCCTCTCTCCCTTCTTACCAAGATGCGGAAACTCTCTCCTGTCCAGAGTGACTGTAAAATGAGGTCTTTCGTCGGACAGAGCAGCCTTTATGGTGCAACCCCGCCGATCTGCCAACGGTGTCCAGGTCAAGACCTCGCGTTATTTAACCTGTCTGTGATGACCCCCAGGCACTGAGAATCCACTGGTGCCTCAGTCACCCATTTTCACTGCACAGGATTAAGAGAGATGGAAGGTTTGCTCTGTCTGTCCCAGCCTGGGGATTCACTCTAAAGTTTTTTGACTATTTGTGACACATTCGCTCTCTGCCACTCTGCAGGCTCCACGTAAACAGGGAGATTCATTGTGCTCGTCTGTAGTTTCTAAATTTTCAGTAGTGAAAATGTATTACTTCTGTAAAGAAAGTTTAGAACACTAACAAAAAGATTAAAGATGAAATGCATGGTGTTTGGATCCCTAGAAAACAGGTGTTTACTGTAGTTAGAAGTCAGGCTGACTGAACTGAACATAGTAATTCGTTAAAATTGACAATGCTTCTTCCGAAGACTTAATTTTTGCTAAGGTTTTACATATTCTCATTAACTTGGGTTTCCCCTTTCTCTGCCTTACCGGAGTCACCAGAAGGAAGATTCAGAATACTTTTTAAACGGCAAGTCACCGGCAGACTCCTCCTGTTTGCTCTAGTTTCAACCTTAAAGGGGATCCAGCTCAGACAAGAACAAGCCTGCACACACTCGCCAGCTCCTGCCCCTCCTTTTTATTCTCAGAGGCTCCAGCTCCAATGACAGTTACAAGGCCAAGCGCTACTCCGTTCCCGACACAGCGAATCCCTGCTCGGTCTTCAAAAAATAGAGGTCTGTAATTCCTTTTTGAACATGCCTTCAAAGTGGAGGTCTTTGGCCATGAGCTCCTCTTCGACATCGTCCAGTGCCCACTGGTGATCTGTCAGCTCCAAAGCTTCCCACTCTGTCTGTGGAGACGAGGACACCAGGGCAGGGGGAGAGACGGCAGTGGGGTAAGCTGTTTATTCGGTCCATGCTCATTCAGTCCAGGAGGCAGGTCCTGGTGGTCCCACCCGTCCTCCTCCCTCCCTCCCCCCTCAATTGTCAGACAAGGAGATTAAGGCTGAGAGAGGTCAAATCGTTTTTCAAGGTCATGGGAGCTAGTAAATGGAAGTGAGATTTAAACTGTGGTCTGGCTCCAGAGCCCCAGTGCCTAACCTGCCTACCCACTCACGATCACTACGCCCTGCTTCGTCCTGCACTGTCCTTGATAGACCTGCGACAAGCAAGTTAATGCTCTGTGATTCTGAGCCTTTTCATCATAAAGCCTGTCACCTGCAAAGGGATTTGACAAAATAGCCATGTCAAAGGTGTTCTGACATAAGAAGAGGCCGTGAGTATCTTCGAGGGGCCTAAGTCGAATACATGATGGCTTTCTGTCTCTCTGGCGAGCGCACAAATCCTATAACAAAAATCTCTTTAAAAAAAATTGAGCAAAATTTTCAAAGAGATTCTATTTCTCCATTATTCTTTTAATCTGCTTTTGCCTTCAATTAGTAAGGTTTTAAGAAAATGCTTTATGAAATGTAATGTGCAATATGAATATTAACTTGTGCGTGTGATTTCTCTGAGATACAAATTCATGTTATCAAATTCACCTTCCCCCATTTTCTGGCTAGAGGGTATATGTACATACAAGAAAAAGGCAGAAAGGGAGGGGGGGAGGGAGCAAAGAAAGCACTCCCCCCTGAGGAATGGCCACACTGCAGTCCCTTCTCCTACTCGCCCTCCTTGGGGGATTGTGGGTGTAGATGCACACACGTCTGGCGTGTTTCTCAAGCCGCCAGGTTCCAGTCTTGGCCCGCGTGATCGGCCATGTAGCAGGCCCGTATTTACCCTTTCAATGTGTATGTGTATACTTTAGTATGTTCATAAATATGTGCCATCGCCTAACTCCAGGACACGTGCGTCATCACAGAGAGAAGTCCCTACCTAATGGCCGACGGTCCTTATTACTGCCTCCTTTTAAGCCGCTGGCTGCTGTTGCCGGTCCCAGAGTCCCTAGTCTGGAAGTTGAAATGCCCCAAATTCCACTTGAGTGACACAATTGGAACGTTCGCACCTGACCTCACGTGACAGGCTGCAGTCAAAACACTGCAATACGGGACCAGCACATAGCATAATGGTTACGTGGTTGACTCCCGTGTAGTCAACCGCGGTTCGAGTCCTGGACCTGGCGGCTTAACATTTCATGCTGGGCACGCGTGCATATGTGCCCAAAACCCCAAGAGGAAAACGGAGAAGGGATTGCGGCGTGACCACTCCCCCCGGGGGGTGATTTTGTGCTTTCTGTCTCTCTGGCGAGCACAGGCACTCTATAACAAAACCATCTCTAAACCACTTTAACCAGTTTAAGTAAACAATTCAGTGGCACTAATTACACTCACCATGTTGTATAACCATCTCCACTACCTATTTCCAAACTTCTCATCCCCTTAAATAGAAACTCTGGACCATAAGCTGGAACTCCCCACTGTTCCCTCCTCCCAGCCTACGGTTCCTGCTAACCTGCTTTCTGTCTCCACGAAGCTTCCTGTTCTAGATATTTCATGTAAGTAGAATCATGTAACATTTGGCTCTTGGACCCGCTTTGACTTACTTCCATATGTGGTGTCCAGTGGGTGTCCAGATTCCTTCACTTGCATGTAGGTATCTGCTTCTAAGCACCTTCTGTTGACAGCACTAGTCTTTCCCTACTGGCCTGTCTAGGTACCCTTGTTGAAAATCAGCTGATTATAACCATGTGTGTTTATTTCGGAACTCTCGATTCTATTCCATTCATCTATGTCTAGCCTTCTGATGGCTTCATATACAGTGGATTAAATTCAGTGAGCATTTAAAAACAAGCAAAAATATCAAGAATCTCCAGCTTACTTGATAGATGACTCTATCTCAGGAACAAGAGATATGTAAAACATATTTCTGCTAAACTTAAATTCAAACAATAGAACCATACTACAATCACATCGGGAGATCTTTTTTTTTGGAGAGGTTTTTACTATAGAGCAAGTGTGCTCGCCAGAAAGACAGAGAGAGACAGAGAGATAGAAAGTGAGAAATCCTTCCCCAGGCGGGATGGCCACACCGCAATCCCTTCTCCTCCATTCTCCTCTCCGGATCCTGGGCACACATGCACGTGTGCCCAGCGTGAGTTTAAGCCACTGGGTCCGGGACTCGAACCCTAGTCAAGTACATGGGAGTCCAGCGACATAGCCATGATGCCACTTGCTGGTCCCAGGGGATCCATTTTAAAGCAGCACGTTGCGGAGCCTCACTGCAGCTCTGGGCAGTGAGCAGAGCATACCTTGAACGCTTTGTTGGTGTCTGCAGGCATGGCCATGGCAGCTCCAGTCATCTGCTCCTGCATCATTCGTGACTGATCGGCGGCTGCAACGTAAGACACCACGATGTGAGTGCTGGCCCGGCAGACACCCTAGTACCCATGAGAACAACCCACGGCATTTACTGCTGCTTGGTGGTGGGTTACGGAACTGGGCAACAGGTTCACTGCTCTGGCACCCACTGCCCATGTGACGCTGGGAAGGTCACTTTACCTCTCCTGAGAAGAAGATGACAATAGCAGAGAAGAAATGTCTAATGGAAGCTCTAGACTTTATTTCAAGTTTCAACGATAATAACAGCCATGATTTGTTGGGCAACAACCATATGCCAGGTACTTCACAAAGTGCCGTATCCATTCTCTCTCATCCATTCCTAACAACTCCAAACATTATCGTTTTTTTTTTTTTGAGAGGTTTTATGCTATAGGGTGCATGCGCTCGCCCAAAAAACAGAAATAGACAGAGAGACAGAAAGCGAGAAATCACCCCCCCGGGGGGGATGGCCATGCCGCAATCCCTTCTCCTCCATTCTCCTCTTGGGATCTTAGGCATGCACACACATGTGCCCGGTGTGAGTTTAAGTCACCGGGTCCGGGATTTGAACTGCAGTCGACTACATGGGAGTCCAACGACACAGCCATTACATTAACTGCTGGTCCCCCAACATTAATTATTAAGGTCCCTGCTTACTGGTAAGATATCAGAAGATTAGAGATGTTAAGTAACTTGTCTGAGGTCCCAGCCATTAAATAAGAAAGCCATGATTAGGACTGGCAAGGACTTTAGTCAATGAACTAACTCATCAAATCAGACTGTTTTTAAAAACATTTTAGAGGGACCAGCAGTTAGCGTAATGGCTATGTCGCTGGACTCCCACGTAGTCGACCGCGGTTCGAGTCCCGGACCCGGCGGCTTAAACTCACGCCGGGCGCGTGTGCGTGCGTGCCCAAGATCCCAAGAGGAGAATGGAGGAGAAGGGATTGCGGCGTGGCCATCCCCCCTGGGGGGTGATTTCCTGCTTTCTGTCTCTCTGTCTCTCTCTGTCTGTCTGGCGAGCGCACGCGCCCTATAGCAAAAACCTCTCCAAAAAAAGAAAAAAAAAAAAAAAAAAACATTTTAGAAAGATTTACTTAATTTAATGTATTTATTTTTCTTATTTTTTTAATTTGCTATAGGGCACACATAGTTATCAGAGAGAGGAGGGAGAGAGAAAAGGCAAGCTGCCAGCTCTGGGACTTGAACCATGGTCCGCCATGTGGGAGTCCAGCACCTTAACCACCATGCCACCTGCTGGCCCCCAAACCAGACCCCTCTAGGTTTCAGGTTTATAGGCTTACATTGCTGGCTCTGGACCCTGCACATGAAATGGATTCAGATTTTGGGATACCAGATATTGTCCCAGTGGTTTCCAGGGAGTATTCAGATGCTCAGTCTAACCCTTGGAATTTTTTTTTAAAGAATTATTTATTTTATTTATTCATTTATTTATTTTAATTTGACCAGGGAAAGACACAGAGAGACAGAGAGACAGAGAGAGAGAGAGAGAGAGAAGGAAGGTGAGAAAGCAAGCCACTAGGTGCAAGACGCAAACTGTGGTCGGCCACATGGGAGTGTCCAGTGCCTTCACCACCACGCCACCTGCTGGTCCCGACCTTTGGCATTTTAAGATTCTTCTGAATGATTCCTCAGAATCTTAAGGAACGAGCATAGCGTTAGGCTAACAAACAGCATAACCTTCGTGAGTTTTCTGGCTCTAGTGTGGACGAAGCATCTATTGAAACATTTGCTTATTAAACCTGACATGCTTCTTACCATTGTCCTGGCCCAAAATCAGAGAGTAAATGCTCCGAAGCCCAAACACATTGAGGAAGTACCAGGATGCAGAACTCACCCTAGAAAAGCAAATGTGAAATAGCGTACACAGTTATTCCAGAAATCACTGTAGTTTGCATTTTTCTATGTTATTCAGTGGAGGTAAAGAAATCATATTCAATTAAAGCACAACTAGTGAAGCAGCAGAAGGTAAGGCAGGCAGTCTTACCAATACGGAAGTATAGGAAACAAGAGCCGAATTCTGATCTCTAGGGTCTCCAGGGAGAACCATTAGAGCACTGGTGTACTCCATCCTTCTAGGAAGGTTTAGAAGTGGCTTTCAGATAATAAACTTGATAATGGGACCGGCAGTTGGCGTAATGGCTATGTCTCTGAACTCCCATGTAGTTGACCGTGGTTCGAGTCCCGGACCCGGTGGCTTAAACTCACACCAGGTGCGTGTGCGTGCATGCCCAAGATCCCGAGAGGAGAATGGAGGAGAAGGGATTGCGGTGTGGCCATCCCCCCTGGGGGGTGATTTCTCACTTTCTGTCTCTCTGTCTCTCTCTGTCTTTTTCTGGCAAGTGCACGTGCCCTATAGCAAAAACTTCTCCAAAAAAAAAAAGAAAAGAAAGTTGATACTGAGGATGATACCTACTCACAAAGCCATTCCAAGTTTTTAATGTTTTCATCAAGGCTTCCTTTAGGTTTCCCTCCTTGTCCCCATAAAATAAATATACCTGCATATACTAAAAGCCAAAAGGAGCACGGAAAATGCTAGATAAATGGAAATACGTCACGCCTCATTCATTCATACTTGAGCTGCATAATAGCGGGAGTCTATGCTAGACGCCGCCAGGCTGCAGGTACACGACTGTCCGCGTAACACTACTGACCGCTCTCCCACGACCTGCCCGCGTCAAGCTGCCGACCGCTCTCCCACGACGTGCCCGCGTAACGCTGCTGACCGCTCTCCCACGACCTGCCCTCGTAACGCTGCTGACCGCTCTCCCACGACCTGCCCGCGTAACGCTGCTGACTGCTCGCTCCCACGACCTGCCCGCGTAATGCTGCTGACCGCTCTCCCACGACCTGCCCGTGTAACGCTGCTGAGGCTCTCCCACAACCTGTCTGCATAACGCTGCTGACCGCTCTCCCACGACCTGCTGCTGACCGCTCTCCCATGACCTGTCCGTGTAACACTGCTGATCACTCTCCCGCAGTGCTTACACACTCAGGCTCAGGTCTGCCCGTGTTCGTGGCAACATGTCAGTCACTTAACCTGTCCAGATGCTGAGAAGAGAAAAATAAGTTTTCTCCAACCCACGAAGTTTCTGGTTAGCTCAAACAGGACTGGAAGGTAGAAGCTGAACAGAGCCCCAGCATGCACGGAGAGCACAGCTACTCCCCTCCCACGGAGCCGTGCACAGGCAGATGCTCCCGGCCTTTGGTCTGTTCTGCCCCTCCGTCGGCCAGAGATGGCTCTGCTCTAACTGGGGGAGTCCAGATGGCCACCAGTGATCCCATCGCCCACTGTCCTTCTCTTCTTGCCTGGCTTCTCTTTTATGCCAGTTTTCGGGAAGCCATAGACAAAAAGGGTCTGGAGAGACCACGTGAACCAGTGTTACTGGATTCCAGATACTGTAGCAGTGTTCTCCAGAGTCTTGCAGATCTTAGGTTCTATTATTCTGCTAAAGAGTGAAACGCTAGGCTAGCTCATGGTCTGGTGGGTAAGAGAGCCAGATTCCAATGGCTGACCATGCAGTTCAAGTCTCAGACCCGGTGGCTTGAGAAGAACGTCAGAGGCCAGCAGGTGGCGTGGTGGTTAAGGCACTGGATTCCCACATGGCCGACTGTAGTTCCTATCTCGGACCTGGCAGCTTGAAAATCACACCAGGTACGTGCGCATGCGTGCCCAAAAGTCTGAGAAGAAAATGGAAGAGAAAGGACTGTGGTGTGGCCATCACTCCTAGGGGGTGATTTCTCACTTTCCCTTTCTCTTGTGTCTAATGAGCACATGCACCCTATGACAAAACCTAAAAAAAAGAAAATTTTATCATGCATATGTGTGTCCACCCCAAAATCCCAAGATGGAGGAGAGGGGACTGTGGCATGACCACGCCCTACTGTGGGGTCCTTTCTCCCTCTCCCTTCTTCTCTCTGGCAAGTGCATGTGCCCTACAGCCGAAAAAGAAAAAGAATAAAGAGCTGAAAAAGATATGAGTGTTGGATTTGGGGAGGCTGTGTAGCCAACTCTCAATTCCTACATAGCCTTCTTTTTTTTGGAGAGGTTTTTGCTATGGGGCGCATGCGCTTGCCAGACAGACAGAGAGGGACAGAGAGACAGAAAGCGAGAAATCACCCTCCAGGGGGGATGGCCACGCTGCAATCCCTTCTTCTCCATTGTCCTCTCGGGATCTTGGGTACGCACGCACACGCGCCCGGCATGAGTTTTAAGCCACCGGGTCCAAGACGTGAACCGCGGTCGACCACGTGGGAGTCCAGCGACATAGCCATTACGCTTACTGCTGGTCCCATAGCCTTTTGTTTTAAAGATAAAATATGAAAAACACCCCACACAGTGACTGGCACTAGTGAAAGCTATTAATGTCATCATCAGTAGTAATGTGTTTTTGGGGAAAAAAAAAATCTATGCCCATGAGCTCCCAGGTGTCACTAAAAAACTTTGCCTGGGACCAGCAGGTGGCGTGGTAGTTAAGGTGCTGGACATTCCCACATGGCCGACCACAGTTCAAGTCCTGGATCTGGTGGCTTGCCTTCTCGATGCTTCTTTCTCTCTCTATCTCTCTGGTCAAATTAAAATAAATGAATGAATAAATAAATAATTATTAAAAAAAAAAAAAGAAAAACTGTGCCTGGCCAGAGTTCCTGGTTTTATCTTTTAACCTCTCTGGGGCTGCCCCGTCCACCCCTACATTCTGGGTCCCAAAAAAGCTGGAGAAAACAGGCTGGCACATGCTCTCCTTGACAATGCTTATGTAACCGCTGCTATAATTCACCCGTGGCATTTGGAGTAGAATTTCCATGAAAAAAACCTTAAAAATCTATTCTGGTGATATATGCAAATCACAAGTGCTGTAAGAGATACTGGATTTAGATTTCGGTTTGTGTTTTTATGAAGTAAAAGAGCGTTCTTACCAAGATGCATCTAATGTTAGTAGTTCAATTCCCTGCTGCAGCATAGGCTTAAACCGGAGGGTCAGTGGAAATGGGACCTTGGCTGCAGAGAAGGAAGAAAAAGTTCTTAAGCACTCCAAGCGGTTTTATTTTTAGGACAGTTTAAGTGTGAATATTCTTTCCCTGAAGAGGTGCCATACAGCTTTAGGAAAATGATTTCCACAAGGTATGTGTGGCAATTCCTGATGAAAAAAAAAAACAGTCAAAATGTCATTCTGTTCTAGTTTCCCTAAATAATATCAGCTTCTAGACTGCTGGGAAGCAGGGACTCAGACTAAGCTGTGACCCAAAATCTGGAAAAACTGGCCTGTTAAACCCTAAGTAGAATATATACATACAAAGAATGGTATTACTAGGAAACCAAACTGATTAAAATCAAATTGATTTATAAACAAATAGAAAACTACCTCAACATCCAGCAAATATAGTCAAAGAGACATAGGCTTTGGGGACCAGCAGGTGGTATGGTGGTTAAGGCGCTGTATACTCCCACATGGCCGACCACAGTTCCAGTGTCAGACCTGGTAGCTTGCTTTCTTACATTCCCTCTCTCTGGTCAAATTTATATAAATGAATGAATAAGTAAAACTGAATAAATAATTCTTTTAAAAAAATGTCTTGGGGCTAGTAGGTGGCATGTTGGTTAAGGGTGCTGGACTTCCACATGGCCAATCACAGTTCAAGTCCTGGACTTGGCAGTTCGCTTTCTCACTTTCCCTCTCTCTCTCTCTCTCTCTCATTCTGTCTTCTCTGATCAAATTAAAACAAACAAACAAACAAACAAATGTCTTAAAGAGACATAGGCTTCCCTTTATCCTACTCAGCTAGACTCTCACAATGGCTCCAGACGCACACTAGCAAGACACTCGCTTAAGTTTCTATTAGTAAAATAGCACCCATATCATAAACTTAGGGCGGTTTGGGACAAGAACCATAAAATCATAAAATACTAAATGTATTTGTTCAAAGAATGTTATTTATTTTCCAGAGAAAACACAGAACCTGTGGATGGGCCCCATAACACAGTGGCTAAGCCCCACACGGCTGAAAGTGGCTTGACTCTTGACCTCAGTGGCTTGAAAAACAAACCCTGATAGGACAGAGAAATGGAGGAAAAAGAACTGTGGCATGACCATGTCTCACTGAGAGGTCCTTTCTCTATCTCTCTGGTAAGCACACGTGCCCTCTAGTCTTTTGAAAAAACAAAAACAAATCTTTAAACATAGGACGTGGGGGGGGGGCCAGCATGTGGTATAATGGTTAAGGTGCTGGATTCCCACATGGCTGACCACAGTTGGGAGTACTGGACCTGGCGGCTTGAAAATCACACCAGGCGTGTGTGTGTGTGTGTGCCCAAAATCCCAGGAGGAGAATGAAGGAGAAAGAACTGTAGTGTGGCCATCCCCTTGGGGGGTGATTTCTCACTTTCTCCCTCATTGTCGCTGTCTCTGGCAACCACAACTACCCTATGGTTAAAAACCTTAAAAAAAAAAAAAGTGACATTAATGTCTGTGACATTAGTGTCTAACTAGCACTTGGGTTTCTCTGAAGAGGCACATGACAAAAGAACACAAAATCAATAAGTAGTCTGCTGGGTCTGTAACTTACTTGTGACGAAGCCTGAAAACGTCATGTTGATCCATCCACCAATAAGAATCATAGGAAGGACGTTTGTTACGTTCCCTTTCATCATGTCTGTGAGCATGGTGGGATCTAAGACAAAAGCACAAGAGACCACTGATTTTACCTCTGCTGGCAGGGATGTTTTCCGGATTTTCTGTAAGTTTGTAACGCGCTGGACAATTAAGACACAAGGACTGTAGAAAAATTCAGACATACTATGATGCAGGAAGTTCCTCTGTGTCTACCCTCGAAACACTTAACTATTTGTTGCATATCTTTCTATAAATATATATACACACATACATGTATGCAGGTATATATTCACGAGCTTATACACATACACACAAATTAAGGGATACTCATTACTATTCTGCTTCTTTTTTAAAAAAACTAATGTATTACAGATGGTATTTCCCCACTGGCATGATCTCTCTCAATACTTCGATGTCTGCGTAGGATTCCACCATTTGGTCACACCAATCACTTTTGGTGAACCTAGTGATTGTTTCCAATTCTTTTGGCCAATAAAGGATGCGGCCAGCAATGATCTTGTACAGAAATTGGCATGTCTATGGAAGCATTTCTGTAAAATAAAGTCTGGATCAAGTGGTTTGTACAATTGAAAACCTGACAGATACGGTCAGGCTGTCCGATCAGGCTGTCCTTCACCGAGGCCCCAGCATTTGCCAGCAGTGAGAGCGCTAACTTTCCCTGACTTTGTCAATGGTCCCTTTGGTCACTCTTTTCAATCTCAGTCAATTTAATGGGTTAATAAGGACATCTCATTGTAATGTAAATTTCATAAGTTCTTACTGAGGTGAAGTATTCTTTTCAAATGTTTATTGGTCTTTTGTTTCTTTCAGGATTTCTGAAAGACTTGTTAAAATAACTCCAGTCTCTTCTGTATGGTTTAAAAATACTGGTTATGTTACCTACAGAAATGAGCTCTGAAATGAGAGGACGGTCAACACAGAATACTATCTTACGTTTTACTTTAAATATGCTACACTTTCACATGACTAGAATCAGTGGAAGTAAGAAATCTGTTAGAGCAAAAACTGTGAGGTGGCCAGCAATCATGTCCAACAAGGAATAATTGGCCCTGGGAAGCAGTGGACTCTTTGCCATTTAGCCAGAGGCGGGGCGGCTATCTGTGAGCAACTGGATCCAGGCATTGGGTGGTTCTGGGACTGACTGGAATCCACAGAGCTGTGGGTCCTGAGGAACAGCAAGGAACACAGACCCAGGGATAATAGCTTTGGCTATTACCCCACTCCCTCAGCTTTTTTTTTTTTTCTCCTTTTTTTTAAAATCCACTTTGTATACTGGGTTCTCAGAAGATTTATGTGAAAAAGAGAACTCCAGGGGCCGGCAGGTGGCACGGTGGCAAAAGGTGCTGGATTCCCACATGGCCGACTGCGGTTCGAGTCCTGGACCTAGTGGCTTGCTCTCTCACTTTCCCTTTCTCTCTCTCTCTCTCTGTATCTGTCTGGTAAGATTAAAAATAATGAGAATAAAAAATTGAATTAAATAAATAAATAATTAAAAAAAAAAAAAAAAAAAAAGAGAACTCCACTTCCATGGCTCTCTTTATTTGATGAATTCTGAGGTCCCTCGGATTACTGTCTTCTACCACCTAACAGTGACATACAGGACACCCTCCCTGCCCCACCACCATAAGTCATTTAAAATCATTCTTAAAGATGAGAGAAGGGAATAAACGTACCAGTCATAGGTGAAGGTGGCACTACCTTCCTTTTAGTTTTTTTGAAAAATCCATCTTCTGGGTTGTTGAAGTAGTATTTTCGTGTCAAGAAAGACTAGTAGGGAAAGAAAGCTTTTTAAGTCTAGGAGCTGTGACGGTAAATTGTCAAATTTCGCCCCAGGAGTTCGGTCCCCAGGGCCCCGGGAATATGCTGTTACAGTCAGAGCTGTCAGCCTACTTGGCAGGCGACCTGACACTTTAGCTGAGTCACATTTAAAAACAATTTCCTAAGAAGGATGAGGTCACAATGACAGTGAACACCACCAGGCCACAGCTTAATTACTGGGTTGCCGATCTTCAGTTTTCCCAAAGAGTCTCCCTATAAAACATTCAGATATCTACTGCCCTCCACAGAGAATCATGGAGCTTTTTAATAAAAGGTAAATGAGTACCTGTTTGGGAATGTATTTTCCATTTTCCCTGAGGACTCTGCTTCGAATTAGGACTTGGCTGAAAAATACAACCGAGACAATGGGATTTTAAAAAGTGAAACACTAGAAGAAAATGAGAAGAAAGTAGAAGACCTAATTAAATACAAGAGAGGGCCTACTTGGCAATAGCTCTGTGTGGAAACTATTCAAAATACAAGTATTCTTAAACCAATCTAACATATTTATCCGGATAATCAGGTTTTCAAAAGAGTACTTTTCAGAAGTGACTATTTCTGAACAAATACAAATTTTTGAATAAGACACATTTGGGACATTTCACTCAGCTTTTTCATACTCTATAATGAACTAAGAAGGAACTTTCTCTGAGTGAAAGGAGTAGCAGTTGGACATGGCTCAGAAGATCTGGGGACAGAAGAAGGGGGAAGGGTGAGGATAAAAGAAGGAACTTTTTAACAGCCACAGAGAAATGAGGAGTTATTATCTGATGGATAACAAACAAATTCTACCCAGGATTCAGTCTGCTCTTACTAATGTGCTAAATTAGGAAACAAAATGATTTGTTATTAGAACATGGTTGATCCCTAAAGACAATATAAGAGTGCTATACAATAAGTGGATGTAGTAAAAATACTGTATTGAAGCATCCATCTGCAACAGATTGGAATTTTTTTTTTGGAGAGGTTTTTGCTATAGTGTGTGTGTGCTCGCCAGAAAGACAGAAAGCTAGAAATCCCCAGGGGTGATGGCCACGCTGTAATCCTTTGTCCTCCATCCTCCTCTTGGGATCTTGGGCACACATGCACATGTGCCCAGTGTGAGTTGAGCCATGGGGTCCAGGACTCGAACTGCAGTTGATTACATGGGAGTCCAGCGACACAGCCATTACACCAACTACTCATCCCCAGATTGGAAATTAAAAACAAAAACAAAAAAACCCCAAACACTAAAACTCGTCCTTTACCACTGACAGTTTAAGATACATTAGATTTAAAATAATGGGTGGCAATTTAAGCTCCAGAGTTGAACAGATGGGGGTCAAATCCTGTCTCTGCCACTTATTAGCTATGTGATCGTAGGCAAGTCACTTAAATTCCCTAAGCCTCCACTCATACAGTACAAGAACAGATTTACTCTTTCATTGAAAAAAATGTTTCTTGAACTTCTCTTTTTCTTTTTTTTTTTTTGGAGAGGTTTTTGCTATAGGGCGCGTGCACTCGCCAGACAGAGAGAGACAGAGAGACAGAAAGCGAGAAATCACCCCCCAGGGGGGATGGTCACGCTGCAATCCCTTCTCCTCCATTCTCCTCTCGGGATCTTGGGCACGCACGAACACGCACCCGGCATGAGTTTTAAGCCACCGAGGTCCAGGACGCGAACGGCAGTCGACTACGTGGGAGTCCAGCGACATAGCCATTATGCTAACTGCTGGTTCCCTTGAACTTCTCTTGAACAGTATCCAAGTGCCTGAGTGCCAAGTACTGTTAAGTGACATGAACAATAATGATAAAACACAAGTATGGGCCAGCAGGTGGTGTGGTGAAGGGTACTACTGGACTCCCACATGGCCGATTACAGTTCAAGTCCTGAACCTGGTGGCTTGCTTTCTCACTTTCTCTCTCACTCTGTTCCTCTCTGGTCAAATTAAAATTAATAAATGGATAAATAAAGTTAAATAAACTAATTCTTTAAAAAAAAATGCAAGTATCAGGACTAGCAGTTGGTGTAATGGCTATGTTGCTGGACTCCCATGTAGTTGACCGCGGTTCGAATCCTGGACCCGGTGGCTTAAACTCACGCTGGATGCGTGCGTGCCCAAGATCCCGAGAGGAGAATGGAGGAGAAGGGATTGTGGCATGGCCATCCCCCCTGGGGATTTCTTGCTTTCTGTCTCTGTCTTTCTGGCAAGCACACACGCCCTATAGCAAAAAGCTCTCAAAAAAAAAAAAAAAAAAAAAAAAAAAAAAAAAAAAAAAAGCAAGTATCTCATAAAGGTTAAAGTCTAGTGGGGGAGAAAAAGTAATTCAATAATCAAAGGAATAAATGTGAAATCCTACTGTTATGCTCTAGGAAGAGAGAGACGGGATTAGAGGAGTACACGGAACCAGCCAGGTAATGGTGGTTAAGCCAGCTGGATCTCAGATGGCCAGCTGCATGGTGTGTGTCCTAGACCCCGGTGGTTTTTGAGAATCATGCTGGGTGTGTGTGTGTGTCTGCCCCAAATCCCAAAAGGTGGGAGAGATGAAAGAGAAGGGATTGCGGCATGACTGTTCTCCACTGGGGGTGCTTTCTCACTTTCCCTCTCTCTGTGTCTCTCTGTCTCTTTCCAGTGAGTGCATTGTGCCCTCCAGCAAATTAAAAGAGAAAGGAGAGTATGTATTAATGGAAGTAAATCAAGTCTGGGAAGTCGAGGTTGGAGAAAGTCTGACGAGGATGTAAGATTATAGTGGACTCTTAGGATGAACGTGGGTTACTTTGGCCAAGTACTGCAGGGAACCTGATGGGGGAAAAGCCTTGTGGCAGGAGTAAATACCGTGTCTCTAAGGACCTGAGAGAAGGTCATATGGGTAGAAGAAAGAGAACTATTGGGTTGTCGGAAAAGTCAGGATGCATTTTTGCACAGAAAAAAAATGTCATGACTTTTCCAACAACTCAATACATAAAACATGATAAAAAGGAAGCTTAAGAGTTGGGCAAGAACCAGACTTCATAAGGTCATGTTAGTCCCACTGTATTTTACTCATTATCTTAAGGGGAAAAAATATATAGTGGATAAGGCACTAGATCCTACATGGCCGACTTTGCAGTTCGAGTCCTGGACTGGTGGCTTGAAAAACATGTGTGTGTGCATGCTCCAAATCTTCAGAGGATAATAGAGGAGAAGGAATGGAGGTGTGGCCATCTCCCCCTCCTTCCAGGGGTGCTTTCTCACTTTCCCCGTCTCTGTATCTCTCTCCAGTGAGTACAAGAGCTCGATGGCAAAATTGAAAAATCTTCACTGTATGATAATGCAGGACTTTTCTCAACACTGTGATCAATAAAAATTCAATTAGATCTCCTACACTGATATTACTAAACAATGTTATAGAACTGGGGTTGAGAACTATGAGCCTGAGGTATTTAAAGCCGCTGAATCAAGTCAAGCTTAAATTATCTTGTAAATTTTACACATTCAATTTCATAAGCTGAGATCCACAGCTGTATTCTCTGAAATCTGCAAATTCTACAAGAAAACTTAGCTTTTGTGTTTCATTTCCATGAATATCTAAAAGTAAGTCCTTGTACTAGTTATAAAAATAAAGTTTCAGTAATTTGCATCAGAAAGACATTTTTTTAAAGTAAAATTCCCCCCCCCCCCCCTTTTTTAAAGGTTTTGCTATACGTGTGCTCACCAGGGAAAGACAGAGACACAGAGAGATAGAAAATGAGAAATCAGCCCCCAACAGGATGGCCACGCTGCAATCTCTTTTCCTCTATTCTCCTCTCAGTATTTTGGGCACACATGTGCCTGGCGTGAATTTCAACTCTGGCATGACTTTCAAGCCACTGGTCTGGGACTCAAATTATGCAGTTGGCCATGTGGGATCTAGCGCTTTAACCTCCATGCCACCTGCTGGCCCCTTTTGTGCCTTTTTTAGACGGGGTCTCACTATGTTGCAATCCTGCCTCCGCTTACTACGTAGCTGAGAGTACAGGCTCATGCCACCAGGCCAGGCTTTCGTAATGGAAATCAAATCCTGGCCTCTCACATGGCTTCAGCCTACTGAGCACAGCACCTACCAGCCTGTGCTATCAAGGCAGGGTCAGAAACTTCCATTTTTAAGACAATACCTCAGGGACCAGCTGATGGTATAATGGTTACGTTGCTGGACTCCCACATAGTCAACTGTGGTTTGAGTCCTGAACCTGGTGACTTAAAACTCACACCATGTGAGTGTGTGTGTGTGTGTGTGTGTGTGTGCGCCCAAAATATCAAAAGGAGAATGAAGTAGAAGAGATCGCAGCGTGGCCTAACCCTGAGAGGTGATTTCTCACTTTCTGTCTCTCTGGTGAGCACACGTACCCTACAGCAAAAATCTCTCTCTCAAAAAAAAAAAAAAAAAAAAAAAAAAAAAAGATAATACTTCTCAGACTAAAATTCTATACCCTTAAGAACCTGTAAATTTTTTTTTCCTTTTTCAAGAGTCATTATATTCTTTGAGTTTAAGAACCACTTTTTACATACATTCTACCCCCAAATATGGTCTATTTTATTTTACTCATGTATTTTTCATTTGTGGTTTAATATATTTAAGAAAAAAGTTTTGAAACAGTAAAAGCTTAAAAATTTAAGAAACCAGTTGGACAAGCAGTTGGTGTAAGGGCTATGTCGCTGGACTCCTATGCAGTAACCATGGTTTGAGTACCAGACCCGGTGGCTTAAACTTACACCAGGTGCATGTGCGTGCACGCCCAAGATCCTGAGAGGAGAAGGGATTGCGGCGTGGACATCCCCCCTTAGGGATGATTTCTCGCTTTCTGTCTCTTTGCCTCTCTCTGTCTTTCTGGTGAGCACATGCACCCTAGAGCAAAAAGGCACTAGATTCCCACATGGCCACAGCAGTTCAAGTCCTGGACCTGGTGGCTTGAAAATCATGCTAGGCGTATGCTTGTGTGTGCCCGAAATTCCAATATTAAAAATATAGGAGAAGCGATTGTAGTCTGGCCATCTCCTCCACGGGTGATTTCTCCCTTTCTCTCTCTCCGTCTCTGTCTCTCTCTTACAAGCCCATGCACCCTATGACAAAGACCTTAAAAAAAGAAAGAAAGAAATTGAATGTCCCAGTTTTTGACCTCTCAGGCTAATCTAGACTTATATTGTAAAAACCCATCTTTTTGCTTGAACTTAGCTGGTTCAGAATACATAACATTTTTTTAAAGAATTATTTTATTTAATTTTATTTATTCATTCATTTAACTTGACCAGAGAGAGACAGAGAAATTGAGAGACGGATAGAGTGAGAGAGGCAGAGAGAGAGAGAGAGAGAGGAAAAGTGAAAAGCAAGCCACCAGGTCCAGGACTTGTACCGTGGTCAGCCATGTGAGAGTGTCCAGCACCTTAACCACCACGCCACCTGTTGGTCCCAGAATGCATGACATTCTACTCAAGTTCAAATGATGAGTTGGTGGGGCAGGGTCTCCAGAGGACGCATGATCCAACCACCTCCCTAGTAGGAAATCGATGACAGGGACCAGCAGTTAGAATAATGGCTATGTCGCTGAACTCCCATGTGGTCGACCACGGTTAGAGTCCTGGACCCGGTGGCTTAAACTCACACTGGACGTGTGTGCGTGCATGCCCAAGATTCCGAGAGGAGAAGGAATTGTGGCGTGGTCACCCCCCTGGGGGGTGATTTCTCGCTTTCTATCTCTCTTTCTGGCGAGCGCACGCGCCCTATAGCAAAAAAAAAAAAAAAAAAAAAACTCTCAAAAAAATCGATGACAGCAGGAATCAGTTAGAAGGATTTAACTGGGGAGTGGGGCTCATTTGGGTTCAAGTACAGGCACAATATTTTACTACTTTGGTTACTATGGGAAGGCTACTTATCATCTCTGGGGTTTCTTTTCTTCAACTATAAAATGGGTTAGGGTTATCTATCTCAGTGCTATTGTAAGAATAAAACTGGAACAATTCATAGGTGCCAATAAGCACTAAATATCTGAGATCTTTCTACATTGTATGTTTTAGGTTTTTACCATAGGGTGCATGAGCTAGCCAGAGGGAGAGAAAGTGAGAAATCACCTCCCAGGGGGGATAGCCACACCACAGTCCCTTCTCCTCCATTTTCCTCTCAGGATTTTGGGTACACACACACACATATGCACCTTGAGTAATTTTCAAACCACCAGAACTGGGACTTAAACCGTGGTTGGCCATGTGGGGGTCCAGTAATTTAACAACCATGGTACCTGCTGGCTCCTTTTTCTTTTTCTTTTTCTTTTTTTTTGTTTTAAGAATTATTTAACTTTATTTATGTATTTGACCAGATAGGGACAGAGAGAGAGAGAGAGAGAGAGAGAGAGAAAGTGAGAAAACAAGCTGTTAGGTCCAGGATTTGAACTGTGGTCTGCCATGTGGGAGTTCAGCACCCTTAACCATCCTGCCACCTGCTGGCACCTCTATTTTTTTTTTAATGATTTTTTACTAAACTTTATTTTAATTTGACTAGAGAGGGACGGAGTGAGCAAGTGAGAGAGAGAGAGAGAGGGAAAGCAAGAAAGCAAGCTACCAGGTCTGGGACTCGAACCATGGCCAGCCATGTGGGAGTCCAGTGCCCTTAACCACCATGCCACTTGCCAGCCCCTATTTTGTATTTTTATATAGCCTTCCTTTATGTGGTAAGCTGACTTATTAAGTTTAGTTCCAATGGGTGGGCTCTAGTCAGTTCTGAAACTGATCCCACAAACAAAAATACCAAATCAGCCATTGTTATACAGTGAAAAGAGCCCCAAACTTGGGAACAAAAACACTTGGCTATAAGTCCTGAATGTCACCATGTGTAACCATGGAACATCTTTAATCCCCAACCTTTTTTTTTTTTAAAGAATTATTTATTTCTTTATTTCCATTTGTTATTGTTATTTATTTCTTTATTTGACGAGAGAGAGAGAGAGAGAAAGGGAAAGTGAGAAAGCAAGCCACCAGGTCCAGGACTTGAACCATGGTTGGCCATGTGGGAATCCAGCGCCCTTATCCACCACACCTGCTGGCCCCAATCCCCAGTCTTTATAAAGTGAGACAACAGCACCTACCTACCCTATAGAGTCGCTTTGAGTTTACTTAAGTTCACGAATAAAAGTGCTTACTATAGTGCCTGCTATAGAATAAGTGTTCAATAAATGTTGGTTTACTATTTTTATTCTCAGCATAATTGGGAAGGACAACTAAAAATGATTGCACTGTGGCCTGACGGTCAGGGCAGCCAGATCCCACATGGTCAATTACACATTTCAAGACCCATACCCTGAGACCAGCAGATGGCATAATGGTTACGTCGTTTGACTCCCATGTAGTCAACTGTGGTTCAAGTCCCGGACCTAGCATGGCATCTTAAAACTCATGCCAGGTGTGTGTGTGCCCAAAATTCCGAGAGGAAAAGGGATTATTGCTTGGCTATTCCCCCTTTGGGGTTGATTTTTTGCTTTCTGTCTCTCTGGTGAGTCCATGCAGCCTATAGCATAATCTCTCAAACACACACACACACACACACACACACACACGATGTCAGACCTAGTGGCTTGAGAAATACACTAGGCACATGTGTGTGCATGCCCAAAATCCCAACAGGATGGAGAAACATAGAAGGGATTGTGGTGTGACCATTCTCCAAGGTGGGTACTTTCTCTTCTCTCTCTCTCTTTGGTGAGCACGCAAAACCTATAGCAAAGTTAAAAAAAAAAAAAAAGACAAAGCAGTGCTTCTCAAACTTCAGTCATTCTTATTCCATGTCATGGTTTTTGTCTTAGTCACCTAGCACTTGTGGTATCCCATACTTAATATTTTTCATGTATCAACCCTTTATGCGCCTATCTAAATTTTAAGAGGAATCTATAAATTACCAAGTAGAAATCCTGTATAAGTTGTCACTAAAAGTAACTGTTACAATAAATACCATCAAATCTAAACAGAACCAGGTGGTAATACAGTGGTGGCACATCTGGATCCACATGGGGAAGCTCTGGGTTCTGGTCCCACGATCTCCGTAGGCATGCCAGCTAATGTGTGAGCCCCTAATCTCTGAGCACTTAATACGTCTCAGATCCTGTGCTAATGGTTTCATAGACATGATCTAATTTAACCCCGCCTGCTCCCTGCGCAGGTACTGTTATCATCCTCATTTTACAGATGACCAAAGTGAAACAGAGGGAAAAGCCAAGGCCGCTCCGCGAATCCGAACATAACCCTCTCACTTTCTCGCCCAAGGTCACGGGGAGTGAGGCCCGGAAAGGGGAAGACGCTGACCTGTCAGACACCTGTTCCTGGGTGAGCTTCTTGTCGCTCTGCAGCAGGATGGACACGTAGTGGCGGATCATACCCACGAAGAAGGTGATGATAACGATGGGCAGGACCACCCAGAGGCGGATGTTGGAGTCGAGCAGTAGCTCGGGCCCCGCCATCTTCACTGAACGGCGGCTCCCGGCCGAGGGGAGCCCGATCGTCTTCCACTGGGTGCGGGGGCGCCTCTTGGAGTTAGCCTCTGGGATTTCTTACGCCGCTGAGCCCGGCTGGCCCGGGACTCCGCAGCAGCCCAGATCGTCCCGCACTGTCTCCAGCTGGGCCACCCGGGCCCCACTTCCGGCGCAGAGCTCTGACGTCAGGGCGAGGCGCGCCCAGGTGACGTCAGAGTGGCGTCGAGTCGGCGGGAAAGTCTGAAGCCGAGGGACGGCGACGCTTCTCGGCAGGTGAGAGCAGACGCTGCCTTGGACTCTCGAGGCCCGGCGCCCCTGCGGCCTGGTTTCCGGGTCCGGGCCGAGCCTCGCTTTCCCTGCGGGTCTTCGCGCCCGAACTTCGGCTTCGTCAGCTGCCTTCGCGTGGATTAATCCCCCAGGTACCTGCCTCCGTCGTCGAACGACGAAGTGATTTCTCACTTTCCCCTCCACCCCACCCTTCCCGGAGGACCTGGTCACCTCCGCTATTTCGGAGCGCGACCGGACTGCGGTACCAGGGCGAGTGCTTTGAACGCAGACGGCCCTGACTCCATTCCCCGTCTGCAAAACGGCTGGTGGTAACTTTATTATACTTAATCAACGAGGCAGCAGAGAGACTAGAAGTTAGCGCTGGCCGGGGACATCGTAAACGTTAACTGCTCTTAGGCATTAGTATAACCAGAGTCAGGGTCGGTGGTACAGTGCTGGTTCTGGAGCCAGACTGCCTCAGTTAGAATCCCAGCTCTGCCACTGGTTTTCAGGCTAATAATGGTATCTACCTCAAAAAGTTTTGTGGAGGGGCCCGCTGGTTGCGTCGTGGTTAAGGCCGCTCGATCCAACATGGCCGACTGCCTGGTTGCAGTTCCGGCTTGAAAACTCACCAGGTAGCACGTGAGGGTATGCCCAAAATCAGGAGAGAAAGGGGAAGGGATTGCTGTGTGGCCATCCCCCGTGGGGGTGCTTTTTCACCCCACCCCACCCCTCCCTGGCCAGCACTAGTAGTCTATGGCAAATTAAAGGGGAAAAAATGTCCGCTCTGCGTGTGCGTGTGAATAAAACGAGAGCCCCAGAGTGCAGCAGTGCTAAACACTGTGTAGAGGAACCAGATCCCGCATTGCTAACCTGAAAAACATGCTGTGGGGGTGTGCCCAGGATTTAAAGTGGTGGAAAATGGGAAGAAAGAGGATTACAGTGTGACCAAACATGCGGAAGGTTCTCTCTCTGTTGTATGTATGTGCCCTCGGGCATTAAAAACCTGTTTGGAAGAATAAATGAGTTCCTGGTGGCATGGTGATTAAGGCACTGGACTCCCAGCGAGTCAGGAACCTGGCAGCTTGAAATTCAGGGCTGGAACCTGTGCAGGCCATGCGTCACCAAAATCCTGGAAGGGGAACAGGAGAGGGGATTGCAGAGTGGCCGTCCTCCCTGCAGAGGAGTGATTTCTCGCTTTCCCTCTCAGTCTTTCTCTGGCCAGTGCCTGTGCTATACGGAAAACCTAATTTAAAAAAAAAAAAAAGAAGAAGAAAGTACTTAAAACAGGTTTTGTTAGCTATTAGTACCTGAAAGTACTAATCCATTTTCAAAATGGAAAGTACTTTCCATTTTTAGTATTCTCAAAAAAATTTCTTTTTAAATTCTGCCTACTGTGCTGGGCACAAGGAGCAAGCACTGAGATAAATGAGACCCGGGTTCCTGCTCTCAAGGAACCTTATGGTGGGGTGATATGGTAAGGGCTCCTAGACATATTTGGTGGAGCAGGGAAGCTGGAGTAGCAAACTCCCTTAGGGGTAGGAAGAACGCTTTTCAAAGAAGATGACATTTGAGTCTTTAAAGATGAATAGGAATTTCCATGCCTATAAGAGTGTTTCAACTGAAAAGAGCATTTCGGGCAAAGGTACTGAAACCAGAAAGGTTCTGGTGTATCAGATAAACCAGAAGGTTCTCTGGTTTAGGACTAATCCTAACTCTTCGTTGTCATTTCTAATGCTACAGGCGCCTTCCTGGTTCTGTGTGAGTTTTTTTTCCTTCTTGGACTAGTTTTTTCTTTCTCTCTCTTTTTTTTTTTTTTTTTTTTTAAGAATTATTTATTTGGGGCCAGCAGGTGGTGTGGTGGTTAAGAGCGCTGGACTCCCACATGGCCGACCACAGTTTGAGTCCTGGACCTGCAGCTTGCTTTTTCTTGCTTTCCTCTCGGGCTCCAGTGGGAGTCCAGTGACATAGCCATTATACTAACTGCTGGTCCCTGCTTTGCAAATTTAATGACCACTAAAAAATGGACCATAGGGACCGGCAGTTGGCATGGTTGGAGTGGCTGGACTCCCACTTGGCTGACTGGTTCAAGTCCCTGACCTGGTGACTTGCTTTCTCATTTTCCTTTTCTCTCTGTCTCTCTGGTCAACTTCAAAAAATAAAAATGAAATAATGACAATGAATAAAATTAAATAAAAAATAATTGTTAAAGAAAAATGAACCATAACTTTAGTTAAGCTAGTACAGTTTTCTTTGATCCACAGTTTTAATTTCTCAGAATTTAGCTGCTGCTTCTTCTTTTTTTTTTTTTTTTTTTTTTTTTTTTTTTAAGTTTCATGAGAAAGACAGGGACATAATGTTCCTAGCTGGTTATCAGTGCTATGATCTGCCCTCAGTCAGCGCAGACATCAGTCACTTTGGACTGGGGAGGTTTCAGGATGTGAACCGGTAACCTTTCCTTGTGGGTCTACCTCACAGAGCTATGCGTATACCACTGTACAACCATCTGGCTCCATATTTAGCTTCTAGGGGGTAAATTATCTTCTCTGATTTTGTTCTAGGAAGTAATTCAAGTGCAGAAAATTTTGGTTAAAATGGTTTCTAAAAGAAGACTATCAAAATCGGAGGCAAAAGAGAGCCTGACAGAAGATGCCTCTAGTAAGTAACTAGTCATTTGTAGCTTTATTTCCTATAAGAAATGTGTGAGGCACGTAGAGAGATGGCAAGTTGTTACTTTTCAAGTACTGGCAGTCAGTCAATGCTTAATGGATAGAGCACAGAGAATCTAGTATCGGGAAACTGAGTTTCTGCTCTAATTCTACATCTGACTCAAGCACGGCCACAGCCTCTGAGCCTGTCTCCCCACAGGTAGGATGAGTTAGTATTAGAGACTATATTGTACATCTTTGAGATGCTGGGACACAAAGATAGGATGTGGTCCTTGCTCTTTAAACTTTATGGCCCCCTTTCCCTTCCTTAGAAAAAATTACGGTCCAGGTAAATGCTGTAATACTGATGTATGTATGAAAGTCACCATATCACAGCAAGCACATCAGAGGCAAAGACACAGAGTAAACTCTGCCCATAGGAGAAGGTGGTTGACAGGGTCCCTAAACATTCCAAAGACAAGGGACTGATGATTGTTTTCATTTATTGCACTCATCTACTCTGTTGAAGCACTTAACTTGTTGAAGAGTTCCTTTTTTTTTTTAGGTTATAGAAATTTACATCTGACTCTTGGTCAGATGCAACTGACATTGATGAAATGCTTGTTGATGTTTCTTGAATAACATTTAGAGTGATGCAAATGTGAAACTAAAACCATAAGAATAGAATTGATTTAGAAAACAAAATTGTGGGGCTCTAACAACCTGCTAGAGAAGGGATTGCAGAATACAAAGGAATTGATGGAAAATTTAAAACTAAAGAAGAATAACTTAAGTAATTGTCATACTTTGGAAAAGGGAAGAGACTTCTGAATTAAATATTTTGGGAAGGATTTGATTCTCTTGGTCAGTGGTGAGCTAGCTGGGTCTGCACCTTAAATTTCTTTAAGGAATAGAATGGTCTGTGTTTCATTCTGCTTAAGGCTTTATTATTAGAGAAAGACTGAGGAACAAAAAAACAGAATTGCTTCAAGGGCGAAGAGTTGATCTCATACTTGCCTTCAAGTAACTGTTTTTGTTTATTACATCTTAACTGCTTTGAATGAGGAGAAAGCCTTGGGACGAAACCATTCTGGGCTTTGTACTCAAGGATGTGATGCAGGAAAACCTGTTCCATTCTGTCTATCCTTACATATAGGTCCTTGATTCAGACTCCTAGGCCCCATTCCTAGCATTCTGATTTAGTGGCCCAGGGAAGTGGCCTGGCAGTATGCATTTTTTTTTTCTTTCACAAAGTAGATTTTTAATCAATAATAAACAGTAGAAACACTCCATATAAACACTTTTAGGATGCTGTTAAACTAAAATTTTTGTTCAAAAGAATATTGAAAATCAGATAGGTATCCTATTGATTTTTTTAAAAGTAGATATAAAGAAACTAAAAGAATAATAGAGTCTGGAAATTAATGAAATAGAAACAAAGAAATAACACAATAGATACAACCAAAATATGGGTCTTTGAAGAAACTGATAAGCATTCACAAGATTTACCAAGGATAAAAATAAAAAGCAAAAATGGACAATTTTGAGTATTAAAAAGGGTGTTAAAATATAGTTGTAAGTGGAAATTTTAAAAATTCATGAGAATACTTTGACAGCGATACACTATAACATTTAGATAAGGGCCAACAGGTGGCATGGTGGTTAAGGCATGGACTGCCACATGAACGACCGTGATTTGAGTTCCAGACACAGAGGCTTGAACAACATGCTGAGTATGTGTGCTTACCTGCCCAAAGTCCCAAGAGAAAAATGGAGGAGACGGGATGAGGCATAGCCATCCTTTCTAGGGGGTGATTTCTCACTTTTCCTCTCTCTGTTTTTCTCTCAGGCAAGCACATGTGCCCTGTGGTAACAACCGCCCCCCTCCCCCCAAAAAAAATTAGATAAAGGCACATTTTCTTAAAAAATGGCTTCTCTAAATCAACTATTGAAGAAGTAGAAAACATGAATCTATTAATAGCCATTAAAGAATCAGAGTAGGTAATTTAAATTCTAATCTCAAAAAAAAAAAAAAAAAAAAAAAGAATCCCAGAGTCCTTTAGTGGTAAGGTCTAATATCCTTCAAGGAACACATGAACCTTTCTCTATACAAATTAATACACAGAATAGAGAAAGAGAGATAGCTCCCAAATTAATTATGAGGCAAGAACAGCCTTGATAAATTTGAAAAGAATAGTATAAGAAGATAAAATCATAGGAAATAATTTTACTTATTTCCATAGATACAGCAATGCTACCTAAAATATTAGCAAATTGAATATAGTAAAATATTTTTTAGCTTTTTTATTTATATTTATTTTTTCATTTATTTATTTTTATATTTTTCCACAAACATTTACTTTACAAAGCAAAAAATTTTAGCTCATACTCCATAATTCTTGACAGTTTACAAACAACTTTCAAAATTTCAAAATACTGAATTTTAAAGATAATGTTCAGAATATGTCTTATAATTTTGTATAATTTTATAACTCTATAACAACAGAAGCAGTATGGTTTCAAATATATATATATATTTAGAGTGCAGACACTCGGTATATATTAAGTGGGGACATACAATGCCTCTCCTTCATAGCATGGCTTGCTTCACTCAGCAGTGAGTCTTCCATATTCATCCACTTCCTTTCAAAAGCCAGGGTTTTGTTGTTTTTTATGGATGAATAGTATTCCATTGAGTATATGTGCCACAGTTTTTCTAACCATTCATCAGTTCGTGGGCATTTAGGTTGTTTCCATGACTTGGCAATCGTGAAAAGTGCTGCAATAAACATCGATGTGCAAGCACTTTTTCGATTAAGTATTCTTCTGTCCTTCGGGTAGATACCAAGGAGAGGGATTGCTGGGTCATATGGTAGTTCTATTTGTAGATTTTGGAGGAATCTCCAAATTGTTCTCCACAGTGGTTGGACCAATTTACAATCCCACCAGCAGTGTAAGAGAGTTCCTTTTTCACCACACCCCCTCCAGCACTTATCATTTTTTGTTTTTATAATCTTAGACATTCTGACTGGGGTTAGGTGAGATCTCATTGTTGTTTTGATCTGCATTTCTCTTACAATGAGGGATGTTGAGCATTTTTTCATATGCCTTTTAGCTATTTGTATGTCATCTTTAGAGAGTGTTTTTTTCAACTCATTCTCCCATCTTTTAATAGGATTGATTGTCTTTTTCCGGAATAGCTGCTTGAGTTCCTTGTGAATTCTGGTTATCAGTCCCTTGTCTGATGCATAGTTTAAAAAAATATTTTCCCATTCTGAGGGCTGTCTGTTCACACTAATCACTGTGTCTTTTGCCATGCAGAAACTTCTTAGTCTGATGTAATCCCACTTGTCTATTTTAGGGATCATAGACTGTGCGTTGGGAGTCTTATTTAAGAAGTTTTTCCCTACCCCAATGTCTCCCAGATTTTCCCTGGTGTTTTCCAGGAGCAGTTTTATACTTTGAGGTCTTAGATTTAGATCTTTGATCCACCTTGACTTTATTTTTGTCAGAGGTGAGAGGTAGGAGTTCAGATTCATCTTTCTGCAAGTAGAGATCCAGTTTTGCCAGCACCATTTACTGAAGAGGTTTTCCTTTTTCCACTGAATTGACTGGTACCCCTTGTCAAAAATCAGTTGGCTGTATGTTTGAGCATTCATTTCTGGGGACTCTATTCTGTTCCATTGGTCCACCTGTCTGTTCCTGTGCCAGTACCATGCTGTTTTGATTACCACAGCTTTGTAGTATATTTTTGGGTCAGGGCGTGAGATGCTGCCCACTCCACTCTTCTTGTGCAGAACTGCTTTGGCAATACGGGGTATTTTATGATTCCAGACAAACTTTATGATTGTCTTTCCTAGATCTGTGAAGAATGTGTCTGGTACTTTGATTGGCATTGCATTAAATAGGTAGATTAATTTGGGTAAAATTGCCATTTTGATTATATTAATTCTTCCAATCCAGGAAGGAACATGGGTTGTCCTTCCACTTTTTTGTGTCATTTTCAATTTCTTTTTTTATCTTCTCATAGTTTTCCTTGTGGAGGTCTTTAACTTCTTTAGTTAGATTTATCCCTAAGTATCTTATATTTTTTGTGGCTATGGTAAATGGAACAACTTTTTTCAGTTCTGTCTCAGTCTGCCTGTTGTTCATATACAGAAATGCTATAGATTTCTGGATATTAATTTTGTATCCTGAAACTTTACTGTATTCATGTATTCCAGAAATTTTTTTATGGAAACCATTGGGTCTTCTATGTATACAATCATGTCATCTGCAAATAGAGAGAGTTTCACCTCTTCTTTTCCTATTTGAATGTCTTTTATTTTTTCCTCTTTTCTGATTGCAATGGCCAAGACTTCTAGTACTATATTGAAGAGGAGTGGAAGTGGACATCCTTGTCTTGTACCCGTTTTTAGTGGAAAAGCTGAAAGCTTTGAGGATCCTCTCCATTGAGGATGATGTTCGCTATGGGTTTTTCATAGATAGCTTTTATTGTGTTGAGAAATGACCCTTCTATGCCGATTTTGCCAAGAGTCTTGATCATGAAGGGATGTTGTATCTTATCAAATGCTTTTTCTGCATCAATTGATATGACCATATGGTTTTTATCTTTCTTCCTATTAATATGGTGTATTACATTTATGGTTTTGCGTATGTTGAACCAACCTTGCATTCCTGGGATAAAGCCTACCTGATCATGATGTATAATCTTTTTTATAAGTTGTTGTATACGATTTGCTAGTACCTTGTTGAGAATCTTTGCATCTATATTCATCAGGGATATTGGTCTATAGTTTTCCTTCCCTGTCCTGTCCTTATCTGTTTTAAGGATAAGGGAGATAGAGGTTTCATAGAATGAATTAGGGAGAGATTCACCCTTTTGGATATTTAGAAATAACTTGAGCAGAATGGGGGTTAACTCTTCTTTGAAAGTTTTGTAGAATTCAGAGGTGAATCCATCAGGGCCAGGGCTTTTCTTTGTTGGGAGGTTATTTATAACTGATTAGATCTCCTGGCTTGTTTTGGACCTATTCAGACTTTCTATATCCTCGTGGCTCAATCTAGGTAGATTAAAAATGTCCAGGAATTTGTCCATCTCATCCAAATTATCTTGTTTCTTGGCATACAGATGTTCATAGTATCCTCTAATAATGTTTTTTATTTCTACTACGTCTGTTGTTATTTTGCCTGCTTCATTGCAGATCTGATTCACCTGGTTCTTTTCTCTCTTCCTCTTAATAAGTCTCGCTAGTGGTGTATCAATTTTGTTTATCTTTTCAAAGAACCAGCTTTAACTTTCATTTATTTTCTGTATAGTTCGTTTATTTTCTATTTCATTTATTTCGACTCGTGTCTTTATTATTTCCTTTCTCCTGGAGTTTTTTGGATCTTTTTGCTGTTGCTTTTCCAATTCTGTGAGGCATGATGTTAGGTGATCCATTTGCCTTCTTTCCATGCTCCTTTTATGTGCACTAATTGCTCTGAACTTCCCTCTTATGACTGCTTTAGCAGTGTCCCAAAGATTATGGAAACTCGTGTCCTCATTGTCATTGGCTTCCATGAACCTTTTGATTTCAGTCTTTATTTCTTCAGTAGTTGTGGAATCATTCAGGAGTAGGTTATTAAGTTTCCATGTATTTGAGTATTTTTGAGGATTTCTCTTGAAATTAAACTCAAGTTTAATTCCATCATGGTCAGTGAAGATGCTGGGTATAGTTTCTATGCTTTTGAATCTGTAGAGGCTTGCTTTGTGCCCAATAATGTGGTCAATCTTCGAGAATGTTCCATGTGGCGGCGAGAAAAAAGTGTATCTCAAGGTTTTGGGATGGAAAGTTCTATAGATGTCTGTTAAGTCCATTTGATTTATGATATCGTTTAGATCTTTTATCTCTTTACTTATTTTTTGTCTAGATGATCTATCCAGGGGGGATAGTGCAGTGTTGAGGTCTCCAACAATTAGTGTGTTGCAGTCTATCTCCCTCTTTAGATCTAGCAGTCTTTCCTTCACATATTTGGGTGCTCCTGTGTTAGGTGCATAGATATTAATAAGCGTTATATCTTCTTGATCGATTGATCCTTTTACTACAATATAGTGCCCTTCTTTGTCTCTTCGAACAGTTTTTGTTTTAAAGCCTATTTTGTCAGAGATTAGTATTGCGACTCCAGCTCTTTTTTTGGTTCCCATTTGCATGGAAAATCTTTTTCCAACCCTTCACTTTCAGTCTATGTATATCTTTATCCATGAAGTGGGTTTCCTGTAAGCAACAGATAGAGGATTTTTGTTTTTTAACCCATTCAGCCAGTCTGTGTCTCTTGATTGGGGAGTTTAATCCATTAACATTCAATGTTATTATCGATGTTAATGGATCTGTCCCTACGTTTAAGTTGGCCATTGTCTTAGTTGCCTTTTACTCTTTTGTTTCTGGCTGTTACTTCTTTAGTTTTCCTGGAACAGTACTTTCTTCAGGGTTTCATGGGGAGCTGGCCTGGTGCTGGCAAATTCTTTCAGGTTTCGTTTGAGAAGATTTTAATCTTTTTTTCCCATATGGAGGATAATCTTGCAGGATACAATAATCTTGGTTGAAATTGTTTCTCTCTTAACACTTTCAATACATCTTCCCATTCTTTCCTTGCTTGCATTGTTTCCATTGAAAAGTCTGGTGTTAGCCTGATGGGGTGACCTTTGTAAGTCACTTGTCTTTTCTCTCTTGCCAGTTTTAGTATCTTATCTTTATCTTCTTAGCCAGTCTGGCTATGATATGCCTTGGGGAAGATCTTCTTGGGTTGATTCTATTTGGTGTCCTTTGCATTTCTTGGGTCTGGATGTTTGAGTGCCTCTCTATGCTTGGGAAATTTTCTTCCAAGATTTCATGGAATAGGTTTTCCATGCTCTTATTAGTTTCTTCATCTTCTGGGATACCAATTATTCGGATGTTAGGACGTCTAATGGAATCTAGTAATTCTCGTATGTTATCTTCATGTTTTTTTGTTATTTTCTCTATCTTTTTGGTGGTTTTCTCTAGGTCAGAAGTTTTATCTTCTACATCAGAGATTCGACCTACAGCATGGTCTAATCTGCTTTTAATACTTTCGAGAGAGTTTTTTATTTCCTGTATTACAGACTTCGCCTCTAATAGTTCCGTCTTATTCTTCCTCAGCATTTCTTCCTTCATATCATTGAAGGACTTTCTCATCTCCTGTAGTTCATTGTCTCTTTTCTGTTCCAGCTCATAGCACTTGTTCAACATGAATGTTCTAAACTCTATCTCGGACATTTTGGTAACGTCCTCTATTTTTTCAAGAAAAGGAAGGGAGTTACTGTGTTCCTTTGATGGAGACATATTTCCTGCTTTATTCAGGCCTGAGGTTCTTCTACTTCTAACCATTGGGAGATGTGTTCCCTTTGAAAAACCTTTTACGAGAACGTTTCTTCGAATAGGAGCAAGTGTTTCCTTTCTGATGTGGAATGGAGACAGCCAAAGTCTCTCTTCAATTATGTTTAGTAATGTAATCCAAGAAAAAGTATTCTCTTCAGGTGTACAAAGAAATATATCCCCTTCTTCGCAGGTGGTTCAGTGAAATGGAGGATTCTAGAGAGTCTTAAAATGCTTGAATGTTTCAGAATTGTAATTCTAGACCTATCTAGACAGCCAGGGATGGTGTAGATAAAGGAAGTGAGGACTGAATAAGTGGGAAGAAAATAATACGTAGAATAAAGAAGCATGGCGTGCAATTTCACCAGGGGTCGAAAGATGGGAGTGTGGTTTGGTAGAACTGAGGACGTTCCTATGTGTTAATCAGAAGAGAGAAATTTACAAATGAAAGACGTGGGTAAGGGGACAGAAAAAGAAAGGAAAAACAAAAAAAAGTGTACGTGGCTGAAAGAGGGGTGTCTGGCTTGGGGGTCCCGGGGCTGAAGCTACTGGGGGGCAGTCCTCCCTCGAAGTTCCTGGCCCAGGGTGTCAGTATGCATTTTAATACACTTACTAGTGATTCCAATGGAAAGGTTTGCAGACAGCATTCTGAGAGACACTGACCCCTTTAAAATTGGGGTGGAAAACATTTTCATAGTTATTCTTGTTAGAAGCAGCAGATTTTGAATTCTTCAAATGAAAACTCGGTAGGTGAAGATAATTCTATATGTTGATTGCATTGTTCATTTGGAAACCACTATTCCTCTAACCACGATTGGAGATAGTTTATTTCATGAAGCATCACTTCTAGTGTAATTCTTCAAAGTTCTCTTCCATCAGTTTTCCTTAGGGCAATTATCCTGGGTTTACATTGAATTTTTGCTTTACTATTTGTCACATTCTTAAAATTTTTGTTTATTTTTTGAAGCTGGGAAACAACCACTTTCCAAAAAGGCAAAGAAATCTCAAGTTTCTGATGATGTTGAAGAAAGTGACAGTGTCTTTGTAAGACTTCTTAAAATGTCAGGACTTACTCTTAAAACTGGAGAGAATCAGAATCAACTAGGTAATATTTTAATCTAACTCTATATCCTGGGTTTACTGAAGGGGCTCAGAAGGGGCTGGCAGATGGCGTGGTGGTTAAGAGCGCTGGACTCCCACATGGGCAGCCACAGTTCGAATCCTGGACTTGGTGGCTTGTTTTCTCACTTTCTCTCTTTCTCTGTCTCTCTCTCTCTCACTCAATCTATTCCTCTCTAGTAAAATTAAAATAAATTAATTAAATAAATTGATAAGTAAAGTTAAATAAAATAATTTAAAAAAAGGAAGGGCTCAGAACTGAATCATGAATTTTCTAAATAGAAAGGCAGTGGAGGGGCTGGCAGGTAGCATGGTGGTTAAGGGCGCTGGACTTCCATGTGGCCAACTGCAGTTTGAGTCCTGGACCTGGTGGCTTACTTGCTCACTCTCTTTCTCTCTCTCTCACTCTGTCTCTCTCTGGTCAAATTAAAATAAATAAATAAATTTAAAAAATAAAGTTAAATAAAATAATATTTGTTTTTAAGGCAGTATAGTACTAGGGTAACTATTAAGGTAGTTAAGGCAACTGGATCCCACGTGGCCAACTACATGGTTTGAATCCCAGATCCAGTGTCTTGAGAAACACGCCAGTACATGCCTGCCCAGAATTCTAAAAGGGAGAAATGGGGAAGGGATTGCAGTGTGGTCACTCCTCATGGGGTTGCTTTTTGTACCCTCTGGCAAATTGAAAATAAAAAAGAAGCAAGCAAACAAACAAACCTACAGAGGCAGTAAAATTAAAAATAGGTCTGTCCATTTTGAGAAAAAGATAAAGTTGCTTTTCAGAGAATATGGTTACAGTCTTTGGTCCTGGTTAGTACGCATTGTGTAAAGTACTTCCAATCCTTTTTTTTTTTTTTTTTTTTTTTTTTTTTTTTTTTTTTCAAGTGTTACATACTAATATTCCTTCTTACTTTCTTATGGGAAAATAAATTAATAACAAAAAATACTTAAATCTGTCAGAATTATTTCAGGAAAAAATTTAAGAACATATATATAGCTGTTTTGGGGGCATAGATTATCTTCCTAAAGTTATGGCAGGTTTTTTTTTGAGACAGTTTTGCTATAGGTTAAGTGTGCTCGTTGGAGAGACAGAGAAAGAGAGACAGAAAGCAAGAAATCATCCCACGGGGGAATGGCTATGCCACAGTCTCTTTTCCTTCATTCTCCTCTTGGGATCTCGGGCATGCACACACATGCCTGGTGTGAGTTTCAAGCTGTCGGGTCTGGGACTTGAACTGTGGTCAGCCATGTGGGAGTCTATCTGCTGGTCCCAAGCAGGTATATTTTAGAACACTTAGGGGCTGTCTTTTATCAAAGCTAAGTCTGTCTTACTGTGGATTTAGAAGATTTGGGTCCAAAATTAAATTGAAGATATCTTTACTGGTTTATCAGATAAGAAACTTAGTTCTTTAGGGTAAGAAGACTGGGAGGAGATATTAAACACTGGTGACCAGCTATTCTTCTTTCCTTGCAGCCGTGGATCAAATAGCTTTTCAAAAGAAGCTCTTTCAGGCCCTGAAGAAACATCCTTCTTATCCCAAAGTATGCATTTTCTTCCTTGTATTTTTCCTTTTGCCAGCAATACTCTCGAATTGGGAATCTAAGGTCACTGGTGGACCAACCCACGATGTAGTGGTTAAATTGGCTGGAGCTCACATGGCCGACTCTGTGGTTCTAGTCTCCGACCTACCAGTTTGAGAAACATGTTGGGCACATGTATGTGTTGGCCCAAAATGCAGAAGGGAGAAAGAGATGGAGAAGAGATTGTGGCATGACCATTTCCCATGGTGGTGCCTTCTCAGTTTCTCTTTTTTCTCTCTGGCAAGTCCATGCACCTCTAGCAACTTAAAAAAAAAAAAAAAAAAGACACTGGCTGTAATTGAACTGGGTTAGGATGAATTTTAAGTTAGCTAACAACAAAATTTTAAAATTATTTATTAATTCATTCGTTTATTTTTTAATTTGACCAGAAAGAGACACACAGAGAGAGAGGGAAAGTGAGAAAGCAAGCCACCAGCTCCAGGACTCAAACCATTGGTCTGCCATGTGGGAGTGTCCAGCACCTTAACCACCACACCACCTGCTGGTCTCGCTAACAACAAATATAAACTAAATGTCTTTTTTTTTAATTTTTAATTTTAATTTTATTTTATTTGAGAGGTTTTTGCTGTAGGGTGCGTGTACTCACCAGAAAGACAGAGAGAGACCAAGACAGAAAGCAAGAAATCAACCCGCAGGGAAGATGGCCACGCCGTGATCCCTTCTCCTCCATTCTCCTCTCGGGATCTTGGGCACGTCCAAGATCCAGCTGGACTCCCATGTAGCTGACCGCAGTTCGAGTCCCGGACCCGGTGGCTTAAACTCACACGTGTGCGTGCGTGCCCAAGATCCCGAGAGGAGAATGGAGGAGAAGGGATCGCGGCGTGGCCATCCCCCCTGGGGGATGATTTCCTGCTTTCTGTCTCTCTCTGTCTGTGTGGCGAGTGCACGCGCCCTATAGCAAAAACCTCTCAAAAAAAAAAAAATTTACTCTTGTCTTTTTATTTTTAAAATCTCCTTATTAAGATAATAGAAGAATTTGTTAGTGGCCTGGAGTCTTACATTGAGGACCAAGACAACTTCAGGAACTGCCTTCTGCCTTGTGAACATCTGCAGGATGAGGAAGCCAGGTGTGGAGAGGAGGCGTGGAGTCTTGTTACATTTCATTTTGTTATCTTAACTGAGTGGAGGGAGGAGAGGGCTAGAATGCAGTTGTTGGGATTGCACTTTTAATTTATAGCTCTCTTTGCCTCAGAGTCTTAACGTTTAAGTTATTAAGTTTATGTTTATGAGGCTAAGAATCACACTGTTTTCTAGAATGTGTCCTATTTGTGCTGGTAGAATTTGAACTCTCCACTTTACTCTTGCTAAGAGCTATCTTGTATATTTCCTGTTTAATAGGATAGTGTCTTTTTAAAGATTATTTAACCAGTTTTATGCAGAAAGGATAATAAATACATTCAAACAAAATAGAAAAAATATATCTTTTTTTACAGCATGGGTATATCTTACTCTAAGAGCCTCATCAAATTGCTTCTGGGGATTGACATATTACAGGTGAGACTGTTGCTTTTTCTGTGAGCATTTGATGGATGATATTTGTGGTATATATGCAAATATTAGTGGCTGGAGCACGGGATAAGGATTAATTGCAGAGTTTGGGTTTGCCGCAGCATACCATAGTCCTATGGCTGAGATAAAACTGGCAAGGCAGTGCCTGTGTGCTGTCCCAGGACTTCTGGCAGTCTCATGAATTCCCTCATCATCTGATTTCCTGTTTCTTAAAAAGTTCTAAGTACGCTGTCATCTTTGCCATGTTCACATCGGCAGCATCTCCGAACAGCTTTCTAGTTGATTGTGTAACTTTATTATTATTATTGTCAGAGTGTATGTTCTCACCACAGAGAGGGGGAGAGAGAGAGAAAGTACCTTTCAGTAGGGTGTGTTCACACCACAATCCTTTTTCCTCCATGTTTCCATCCTGTCAGGATTTACGCACATTTTTTTCATAGCTGCCAAGGAGCTGCTGGGGCCAGGATTCAAACTGTGTTTGGCCATGTGTGATCTGGCTCCTCGTGCTAGGGCTTAACCCACCGGACTGTAGGGCTGGACACTTACATAACCTCATTTTGCCCATTTTTCCCTCCTCCTCCTCTCTCTCTCTCTTTTTTTTTTTTTTTAATTTTGATTTATTTTATACATTCTCTTCTCATTTAATAAATTGGCTAACTTAAGTAAAGGAATTCCCTTGTTCCTCCAAAGAGAAATTCTCTCTTTTTGCAAACTGTTTGATAGCTTAAAAAGAAAAAAGCCTGCATTTCATGAGTTAACAGTTTCACATTTTTTTAAAGAATTATTTTATTTAACTTTATTTGTTTATTTTTTAAAAATTTTAGGAGTTATTTTATTTAACTTTATTTGTTTATTTTTTAAAAATTTTAGGAGTTATTTGATTTAACTTTATTTATTTATTTTAGTTTGACAGAGAGGGACAGAGTGAGAGAGAGGGAACGAAAAAGCAAGCAGCCAAGTCCGGAACTCAAGCCATCATTGCCTAGCCATTTGGGAGTCCAGTGCCCTTAACCACCACGCCACCTGCTGGTCCCAACAGTTTACATGTTTAACAGTATTTTTGATTACTGGTTATATAAATTTTGCCTTGATAGTCATTTTATGTTTTTCAGGAGACCCATTATTGATACATCTTTGCATCCCAACAATTTATATTCAAAAAATAGGAACATTATTCATGTGAAAGTTCTTTTTTTTTAAGAGAGATTTTTGTTGTAGGGCATGTGTGCTTGCTGAAGAGACAGTAAGCAAGAATCACTTCCTGGGGGAAGACCACACCGCAATCCGTTTTCATAGGATTTTAGGGCATGCACGCACATGTGCCCAGCGTGAGTTTCAAGCCTCTGGGTCCTGGACTCGAACTGTGTCGACTATGTGGGAGTCCAGCAACATAGCCATTACGCCATCTGCTGGTCCCATGTGAATGTTCTTAAATGAAGATACTAATTAAAGCAAGATCATTCCTCCTAGAGCTCTGGTTGGACAGAATTCTGGCTAATTATATTACTGTTACATATTTTGAGACCATCTTTTAACTCTCTCTGTCTTTTCTTTATAGCCTGCCATTATCAAAACCTTATTTGAAAAGCTGCCAGAATTTTTTTTTGAAAAGTAAGTGGAGTTATTCTGGAATGCTGATAGTACCCTGATGTAATTAAGTCTCTGAGATATCATTGGTTATTAAAGGTCATACGTAGCAGTTCCATAGTAGCTACTAAAATTTCACTGGGGTGTCTTTCTTGGAAACTTTATCTATTACTATGACCGCATAAAAATAAATAGGGTTATTTTTAAATGTAAGTATTACATATGTGTGTGTACACACAGATGATCTCTATAAGGATATGCGTTAAAAATAGCAGTGGTGGTTGTTTTAAAAGAAGGGAGCTAATTGGCTGGAGTCAGGTATTCTCTGAAAACTGTTCTTTACCTTTAAAGGTACAAAATTTTAAAATTTTGTGTACTGCACATTTTAAAAAATTCTGTATCCGAAAATCAATAGCCTAATAGAAAGGTGTACCGAGGTCATGAACAGACAGTTCACAAAGAAGAGATATAAGATATGACTGTCAAACATTTTTTAGAAGTCCAGTTTTGTGTGGGACCACAAGATGGCGTAATGGTTCCGTCGCCGGACTCCTACGTAGTTGACTGTGGTTTGAGTCCAGAACCTGGTGGCTTAAACTCAGGCCAGGTGCATGTATGTGCATGCCTAAAATCCCAAGAGGAGATGGAGGAGAAGGGATTGCAGCGTGGCTATCCCCATTGTGGCTACACACACACACACAGGCACCCAGTGTGTTTCTAACCTCCAGGTCTAAGACTCAAACTACAGTTGGCCACGTGGGAATCCAATGCCTTAACCACTATGCCACCTGCTGGCCTCGTCATTCAGTTTTTCAAAGTTTATTAAATTGTTATCTTTTAAGAAAAATAATTATTTTATTGTACTTACTCATTTATTTTAATTTTACCAGAGAGAGAAAGTGAGAAAGCAAACTGTTAGGCCTGGGACTCTAACCATGGTTGGGCCATGTGGGAGTCCAGCAACTCAATCACCAGGCCACCTGCTGGCCCCCTGACAGTTCAGTGTGTCTTCTTTCTCACACCTTTGCCAACATGTATGAGCATGTATATATATATATATCTCCTGCTTTCTTTGTATCACGTGTGTGTCTCGCACAGCGATGCGCGGCGTAAGTGTTCTGTAAATGTTAAGTATAGATTAGTGTTTACCATTATGAGTTAGAAAGGCCATCTGTTCTGTCTCTCCCTGCCGTTTCAGCATGAACAGTGATGGAATCCACATGCCTCGACTCATTATCAGTCAGCTAAAATGGCTCGACAGAGTTGTAGATGGCAAGGTAGGCTTTTGGGCTTTATCTGTCTCTGGCATTTAAAAAGTGTGTTTCCCACACGTAATCTTTGGGAATTGATAGGAGGTTTTTTTTTTTTTTTTCCTTCTTTCTAAACAGAAGATTCACATGTTTTGTCCATCTACTATGCTTTTCTAGTTGTTCTAATTTGAAAATCATTTCTTCAAAAAATAAGATTATCCAGCTATTATATCATTTATGAAATAACTACTTGGAAAGAAATTTATTTTTCAAAGTACAGATATTACATTTTTTTTAAGCAATTTTTGCTATAGTGCACATGCACTAGCTGGGGAGATGGACAGAGGCAGAGAGACAGAAAGCAAGAAATCATCACCCCCGGGAGGCAACCATACCATTCTCCTCCATTCTCCTCTAGGGATTTTGGGCACACACAAACCCCTGACGTGAGTTTTAAGCCATCAGGTCCAGGACTCTAACCATGGTTGGCTACATCAGAGTCCACTGCTTTAACCACTATGCCACCTGCTTGCCCCTTCACTGCAAATTTTTTTTTAAGAATTATTTTATTTAACTTTATTTATTTATCTATTTATTATTTTAATCTGCCCAGAGAGAGAGAGAGTGAAAGAGAGAGAGACTGAGAAAACAAGCCACTAGGTTCGGGACTTGAACCTCAGTTGGCCATATGGGAGTCCAGCACCCTTAACCACCATGCCACCTGCCGGCCCCTACTCCAAATGTTTTAACTTGATTATATTTTAAGGAAAATTATGGGATATTTTTACAGTTATGTGTTTTATATCAAGCTCCTTGATCAAGTTGAATCTCTTTTGAGTCCGGTGCTTGAGGACCATTTCTTTTTTTTAGAATTAGTTTATTTAACTTTAATTTGACTAGAAAGGGACAGAGTGAGAGAGAGAGAGAGAAAGAGAAAGCAAGCTGCCAGGTCTGGGACTCGAACCTAGGTCGGCCAAGTGGGAGTCTAGCACCCCCTGACCACCACGCCATCTGCCAGCACTGCTTTTTTTTTTTTTTTTTTTTTTTTTTTAAGATTTTTGCTATAGATCATGTGCACTTACCAGAGAGATCGACAGAGACAGAAAGCGAGCAATCACCTCCCAGGTGGGATGGCCATACTACAGTCCCTTCTCCATTCTCTTCTTGGGATTTTGAGCATGCAAGTAACCATGCCTGGAGTGACTTTCAAGGTACTGATCATAGACTTGAGCCACAAACAGCCATGTGGAAGTCCAGTGTCAATACCACCACACCACCTGCTGGTCCCAAGGACCATTTATTTTCAAGAGTTCTTATACTCATTTTTCTAAGTTTTGGGAGACATTCCAAGACTAATTTTCATTTGGAAAAATATGAATTTTAGAGTCTCATGTGGACTGGAATATTGGGTCTGCTCTTTGAGTAACTCATATTCCCACATTTTAAAAATGGAAATTGTCACACAAACTCCATTTTTGTAAAGATTAAATGGAAAAAAAAGTATGTTCCAAGGACCAGCAGTTAGTGTAATGGCTATGTCTCTGGACTCCCATGTAGTCGTCTGCGGTTTGAATCCCGGACCCAGTGGCTTAAACTCATGCCAGGCGTGTGTGCATGCATGCCCAAGATCCCGAGAGGAGAATGGAGGAGAAGGGATTGGGGTGTGGCCATCCGCCCCGGGGGGTGGATTTCTCACTTTCTGTCTTTCTGTCTCTCTCTGTCTTTCTGGGGAGTGCACGCACCCTATAGCAAAAACCTCTCCAAAAAAAAAGTATGTTACAGACCTATTCCATACATATTACCTACCTTACATTTTTATCTTTATGTCATCTTGTTGGAAATTTTCTGGTCCATTTGCTTCTGAATTTAGGTTTAGAGTTTGAGTCTATAATTGTCATATTGTATACAAGATAATTTCGGCTCTGCATTTCACAGTTAGGTAGCCTGTCTCTATTCTGGGTAGTGTGCTTCACTTCTAACAGTGTCCTTCACTACAGGATCTCACCACCAAGATCATGCAGCTGATCAGCGTTGCTCCAGAGTATCTGCAACACGACTTCATCACCAGTCTGCCTGAAATCCTAGGGGATTCCCAGCATGCTGATGTGGGGAAAGAACTCAGGTGGATAAGTACCCTGTCACTTCACAGGAGACGGTCCACTATGGGAACGTTAGCCCTGCAGTATGAGAAGAATAGCAGTAATTTTTTTTTTTTTTAATTACTTTATTTAATTTTATTTATTTTAATTAGAACCGAGAGGGACAGAGCAAGAGAGAGAGAAAGCAAGGTCTGGGACATGAACCATGGTCGGCCATGTGGGAGTCCAGCACCCTTAACCCCACATCACCTGCTGCCCCACAGTAATGTGTTCTTTTTTAAATTGTTTTAAGAGAGGTTTTTGCGGGACCAGCAGTTAGCGTAATGGCTATGTCCCATGTAGTCAACTGCGGTTCGAGTCCCGTTCTACATGGGAGTCCAGTGACATAGACATTACGCCAACAACTGGTCGCAAGTAATGTGTTCTTAATATAAAAAAAGAGTGATGCTTAACCTTTCATGAGTAGGGTACGAGATTTAACTTGTTTTTCTAGTAATAGGTATATATTTGAATAGATCCATCTACTTTCTTTTAAATGGTACCTTTGGGATCAACAGAAGGGAGAATGGTTATGTTGCTGGACTCCCACATGGCTGACCATGATTTGGGTTCAGGACCCCGTGACTTGAAACTCACACTGGGCACATGTGTATGCGTGCCCGAAATCCCAAGAGGAGAATGGAGGAGAAGAGATTGTGACATGGTCATCCTCCCAGGGGGTGATTTCTTGCTTTCTGTCTCTGTCTCTTTGGTGAACACATGTGCCCTATAGCAAAAATATCTCGTAAAAAAACCCAAAAACCAATTAAAGAATACATGTTATAAACATGAAGTCTGTTTTAGGATTATGCGCATAAATTTGTTCTATGGAGAACTTGAACATGATCCCTTTATTCCATTAGCATTTCCTCCAAAGAATCTTCAATCCTGACTTCACATCAAAATCATGGTGAAGCTTCTTAGACATCTGCATTCTTTGGGTCCCTGGGTGATTCATGTTTTTTTTTGTTTGTTTGTTTGTTTGTTTTTTTTTAAGAGGGCACATGTCCTTGCTAGAGAAAAATAGGGAGAGGGAGACAGCAACCTCATTGCCCAGTGGGGTATGGTCATGCTGCAATTCCTCCTCCATTTGCCATCCTGTTGGAATTTTGGGCATGCACACACATGCACCTAGCATGTATCTCAAGCTTCCTGGGCCAGGACTTGAACCAAGTGGTCAACTATGTGATACCTGACTCCCATAGGCCGCAGAGCTGGCCTACAGATGCCTCTAATGCACATCTCTGCATACAACCCATTTCTGAGATCCATTGCCTATTGCCATTCACATAAAAAATAGTAACTGGTAAGGCAGTAATTAAGGGGAAGCGGGGCCAGCAGGTGGTGTAGTGGTTAATGTGTTGGACATCTTAACATGGTCAACTGTGATTTGAGTCCTGGACCCTGGTGGCTTGAAACTCACACTGGCTTTGTGTGTGTATGCCCAAAATTTCAAGTGGAAATAGAGAAGGGAATATGTGACCGTCCCACCCAGGGGTGATTTCTCTCTTTGTGTCTCCCTGTCTCTCTGCATACACCCTATAGCAAAAAATCTCTCAGAAAAAAAAGAAGGGGAGTCTGTCACAGATAATACTGTTTCTGTCTCTCTCTCTCTTTTTTTTTTTTTTTTTTTTGAGAGGTTTTTGCTATAGGGCTTGTGTGCTCGCCAGAAAGACAGAGAGACAGAAAGCAAGAAATCACCCCCCAGAGGGGATGGCCATGCCGCAGTCCCTTCTCCTCCATTCTCCTCTCGGGATCTTGGGCACGCACACACATGCGCCTGGCGTGAGTTTTAAGCCACCGGGTCCGGGACGCAAACCGCGGTCGACCACATGGGAGTCCAGCAACATAGCCATTATGCCAACTGCTGGTCCCAGTACTGTTTCTGTCTTAATACAACATTTTACTTTTCTTAGAAAGTTTAATCATTCCGATTTTAATACTCCCTTTTCTCTGATTGCCTGTGAGGTCCCTGTGCAGACCTCCCGGGTTCCCTGAATTTGTGCTCTTGGGCAGGATGCTGCCTCGAGGCAGAGCTCTGCACCACCCCTGTCCTGCTCCACGCCACCTGTCCTTCCGTGTAGTGTCCTCAGAACTCGCCACTGTCCTCACCACTCTGCTCCTGTAGCCTTCTACACATACACTTATACTTACCACCCGTTATTGTAACCGTTTTGAGTTTTCTTTTTCCTTTTTCAAGAATTATTTATGTGTACCAAATGCAGTCGTGGTGACCTCTGAACGGTGAGGATGGTGAAGGAGGACTTCTTGTTTCTTTGTTGAGTTTTTATAATTTTTGTAATGAGCTTATATTATTTTTTGAAATCAAACAATTTTTAAAAAAAAACTATTTATTTTCTATTTGACCAGAGAGGGACAGTGTTAGAGAGAGAAAATGAGAGAACAAGCTGCCAGGTTCAGGACTTGAACCATGGTCAACCATATGGGAGTCCAGTGCCAGCCCCAAAATCAAACAATTTTTAAACATACTATTAACGATAATTTGCAGTTGGCAGGTGACATAATGGCTAAGGTGCTAGATTCCCACATGGCTGGCTGCTATTCAAATCCTAGACCTGGTGGTTTAAAAATCAAACTAAGCGTGTGTGCATGTGTACCCAAAATCTCAGGAGGAGAAAGGAGGAGGAGGGATTGTGGCGTGGTCATCCCTCCTGGCGAGTGATTTTTCACTTTCTCTCTGTTTCTCTCTGTCTCTTTCTTTCTCTCCCTCCCTCTCCCTCTCTCTCTCTCTCCAGTAAGCACATGCTCCCTATGGCAAAAATTTAAAATAATAATAATTTTTTTCCCATTAGTAAACAGTATTTTAATAGGAAATAAGTATATCCTCTTTTCCCATATTCTTTTTTTTTTCTTTTTTTAACTAAATGACTCTGCACTGGCCAGAGAAAGAGGCAGGGGTAAGATGGAGAAAGCAAACCCCAGTGGGGCGTGGTCACACTATCCTTTCTCTTCTTACTCATTCTGTCAGGATTTTGAACACACATGTACATTGTGCTAGGCATGTTTTTCCAAGCCACTGGAACTGGGATTCGAACTGTGGTTGACCACATGGAATCTGGCTCCCTTAACTGCTAGTTCATGGGGCCTGCTCTCCCATATTACAATGAGCGATTTTTCACAATCTATCTGACTGTGTTCAAGTGGTTGATTAATTTTTATCTTTCTCCACCATTCACAGTGACCTACTGACAGATAATACCCCACTCACCGTCCCCATCCTGGATGTCCTGTCCAGCCTCCAGCTTGACTCAGACCTCCTGGCTAAGGTAGGGAAGGCTCTGCTCTCCAGAAACAGCCACCTCTCTGACTCCTGGAATGTGATTCTCATTTTGAAATCACACTGAATGACATTTGTTCTCTTTTTTTTTCCTATTACGATGAGTTTCAGTTGCTATAATATGATTCACTGGTCTGTTTTTCTTTTTTTTCCCCTTTTCTTTTTAAGAATTATTTATTTAATTCCTTTTTTTTTTTTTTTTTTTTTTGGGAGAGGTTTTTGCTATAGGGTGCGTGCACTCGCCAGACAGACAGAGAGAGACAGAGAGACAGAAAGTGAGAAATCACCTCCCATGGGGGATGGCCACGCTGCAATCCCTTCTCCTCCATTCTCCTCTTGGGATCTTGGGCACACACGCACACGCGCCCGGCGTGAGTTTTAAGCCACCGGGTCCGGGACGCGAACCGCGGTCGACTACGTGGGAGTCCAGCGACATAGCCATTACGCTAACTGCTGGTCCCATATTTAATTCCATTTTTGTTGTTATTTTTTAATTTGACCAGAGACAGAGAAAGGGAAAGGGAGAAAGCAAGTTGCCAGGTCCAAGACTCAAACTGCAGTCGGCCATGTGGGAATCCAGCACCTTTAACCACTCTGCCACTTGCTGGCCTCACACTGGTCTGTTTTTTTTAAAAAAAAAAAACAATTAGGACCAGCTGGTGGGTTGGTGGTTACGACAGCTGAATCCCACATGGCTGACTTTGCAGTTTGAGACCCAGACCCAGCAGCTTGAAAATCACTGCAGGTACATGTGTGTGTGTGCCCCAAAATCTTTAGAGGAGAATGAAGGAGAAGGGATCATAGCATGGCCATCTCTCCTGGGGGTGATTTCTCACTTTCCCAGTATCTTTGTCTCTTTCTGAAAAGTGTGCACGCCTTATCACAAAAATCTAGAAAAAAGAAAGAAAACAAGTAACTTTTAGTGGAAACCTTCTGCATTGTCTGAATATTTATGTTTCTTGTAGGAATGACAGGTTTAGCCTACAAAATGTAAGGTAATAACACTGTCATACTTAAGGCCCATTTTTGAAGAAGCTGTGGCATTAATAGTTGAAAGTTTGTGATTTGGGAGAAAATAAAAAGAGGTGGTTTTCTTTCTAAATTACAAGTGTGAAAACTGAAAAAAGTGGTTTTTCTAATTTTACCTAACAAGTTACTAGGTTGAAACGGTAACATGGAAATATTAAAGGTTTTTGTGCTTTTTATTTTAGGTCCGCCAGTTGGTAATGGATAACTTGTCATCTGTCAGATTGGACGACTTACCTGTGATAGTCAAGTTCATCCTTCATTCCATAACTGCCACGGATGCACTTGAAGTATGCCGTTATTTCCCACCAAACCTAGATAAAGATACATCAGGATACATTTTGTTTAAAGAGATTTTTGCTATTAGGGCATGTGTGCTTGCTGGAGAGAGAGAGAGAGAGACAGATAGACAGAAAGGAAGAAATTATCACCCAGGAGGATGACCACGCCGCAGTCCCTTCTCTGGTTTCCTCTTGGGGATTTTGGGCACGCACGTGCGCCCAGTGTGAGTTTGAAGCTGCTGGGTCCAGGACTTGCGCTGGTTGGCCATGTGGGAGTCCAGCCATGTAACCATCACTCCATCCGCTGTTCCCAAGGATAAATTGCTTAATTTCCAGTTGTTCTTCTTTGTCACCATACTAATTGATAAGGTACTTAATCCATTTAGCATTCAGGGAAGGGAATGGAGCTACTAGTCTGATTATTTTATATAAACTGCTATAGATTATATTTTCTGTTTCTAGGTAGTGGCTCAAGGAATTTTGGAATTTTGGATGTGGATAGGTTATAGTTATATTAGTTCTTCTCATCAACTGTCTTTCAAAATTCCTTGTACAAGATTTATATTTTTCCTTCCTTGTTCTTTGGGGAGGCTGCTATAGTTCTATTGAGGAAATAGAGTGGGCCTATCCACCATGAATGAGCAGAACACATTAGCTAATACTTGCTTTCCACAGGTAATTTCTGAGCTTCGGGAGAAGTTGGATCTTCAGCATTGTATTTTGCCATCACTGTTCCTGGCTTCCCAAAGCAGGTTGAAAAGTAAAGGTCGAGCAAGGTATACAGCTTATCAATAGTTCCTACCCCTTTTTTCACACAGAAAAGAATTTTCCATACTTATCCTGAGCAGTTCGAACTTAACACTTAACTGGGGCCAGCAGGTGGCGTGGTGGTTGAGGTGCTGGACTCCCACATGGCCTATTGCCGTTTGAGTCACGGGCCCTGTGGCTTGCTTTCTCACTCTCCTTCTCTCTCTCTCTCCATCTCTCTCTGGTGAACACATATGCCCTGTAGCAAATTTAAAAAGTGATAATGATAATAAATAAAATTAAATAAATAATTTTTAAAAAACATAAAGAACTTAACACTTAGAACTATAAAATGATAATTACATTCTCATACAATATTATGCAGTTTTTGAAAAATCGTGTACATGTGCATGTCTGTGTATTTGCTCAGCTATTCAGGTCAGTCCACGTAGACTCCGGTACAGTTTATTAGCCATCTTACACATGAGGTTATGACTTGCTCCCCATGGCTTATAAGCAGGAACTGAGATCTTGTAAGCTTGTCTGTGGTAATCTGAAAAAAAAATGTTTTCTCCTCTGCTACTGTAGTTCTTCTGGAAATCAAGAGAGCAGCGGTCAAGACTGTGTTCTCCTCCTCTTCGATATAATAAAGTCAGCTGTTAGGTATGAGAAAACCATTTCTGAAGCCTGGATTAAGGTGAGTGAGAACTTTGAAACTTTGAAGATCAAGGTGGAAATCGGTGACAGATGAAATATTAAATAATCGGGAAAGTAATGGTGTATTTTTGCATAGAAAAATACATTATGAGGGCTGGCTGGTGGTGTGGTGGTTAACAGCATTGGACTCCCACATAGCTGACCACAATTCAAGTCCTGGACCTGGAGGCTCGCTTTCTTACTTTCTCTCTCTCTCACTCTGTCCCTCTTTGGTCAAATAAAAAAATAAGTAAATAAATAAAGTTAAATAAAATAATTCTTTTTTTTTTTTTTTTTGGAGAGGTTTTTCGCTATAGGGCGCGTGCGCTCGCCAGACAGACAGAGAGAGACATAGAGACAGAAAGCGAGAAATCACCCCCCAGGGGGGATGGTCACGCCGCAATCCCTTCTCCTCCATTCTCCTCTCGGAATCTTGGGCACGCACACGCGCCCGGCGTGAGTTGTAAGCCACCGGGTCCGAGACGCGAACCACGGTCGACTACGTGGGAGTCCAGCGACATAGCCATTACGCTAACTGCTGGTTCCCAATAAAATAATTCTTTAAAACGGAGAAAAGATGGGGACCAGCAAGTGGCGTGGTTGTTAAGGTGCTGGACACTCCCACATGGCAGACCATGGTTCGAGTCCTGGACCTGGTGGCTTGCTTGTTTGCTCTCTCTCTCTCTCTCTCTCATCAAATTAAAATGAATGAATAAATAAAAATTTTAAAAAAGAGAGAGAAAAGAAAAATACATCATGACTCTCCCAACTGACCCAGTAAGTTAAAAGTCATTCAGATGGAAATGATAGATGATAGTTGCTGGATGGGCAGGTCAGAGAAAAAGTCTCATTGAATAAGGTGAACTATGTCCCACTGATGTGACCCTTGTCTTTCCAGGCAATTGAAAGAATTTCCTCCGGGTCTGAACACAAGGTAATGTCCATGTGCTATGAATTAAAGTTTTGCAGACTTTAAACTAGTGACGTTGGCCAGCTTTCCTCCGTGCTTCCTTTTTCTTCCTCCCTTCATTCATCCTTCTGTGCCTCTGTCACTGCGCTGATAAACATCAATTATCTGGGGAAGAAGAACTGAGGGAATGAGTTGCCAGATGGTCTGCCACTATTCATTAATCCTGGCAATAAAATTATAGTATCCATAAAGGGAAATGTTAACGTTCCAGGGGCCAGCAGGTGGCATGGTGGTTAAGGTGCTAGACACTCCCACATGGCCAACCATGGTTTGAATCCTGGACCTGATGACTTGCTTTCACACTTTCCTTCTCTCTGTGTGTCTGTCTTTCTCTGATCAAATGAAAATGAATGAATAAGTAAAATTAAATATAACAAATAAATTAAAATCTTGTTTAAAAAAAATATTAACGTTCCAAACAAGCACTGAGTTGTAGTCCAAAAAGTTCAGAGTTCCCGATGAAGAGATGAAGAACGTAGCCACCTCGTTCCTGAGTCAGGTCCCCGTTGCAGTCTGAGTGCTCTTCCTACCACCCAAGATAATGGCATTCCACGTTCAATTTCCCTTTGCCCATGTAGACCTCACTAGTGCGGATCAGACAGTCCATCACTGCCAGGACGGGCCTTAGTCCGTTTATGCCGCTATAACAGAGTACCTGAGACTTGGGAATTTATACGCCACAGAAATGTTTGGCTTACAGTGACTTGGAAAACACACTGGGCCCAAGTGTTTGTGTGCCCTGAATCCTGAGAGAATGGAGGAGAAGGAATTACAGCGTGGCCATCCTCCATCAGGTTGATTTCTCACTTTCCCTCTTTCTATGTCTCTTTCTGGTGAGCACACATGCCCCATGCCCCCCACCCCCAAAAAAATATGTAGTCCACCTTATTCTTTTTGATAGCTGTATAATTTTTTTTTTTGAGAGGTTTTCGCTAGAGGGTGCGTGCGCTCGCCAGAAAGACAGAGAGAGACAGAGAGATAGAAAGCGAGAAATCACCCCCCAGGGGGAATGACCACGTCGCAATCCCTTCTCCTCCATTCTCCTCTTGGGATCTTGGGCACGCACGCACACGTGCCCGGCGTGAGTTTAAGCCGCCGGGTCCAGGACTTGAACCGTGGTCGACTATGTGGGAGTCCAGCGACATAGCCATTATGCTAACTGCTGGTCCCGATAACTGTATAATATTTTTTAAAAAAAGGTATTTTTTTTCTTAAAGTATTCTTTGACTTTATTTATTTAATTTAATTTGACCAGAGAGAGACAGAGTGAGAGAGAGAAAGCACGGGAAAGTGAGAAAGCAAGTCTCCAGATCTAGGACTCGAAGTGCAATAGTCCATGTGGGAGTCCCGTGCCCGTAACCACCACGCCACCTGCCGGCCCTGATGACTGTAGAATATTTTAAAACAACTACTGTAGTTTATTTTGTCTATCCCATATTGGTGGGCATTTAGTCTTTCCAACCTCTCATTAGGTAACCTTTCTAACATAATGAAAATATGTACTGGAGTTGACAAGAGATTTAATCTTCTTTCTTTATGTAAATGTGAGAATGTTAAAAGGTACTTATTTAAAAATATCACTTTTATTTGTATTCCTTTTTTTTTAAATTATTTTACTTAACTTTATTTATTTATCTAATTTAATTTGACCAGAGAGGGAAAGAGTGAGAGGGAGAGGGAAACAACCTGCCAGGCCCAAGACTCAAACCATGGTCAGCCATGTGGGAATCCAACGCCCTTAACCACCACGCCACCTGCCAGCTCCTTAACTTGTATTCTTTTTGTTTTTATGTTAGCGGGTGCATATTCTTGCCAGAGAGAGAGAGAGAGAAATTTTTCCGGTATGGGGCGTGTTTGTACTGTAGACCTTTCACTTCATCTGGTCAGGATGTGGGGCATACACAGACATGTTTCTGGCATGCTTTTGTCAAGCCAGTAGGGCCAAGATTCAAACTGGTCGGCCATCTGGGAACTGGCTTCCTATGCATGAAGCTTAACTATTATTCCACTGAGCCAGCCCTCCATTATTTTCTTGAGAGATACCAATGTTTGGGGCCAGCATGTGGCGTAGCAGTTACATTGCTGGACTCCCACATGGCTGACCACAGTTCGAGTCCTGGACCTGGTGACTTGGCAGTCATACCAGGCACATGTGCATGTGTGCCCGAAATCTTGAGGAGAAGGGACGGTGGTGTGGCCAACCCCCTTGGGCGGTCATTTTTTCGCTTTTCCTCTCACCTTCTCTGTCTCTTTCTCTGGCAAGTGCATGCACCCCAAGGCATAAACCTCTTTTAAAAAAGATACCAGTGGTTAGTAATTGTGGCACTTTATTTTTGAAAATATTTCTGAGTTTTGTGAAAACGTAGATATTTCCATTGAATATGTGAAGCAGATTTGTATCATTCATTCTGTATTTTAATGGAGAGAAGTTGAGAGCTGCTGTTTTCTTACAGGAAATGCACTGATTTTATTAAGCGGTTTTCCTATTGTTTCATGTTTTTTGACAATAGACTTTTGACCTGGCAATGCTTCTCATCATCTATAGCACCAACACTCAGACAAAGAAGTACATTGAGAGGGTGCTAAGGAATAAGATTCGGTCAGGCTGCTTCGAAGATCAACTGTTACAGGGCACCTTCTATATTCATTACACGGTAAGTGTCAGAGAAACAGACATTAGTATGACAGTTACGGAGATCATCTTAACCTTTCCTAGCTAGCATGGGGATCTTAGCGTAACTTCTGCTAGGTGTTGATCTTTGATAGGGAGTTCAGTACATTTTCTTTTTTGGAGAGGTTTTTGCTATAGGGTGCATGCACTCACCAGAAAAACAGAGAAAGACAGGAAGTGAGAAATCACCCCCCAGGGGGTATGGCCATACCACAACCCCTTTGCCTCCATTCTCCTCTTGGGATCTTGGGCATGCACACACACACATGCCCAGCTTGAATTTAAGCCACCAGATCCGGGACTCGAACCGTGGTTGACTACATGGAGTCTAGCAACATAGCCATTATGCTAACTGCTGGTCCTAGGAGTTCAGTGTATATGTATACATATATATATAAAAAATTTTTTTGAGAGATTTTTGCTATAGAGTGTGTGCTCTCACCAGAAAGACAGAGAGAGACAGAGAGGCAAAAAATGAGACATCACCCCTTAGGGGGGATGGCCACACTGCAATCCCTTCTCCCTTCTCCTTGGGATCTTGGGCACACATGCACACACACCTGGTGTGAGTTTAAGCCACCAAGTCTGGGACTCAAACCGTGGTTGACTACATTGGAGTCCAGTGATATGGCGATTATGCCAGCTGCTGGTCCCAAGTTCAGTATATTTTAAAACAGTAGGATTGGGACCAGCAGGTGGCATGGTGGTTAAGAGTGCTGGACCTCCCACATGGTTGACTGAAGTTTGAATCCCAGACCTGGCAGCTTGCTTTCTCACTTTGTCTGTTTCTCTCTGGTCAAATTAAATAAATAAATGAACTTAAATAAAAAATAAACAGTTCTTTTAAAACTAAAAATAGTAGGATTGGGACCAGCAGGTGGCGTGGTGGTTAAGGTGCTGGACACTCCCACATGGCCAACAACTGTTATAGTCCTGGACCTGGTGGCTTGCTTTCTCACTTCTCCTCTCTCTCTCTGTCTCTCTCTGCTCTCTCTGTCTCTCTCTGGTCATATTAAAATAAATGGATGAATAATAAAATTAAAATGAATAATTCTTTTTTTTTTTTTTTTTTTTTTTTTGGAGAGGTTTTTGCTATAGGGCGCGTGCGCTCGCCAGACAGACAGAGAGAGACAGAGAGATAGAAAGCAGGAAATCACCCCCCAGGGGGGATGGCCACGCCGCAATCCCTTCTCCTCCATTCTCCTCTCGGGATCTTGGGCACGCACGCACACGCGCCCGGCGTGAGTTTAAGCCGCCGGGTCCGGGACTCGAACCGCGGTCGACTACGTGGGAGTCCAGCGACATAGCCATTACACTAACTGCTGGTCCCAAAATGAATAATTCTTTAAAAAAAAAAAAAGGATTATTACTTAACCAGATTGAGACATTTTGGTGTTAATAAACCAACCTAGATTTTCATCTTTTTAGCAAAATGTTCACAAAATTTGTTTATATTGAACTTATTTAACTAAATCCCAAATATTTTTCATTGGAAATGTTCTAATTCGGGTTATCTGATTCCATATTGAATAACTTGATTTTTTTGTTAAAGGTTTTTGCCATAGGGTGCATGTGCGCCTCAAAGAGAGATAGACAGTGAGAGGGAAAGTGAGAAATCACCCTCCAGGGACCAGCAGTTAGCATAATGGCTATGTCACTGAACTCCCATGTAGCCAACCGCGGTTTGAGTCCTGTACCTGGTGGCTTAAACTCAAGCTGGGTGCATGTGCGTGCGTGCCTAAGATCCCGAGAGGAGAATGGAGGAGAAGGGATTGCGTTTGTTTGTTTGTTTGTTTGTTTTTCGAGAGATTTTTGCTATAGGGCGCGTGCGCTCGCCAGACAGACAGAGAGACATAGAGACAGAAAGTGAGAAATCACCCCCCGGGGGGATGGTCACGCCGCAATCCCTTCTCCTCCATTCTCCTCTCGGGATCTTGGGCACGCACGCACGCACACGCACCTGGCGTGAGTTTTAAGCCACCAGGTCTGGGATGCAAACCGCGGTCGACTACGTGGGAGTCCAGCGACATAGCCATTACGCTAACTGCTGGTTCCCGGGATTGCGTTTGACCATCTCCCTTGGGGAGGTGATTTCTCACTTTCTGTCTCTCTGTCTCTCTCTCTTTCTGGTGAGCGCATGCACCCTATAGAAAAAAAAAAAAAAATCTCTCCAAGAAAAGAAATCACCCTCCAGGGGTGATGGTCATGCCACAGTCCCTTCTCTTCTGTTCTCCTCCTGGGATTTGGGGCATGCATACACATGTACCCAGTGTAATTTTCAAGCCTCCAAGTCTGGGACTGGAACTGCAAGTGGCCATGTGGAATCCAGTGCCTTAACCACTGTGCTACCTGTTGGCACCCAAATAATTTGATTTTGAAAGTGGAGGTCCTTCCAGCTCTCATGTAAATTTCATCTCCTGATTTCATCCTACTATTCAAGCCCTTTGAGGCTTTCAGATCTATTGCAGTAATCACTTTCATTGTTTATCTTTGTGATTTGTATTTTCAACAAACTTGCCTTCTCTCCTCTTCCAAGTAGTTTATGAAAACACTGAGAAAAATAGGATGAGAGGAATGCTAGTAGAGACAAATATGAATCTTCACTATCTGACCATTTAAAACTGAACCTGGAGGCCTGCAGGTAACATAGTGGTTAAGGTGCTAGACTCTCATGCAGTCAACTGGTTCGAGTCCTGTACCCAGCAGCTTCAAACTCACACCAGGCACATATGTATGTGTGCCCAAAATTCTGAGAAGAGAATGAAGGAGAAGAGATTGCAGTATAGCCACCCCCCAGGGAGGTGATTTCTTGCTTTCTGCCTCTGTCTCTCCAGCAAGTGCACATGTCCTATAGCAAAAATCTCTTTCAGCAACAACTAAAAGAAAACTGTGAACCTGGGGCCAGCATGGATCATAGAGGTTAAAGCAGCTGGATCCCAGGTAGCTGACTCTGAGGTTCGAGCCCTGGACCCAGCAGGGTCCAGACACGCTTACATGTGTCACCAAAATCTTGAGAGGCGATTGAGAGAGAAGGAATTGTGGTATGGCCATCTTTCCTGGGGGACGATTTCTCACTTTCGTAACCTGTCTTTCTGTTTCTCTGGTGATTGCATGTGTCCTGTAGCAGAAACTAGAACAACAAACAAACTATGGTTTTCATGATGACCAGCGGATAGCATGTAGGTAAGGTGCCTGGGTTCCCACGTGGCTGACCTATGGTTTGAGTCACAGACCTGGTGTCTTGAAAATCACAACAAATAAATAAGCAAATGTTTACAAAGAACCAAAAAACTCTGAACCTAAGGTGCTGATTTCTCTCAAAATGGAAACCATTCCCTTTAATTTTTTTTTTTTTTTTTTCCTGGAGAGGTTTCTGCTATAGGGCACGCGCACTTGCCAGAAAGACATAGAGAGATAGAAAGCTAGAAATCTCCCCCCAGGGAGGATGACCACTCCGCAGTCCCTTCTCCATTCTCCTCTTGGGATCTTGGGCATGCACGCACCCGTGCCCGGTGTAAGTTGAAGCCACCAGGTCTGGGACTTGAACCGCAGTTGACTACATGGGAGTTCAACAACGTAGCCATTACGCTAACTTCTGGTCCTTCCTTTTAAATTTTGTAAATTGAGACTAGTGTTTTGCCAACTAAATAGTCAGTGTATTAACAGTATAGAATTTTTTTTTAGAAAAATGGCTGAGTCAGTGGTTTGTGGCTTGCTTAGAAATTAATAAGAATATTTAAGAATATTTGTATAATTTTTTTTTCTTTTTTTGGAGAGGTTTTTGCTATAGGGCGCGTGCGCTCGCCAGACAGACAGAGACAGAGAGACAGAAAGCGAGAAATCACCCCCCAGGGGGGATGGCCACGCTGCAATCCCTTCTCCTCCATTCTCCTCTCAGGATCTTGGGCACGCACGCACACGCACCCGGCGTGAGTTTAAGCCACCAGGTCCGGGACTCAAACCGCGGTCGACTACGTGGGAGTCCAGCGACATAGCCATTATGCTAACTGCTGGTCCCAGAATATTTGTATAATTTTATCTTGTGTTCTCTTCTGTGTTTATTTCTGGTAGTTATATATTTAGAGTAATTTTCCAGAGGGTAGACATCATATAATTTTTATTGAAATTTTTTATGAAGCATTACACCCAGAACTTAATATAATTTTTTTTAAATTGTGATGATACCAGATTTGATTGTGGTGGCATGAGCCTAAAATTTCAGCTACTTGGGCATCTGAGTCAGAAGAAAAGAAGAATTGTCCATCTGTGACCAGCCTGGGCAACATAGCGAGACCCTATCTTTCTTCCCTTTTTTTTTTGTTTTGTAGATGTTTTTGCTATAGAGTGCATGTGCTCGCCAGAAAGACAGACAGAGAGACAGAAAGTGAGAAATCATCCCCTAGGGGGATGGCCATGCTGCAATCCCTCCTCCTCCATTCTCCTCTTGGAATCTTGGGCATGCACGTACACATGCCCGGTATGAGTTTGAACCACCGGGTCCGGGACTTGAACCACGATCGACTACATGGGAGTCCAGTGACATAGCCTTTATGCCAACTGCTGGTCACAGACCCTATCTCTCTTCAAAGAAAAGATGATACAATAAAGAAACTGGACATACTGACTGACGATGTGTTCTGGGTCCATTAGTGTCCCTCTACGTTGTGTTGTTAGGACAGCAGTGATCACTTCTCATCTTGGTCTTCCTTAGCAGGAACCAGTGCACTTAGCATTGAGCCTTACGTCCTGACTTCAAATTATGATCAAGGCATAGTGGGCTTCCCCTTGGGGGATAGTATGATCAAGAGAGGAAACTGGAATTTGCAATATCTGGCTTCTAATCCCAAATTGCAAATAGAAATAGTATTGTTGGGCTTGCAATTTAGCTTCTTGGAGTTTCAGGGTTGGTCTTTTGGTTTGGTTTGGTTTGGTTTGGTTTGATTTATTAATTTGCCAGGGGTCCATTTGCTTGCCTGAGAGAGACAGAGAGACAGAAAGAAAGAAAAAGCACTTCCCGTGAACAATGGTCACGTCTCTATTCTTTTCCATTTCTCCCTCCTTTTGGGATTTTGAGCTCACATGCATATGTGCCTGGCGTGTTTATCAAGCCACTGGGTCCAGGACTCAAACTGCACAGTTGCCTGTGTGGGATCCAGCTGCCTTAACCACTGCACCACTAGCTGGCCCCAAGGTTGATTCTTTTCCTTTTTTTTTCTGAATTATTTATTTAATTTTATTTATTACCATGATTATTATTATTATTTTAATTTGCCATAAGACATATGCAGTCACCAGAAAGAGAGAGAGAAATGAGCGAGCAGGCTACTAGGTCTAGGATTTGAACCTCAATGAACCACTTGAGAGTCCAGCTCCTTAACCACCATGTCACCTGCGTTGATTCTTAACCATATGTGGAATTCCATTGATCTTGGGATAAGACAGAGTGGTGAAGGATTAATCTGAGTAAAGCAAAAATGAATGTGCCTTAAGTGAAAATGCTAGCTGGGGAATAGAACTTTGGACTCTGGTGTCCTAAAAGGATAAACAACTCTTGACTCCTGTAATAACTGTTTTCCCACAGCTTCTTTTCTCTCTTTACTCTCCCCCTCAAGGTTCTGAAGGATATTTGTCCATCCATTCTGTCGCTGGCTCAGAGTTTGCTTCACTCCCTCGACCCAAGTACGATGTCGTTTGGCAGTCTCCTATACAAATACGCATTTAGATTTTTTGACACTTACTGCCAGCAGGTATGTTGAAATGTTTACTCGTGCAAGGAAGGAACAAGGAAAAGGAAAGAAAGGCAATTCAAAATGAATTGCATGCGATCTGATGTTTACTTCTTATTGGAAGGCACTGAGGGAAGAACTGTGAACTGGGACTTGGGAAAGCTTGATAAACTGAAGCGATTGCCCTAGATGATCTAACGCGGTAAAATTCTCTGGATCTAAAATTAAGGCCTAGATCTAGTCTACTTCAAAGAAACCTTGACATAAAGGACTGTGGTTAGCAGGTGATTTTCACAATACAGGAATGGGAGTTAAATTTGGTTTGCAAATGATCTACTTCCAGTTGAACCTAGATTTGTTTTCTGGAAAAAGTATGATGAAAAACAAACGAACAAAAAATGCTCGAGGGCCTAAGTCGGTTCCCATGAACATGATACATAATTGGGGGGGGGGGGGTAAGAGGTTTTTGCCCTAGGGCGTGTGTACTCAAGGGGAGAGAGACAGTGAGAGGGAAAGTGAGAAATCACCCCCTGGGGGATGGCCACGCTACAGTCCCATTTCCTCCATTCTCCCAGGATCTTGAGCACATGTACATGTGCCTAGGGTGAGTTTCAAGCTACCTGTTCTGGAACTCGAACCGTGGTCAGCCATGTGGGAGTCCAGCAACATACCGCTCCACCATTTGCTGGACCCAATACATAAAATTTAATAGCTCATATCCAGAGAGGGAGTGCTTTGCTTATAGAGGTGATTATCAAAGTAAATAAGCAAAGTGTCTTATTTTGTATTTGTATATATAATGTATTAATTAATAGCAATGTTAAAACACATTTTAGTGAAACTATTACAATGAAATAACACTTTTTAAGATTTACTTTTTTTTTTTTTTTTTTTTTTTTTTTTTTTTTTGAGAGGTTTTTCGCTATAGGGCGCGTGCGCTCGCCAGACAGACAGAGAGAGACATAGAGACAGAAAGCGAGAAATCACCCCCCAGGGGGGATGGTCACGCCGCAATCCCTTCTCCTCCATTCTCCTCTCGGGATCTTGGGCACACACGCACACGCGCCCGGCGTGAGTTGTAAGCCACCGGGTCCGAGACGCGAACCACGGTCGACTACGTGGGAGTCCAGCGACATAGCCATTACGCTAACTGCTGGTTCCCATGATTTACTTTTATTTTTTTAGAGAGAATTTTTGCCATAAGGTGCATGTGCTTACCAGAGAGACGCAGAGACAGAAAGTGAGAAATCATCCCCCAGGGGGGATGGCCAGGCCACAATCCTTTCTTCTCCATTCTCTTGGGATTTTGGGCACATACGCCTGACATATGTTTCAAGCCATCAGGTCCGAGACTCGAACCGCAGTGGACTACATGGCAGTCCAGCAGTGTAACCATTATGCCATCTGCTGGTCCCAACTTTTTAAAAATTTAAAGCAGAGCAATAGATGCGTCTAACATGAACTAGCTATTGCAGTTAAGAATATAACTCTATTATGACTCTGTTATGGAGCAGCAGTGTAAAGGAGAGAAAAAAATTAAATACGAGACTCTTTTTTGAGCCCAGTTAATGTCTTAGAGGAGCTGTTGTAACCCACATTTGCTTGGAAGCATGCAAGTCTCACCTGTAATGTGTAGAGAAATCCTTTGGGACCGTCAGTTCCTTCGATACAATCTTTTCAAGAAATTCCAACAGCTTAAGTGTAACTACAAATTAAAGGTTAAATTTATGAGACAAAGAAACAGATTACCCTAAGGAGTAAAGAGCAAAATCAGGAGCGCTTTGACCTTGTGGAAAGTAGATCAAACCCAAATGGTAGTGTAGTTACGTGGGTGTGATCCTAAATCTCCTGAAGCTAGCATTAATAAAAATTAGATAGTAGATGATGGGATTGGGTAGACTGTGATTTTTTAAAAGTATATATTTAATTTTATAAATTTTATATATTATTTCTTAATTTGACCAGAGAGAGACAGACAAAGTGAGAAAGCAGGCCCCAGGTCTGGAACTTCAGCCAGGGTCAGCCATGTGGGAGTCCGGTGCCTAAACCACCACGCAACCTGCCGGCCCCAGGTGGGCAGTGATTTTTAACAGTAGTGATCAGAGAGGCCTCAGGCATGAACCCCTGTAGGATGGCCATCTCATATTCTTATTTCACACTGTCCTGTTGACTCTCTCCTGTGTAGGAAGTGGTTGGTGCTCTAGTGACCCATATCTGCAGTGGGAATGAAACTGAAGTTGATACTGCTTTGGATGTCCTCCTGGATTTGGTAGTGCTCAACTTGTCTGCCATGAGACCGAATGCTGTCTTTATAAAGGTAACCACTGGCTCCATCGTCATCACTATTAGTTAATAGTTAATCATTTATTTTCCTTTTTTTTGGCCAGAGAGCACATACACTTGCCAGAGGGAGAGAGAGACAGACAGATGGACAGACATATATAGAGAGAGAGGGAGGAAAGGAGAAGTAGAAAGCAGCCCACAGTGGGGTGTAGTCACACTTGTAATCCCGTCTCCATTTCTCCAACCTGTCAGGATTTTGAGCACGTACTCTGTGTGTGTGTTTTGTTTTTTGTTTTTGTTTTCTGCTATAGGGCACATGCACTTGCCAGAAAGACAGAGAGAGACAGAAAGCGAGAAATCACCCCCCAGGGGGGATGGCCACTCCGTAATCCCTTCTCCTCTGTTCTCCTCTCGGGATCTTTGGCACACATACTCATGCGCCCAGCATGAGTTTAAGTCACCAGGTCCAGGACTTGAACTGCAGTTGACTACATAGTCCAGTGACGTAGACATTACGCCAACTGCTAGTCTTGTGTGTGTTTTAATTGTAACTTCATTTTAACTTTTTCACTGAAGAATTGTTATTTTTTATTTTTCTGTAAAGAAGCTATGGAAATGCGTTCTAGTTTTGGGACTGCAGGAACTGGGGTGTAGTCTCAGAAGCCGAGGCAGCCCTCCTTCCACACTCCAGGCTGGGCAGCGACCAGCTCAGGCAAGGAGGCCCTTTTGCTCCTGCTAACTCCCCCAGGTGTTTTTCAAGCCACTGGGGCCAGGATTTGAATGGCAGTCAGCCACGTGACATTCAGTCCCTTAACCAGTAGGCCATGGGATGGCCTTACTTTGTCCTCCGACTCATCTATTTATGTATTAATTATGTAGCAAACACTTCTCTATCCATAGCTGCAAGAGCTGTTTGAGAATATCACATCTTTGGGCTCTGAACATAGCTTTTAGAACTTACACTTTTGGGAAACAGATACCTATGTATTGACGTGGACTTTTTTTTTTTTTTTAATGATTATGATTTTTTACTTTAAAGGGAAAAAATGATAGCTGCTAGTCTCATTGTTGGCAATTTTTTTAAATCCCCTTCCAGGGCATCTTAGATTATCTGGATAATATGTCTCCTCGGCAAATACGAAAACTCTTCTATATTCTGAGCACACTGGCCTTCAGAAAGCAACATGAAGCCAGCAGCCACATCCAGGTAAGAGGAAATATGCTGAGAAAGAATCTTTCAGTCACTTCATTTGAAATTTGCTGAACAAAATCACTCCGGCCAGTGTAGTAGTAGAAATAAAATATATAGCCACAGTCTTGATTTATGTTTGTTTGTTTGTTTCTTGTGTTTTGTTTGTTTGTTTGTTTGTTTTTTGCCACAAGCATTCAATGCCAGGCAATGAGAGGCCAGGTAAATGAAATCCTCAACCTCAAGGAGCTTAGTCTGCAGGGTGGAGATGGGTCTGTTACCAGCTAACCATGAAACTAAGAAAAGCTACTTGGGTTCTGTACTGGGGGCCATAGGGACACATAATTCCTTTGTTCCCTAAGGAACATCCTTTCTATCTAAAGTCAACTTTTCTCTGCTTGCTTTCGTTCGTGGGCCCCAGTCACTGAAAATGCCAGGCAAAGGAACTAAAATAAGGCTGGGTTGGAATTGTGACTCAGACAGAGCTCTTTCGTATCTTTAGTGCCACCTTCTGGCAGTAATCCATACTAACTGTGGCTTTAAGGCCCTCTCCCTTTTTGTTAAATTTATTTTTTATTTTATTTATTTATTTTTTTAATTTGACAGAGATAGAGAAAGGGGGAAGTGAGAGAGCAAGCCACCAGGTCTGGAACTTGAACCATTGTCAGCCATGTAGGAATGTTCCAGCATCTTAACCATCATGCCACCTGTTGGTCCCTTATTTATTTATTTTTTGAGAGATTTTTTGCTGTAGGATACGTGAGCTCGCCAGAGAGACAGAAAGCAAGAAACACCCCCACCAGGGAGGGATAGCCATGCCACAATTCCTTCTCCGTTCTCCTCCTTAATATCCTCATAGTATTACGTTTTCCAGTCTTTCAATATGGATCTCTTTCCGTTTAATTTCTTTTTTTTTTTTTTTTTTGGAGAGGTTTTTTTGCTATAGGGCACGTGCGCTCCCCAGACAGACAGAGAGAGACAGAGAGACAGAAAGCAGGAAATCACCCCCCAGGGGGGATGGCCACGCCGCAATCCCTTCTCCTCCATTCTCCTCTCGGGATCTTGGGCACGCACGCACACGCGCCCGGCGTGAGTTTAAGCCACCGGGTCCGGGACCCGAACCGCGGTCGACTACGTGGGAGTCCAGCGACATAGCCATTACGCTAACTGCTGGTCCCTCTTTCCGTTTAATTTCTTTCAGCAGTGTTCTATGGTTTTAAATGTACAAGTATTCTGCCTCACTGGTTAAGTTTATTCCAAAGTTTTTCTGTTTTTTTATTATTATTATTATTATTATTTTTACCAGATAGTGTTTGTGCTTGCCAGAGGGAGAGTCAGAGAGAAATGGAGAGGGAGAAAACACCCCCTAATGGGACATGGGCGTGCCACAGTCCTCTCTCCGTTTCTCCATTCTGTAGGGATTTTGAGCCCACACGTACATGCCCAGCATACATTTCAAGCCGCCGTGGCTGGGATGCAAACCATGCGATCAGCCACGTGAGAGCTGCTCCCCTGGCCGGCCCACCTAAGTATTTTGTTCTAACTCACCTTCCTATTCTAGGTGAGCAGTTAACTTTAGAATTCTCACATCCTTACAGAACAACCGTTATAATAATAGCACTGTTGTAGGAGTTTTTTAGTTTCTTTCTAAGCCTTAAAACAACCTTCTCCCCCCTTTTTTTACTTTGATTAAGAAGCTTCCTGCCATGGATGATCCTCCCTCCTCAGCCTCACAAGTAGCTGGGACTGCAGTCACACACACCTGGACTTAGGTTGAACTGGGATTTGAACCCAGGTATCTCCTGTTGTTCTAGCCTGTAGAGCATGGCATTAGTTCATGCTGCTCTCGCTGGTCCCACCTTCTGCATGTTATAGATGAATGTTCATGAGACCCAGAGGGACAAGATGGCTTGATAAGGGTCACGCAGTTAGTAAATGACAGAACGCTTCCTACTCTAGGTTTCTTTGGCTCCGATATCCACAGATGGAATGACTGCCATTCCAGCGTCTTCATCTCTCTCCACCTTTGCCTCGTTGCAGGATGACATGCACCTGGTGATACGGAAGCAGCTGTCCAGCACCGTATTCAAGTACAAACTCATTGGGATTGTTGGCGCAGTCACCATGGCTGGCATCATGGCAGCGGACAGGTACACGTGGAGATTCCCATTTCTGTGGCTAAGCTAAGATCAGTTCATCAGGTTGTGGCCTTGAAAATAAAATATTACCTTGCATAGACATCTTTTTTAACCCCTTAATTTGCTCCAGGGTGAATGTGCTTGTCATTCCCCTCAGGGGGAACGGCCATGCCACAACTCCTCCATTTTCCTCCTAGGATTTTGGGCATACATACACACATACCTGGTGTGATTTTTAAGTTGCTAGGTCTGGGACGCGAACCACACAGTTGGCCATGTGGGATCCAGCTACCTTAATCTCCACATTATCTGCTGTCCCCAGAGACATCCTTGGTTTTTTGAGAGATTTTTGCTATAGGGCATGTGCACTTTGCACTTGCCAGAGAGACAGAGAAAAATACAAAGTGAGAAATCACGCCCTGGGGGAAAAGCCATGCCACAGTCTTTTCTCCCCATTCACCTCCCAAGATTTTGGCGCATGCGCACATGCACTTAGCATGATTGCAAGCCACCAGGTCTGAGACTTACACTGCAGTCAACCGCATGGGAATCCAGCCGCATGCTGGCCCCCCAGAGATGTCTTTATAACAGTAAATGGTAAAACTGTAACTGAAGTGGGGCTGGCAGATGGTGTAGTGATTGCAACGTTGGACTCCCACATGGCTGACCATGGCTTGAGTCCTGGACCTGGTGACTTGCTTTCTCACTGTCCCCTACCCCGACTTTCTGGTCAAATTTAAATAAATAAATAACAGTGATGTATATTTCTTTTTTTTTTTTTTTTTTGAGAGGTTTTTGCTATATGGCATGTGCGCTCACTGAAAAGTCTGAGAGACAGAAAGCGAGAAGTCACACCCCTGGGGGGATGGCCACACCTCAATCCCTTCTCCATTCTCCTTTCGGGATCTTGGGCACGTTTGCACACGTACCCCGTGTGAGTTTAAGCCACCAGGTCCAGGACTTGAACCATAGTCAACTACATGGGAGTCCAGCGACATAGCCGTTATGCCAACTGCTGGTCCCTGTTGAACTTCACCTTTCATAGCTGTGTTATTCCTGTCTGGAATGGTTATGTCACTGGACTCCCACATGGCCGACTGTAGTTCTAACCTGGACCTGGCAGCTTGAAACTTAAGCTGGGCATGTGTGCATGTTGTACCCAAAATCCTGAGAGGAGAAGAGAGGAGAATGGATTGTGGTGTGGCCACCCCCCTGTGGGATGATTTCTCGCTTTCTGTCTGTGTCTTCAGCAAACATAGGTGCCCTAGAGCAAAAAAATCTTGAAAAAAAAAAAAATTACTCGATGAAGCCACATGCTTGGGGTCAAATCCTGGCTCCATTTTTTGCTTTTTAAAAAAATTACGTATTTTAGGGACCAGCAGGTGATGTGGTTAAGGTGCTGGACACTCCCCACATGGCCGACCACAGTTCCAGTCCCAGACCTGGTGGCTTGCTTTGTCACTTTCCCTTTCTCTCTCTCTCTCTCCCCCCCCCAAATTAAAGATAATAACAAATAAAAATAAACAAATAAATAATTCTATTTTTTAAAAAAGAATTATTGAGAGAATTAAATGGTTAGAATAATGTCTAGCACTCAATATATATTGAAGAAGTGCTTACTGTTACAACTTTTACTTTGTGTGCCCTTAAAAAGCATATGATAGCCATCCTTTGGTTTAATCTACATTTTAGAAAGACTGAATAAATAGTCCTCCATGCTGTCATGCATTCTGTCTCTACCTCTTCCCCAAGGAAGGCAGGATTTATTTTTTAAGAATTATTTGGGAACCAGCAATTAGCGTAATGGCTATGTCGCTGGACTCCCACGTAGTCGACCGCGGTTTGCGTCCCGGACCTGGTGGCTTAAAACTCACGCCGGGTGCGTGTGCGTGCGTGCCCAAGATCCTGAGAGGAGAATGGAGGAGAAGGGATTGCGGTGTGACCATCCCCCTTGGGGGGTGATTTCTCGCTTTCTGTCTCTATGTCTCTCTCTGTCTGGCAAGCGCACGCGCCCTACAGCAAAAACCTCTCCCAAAAAAAAGAGAATTATTTATTTATTTTTATTTGTTGTTGTTGTTATTATTATTATTATTATTATTATTATTATTTTGAATTTGGCCAGAGAGAGAGAGAGAAAGGGAAAATGAGAAAGCAAGCCACCAGGTCTTGAACTGCAGTCAGCCATGTGGGAGTCCAGCGCCCTTACCCACCACGCCACCTGCTGACTCCAGGATTCTTAAATTTATCGCCAGTTATTACAAACTTGCAAAAATGAAGCCAAAATGTCTCGTTTTCAGAGGCAGACCTTCTGGTTTGAGCCAAGGGAGAGCGGACCTGAGCGACGAGCAGTGTGCACAGGTGAGTTACTAGAATGCAGGCCGGCCTGTGTCTGAGTGACCCAGGATTGCTTCTTGTTGCTCTATTTACTGGGCAGTGTGCTGCTTTTTCAAAATATGCTTTTCTGGGAACAGAAGTTGGTGCAACAGTAAGGTGTGATACACTGCAAGGCAGGCCCACATGGAAAGGTTCCTGGTTCGAATCCGGTGACCTCCCTAAGTACACCTACACCAGGAACATGCTTAACTATAATCTGGGGCTGGCCGAGGGCTAGGGGTGGATTATAGGTCAAGACACTATCGCTGGTACTGTTTTTCTGCCTCTCTCTCCCTCTCTCTGTGTCTGTCTTGTTCATGGAAAAGCTAAATAAATAAATTATTAAAAATATTTTTGGGGAGGGAACCAGCAGTTAGCGTAATGGCTATGTCACTGGACTCCCATGTAGTCGACCGCAGTTCGCGTCCCGGACCCGGTGGCTTAAAACTCACGCTGGGCGCATGTGCGTGCGTGCCCAAGATCCCGAGAGGAGAATGGAGGAGAAGGGATTGCGGCGTGACCATCCCCCCTGGGGGGTGATTTCTCGCTTTCTGTCTCTATGTCTCTCTCTGTCTGTCTGGCGAGCGCACACGCCCTATAGCGAAAAAAAAACCTCTCCCCCCAAAAAAAAAAAAATTGGGGGGGAGCATTCTGAGGGGACTGGACGGTGACCCAGTGGTAAAACACAATGCAGAGTTCACCCACATAGAAGGTTGCTGTTTGTGCTTGGAGACCTCCCTGAGTGTTTCAGGCCTGGCTGGGCTGGCAGAAGCTGAGGGTGGACTGTGACATTGGGATCTTGTCAATGTGCACTCTCTCTCTTTCAATGATAGAATAAAGAAATATACTTAAGAAGGGCCGGCTGGTGGCGTGGTGGGTAAGGTGCTGGACTCCCACATTGTCAACCGCAGTTCGAGTCTTGGACCTGACAACTTGCTTTCTCACTTTCTCTCACTCCTCTCTATCTCACTCTGTCCCTCTGTGGTCAAATTTAAAAAGAAAATAAGGTTAAACAAAATAATTACTTAAAAAAAAAGATATATGCTTAAGAAAAGAGCTTTTCTCAATTCATGTAATTTCCCTAGTTAAATTGTAAACTCTTAGCAAGAAAAATGGACTGCGTTTAAAGAATAGCAGGATGGTTAGAACACAGACACAAATAAGTGTATAATTGGGAAGTTTAACGTAAGCCAGTTCAGGTAGAGAAAACAGGGCCTTGAATGTCAAGCAAGAAGCTTCAGTTTCATTCTTTATGCAGAGGTAGTCCTTAAGTATTTCTTCACATGCAAACGGCATAATCAGAGCCTTGCTTAGAAAAGTTAATCTGGGGCTGGAGCTATGACCTGGTGGGTAAGGTAACCAGATCCCATATGGCCCACCGTGCAGTTCAAGTCTTGAGAAATTTGCCAGGCATGTGCACATGTGAATGGAAAATCCCGAAAGGAAGGAGAGAGAGAGGAGAAGGGATTGCAGTGTAACTGTACCCCATGTGGGAATTTTTCTCCTCTCCTTCTGTCTCTCTCCTTGGCAAGTGCATGTACCAACCTCTAGCAATAATAAATAAATAAATCATGGAACCAGCAGTTGGCATAATGGCTATGCTGCTGGACTCCCATGTAGTCCACCGTGGTTCAAGTCCCAGACCCGGTGGCTTAAACTCACACCAGGCATGTGTGCGTGCGTGCGCAAGATCCCGAGAGGAGAATGGAGGAGAAGGGATTGTGGCGTGGCCATCCCCCCTGGGGGATGATTTCTCACTTTCTGTCTCTCTCTTTCTGGTGAGCACACGGTCCTATAGCAAAAACCTCTCAAAAAAAAAAAAAAAAAAAAAGGATAGAAAGAAAGAAAAATTTTTAGAAAGAAAGAAAGAAAGAATCTGGCTGCCTGTGTCTGATAGACTGGAAAAGGGATGAGATACTGGAAAGAGACGGACTGTTCTAGAAACTCAGTATAACCTCAGGCGAGAGGTACTTTGCCAGCACAGTGGAAAGGGGAAAACCTCAGTGTTAAATGGGATGAAGGAGGTGTAGGAAGGGCTGGCAGCACAGCTGTTCTTCCTTTGGCTGTTACAGGTGATGTCCTTGCTACAATTGGTTCATTCCTGTTGTGAGAAGTGTCCCCAGGCCTCTGCGCTGTATTTCGATGAATTTGCCAACCTGATCCAAGCAGGAAAGCTGGCTCCAAAAGCCCTGGTAAGCCGAGTGCGTTTTCCTAAACTAATAAAGCTAAGAGCTGCTTTCCTACACGTTCTACCACGCCTTCTCTCTGTGGCAGTGCAAAAATAGAAAGGTGTCTGTTTGGCCACCTTCTCCGCATACTTTAGGGCTCCGGCTCTCATCTGAGGCCCCCTTCACCTAATAACAGTAATAATATTAACGGGGAGTTCGCGACGGTGCCGGTGGTGATGACATTCACGATCTGTTCGAGAACCCTGTCCTACGCCAGGCACCATGCTAGGGACTTCACATGAGTTATCTCTTTCCTTCTCAATAATAAAGTATGTATTATTATCCTTTTCAGAAATGAGCCTTGGCCAGTTTGACAGCACAGGTGACACACTGTGCATTGGGAACCAGATTTCATATGGCCTGTCGTGGTTAGAATCCGTCTCAGGGATGTGTGTCATGCATGCCTCAAATCCTGACCCTTTTCTGCTGAGTGCACACACCCTCTGGGAATTCAAGGGGAAAAAAATGAGACTTAGAAGGGTTATTAGTAGGGGACCAGAAGATGGCATAATGGTTACATCACTGGACTCCCATGTAGTCAAACACTGTTCGAGTCCTGGACCCGGCAGCTTGAAACTCACACCAGGCGCATGTGTGTGCACGCCCAAGATCCCGAGAGGAATGCATGCGTGCCCAAGATACCGAGAGGAGAATGGAAGAGAAGGGACTGTGGCGTGGCCTTCCCCGTGGGGGGTGATTTCTTACTTTCTGTCTCTGTCTTTCTCTGTCTTTTTGGTGAGCGCATGTGCCCTATGGGGGAAAAAAAACTCTTATAAAAAAAGAAAGAAAGAAAAAGAAGTGTTAATAGTAGTTGAGGTAGCACTCTGCTGCAGGTACACCCTGGGCTACACTGCTTATTCTGTTTGTTTGTTCCCTGAAGGAATGGCTCGGACAGAACATCTTTAGTGATTTCCAAGATGCCTTTGTGGTGGACTACTCCGCCATTCCAGAAGGGTAAGTACCGTTTACCTACCGCTGTGGTGATCCTGGTGAAGCAGTCGGCTCGGTTCTGCCTGCAGCTAACGAACTTCGGGATACCCCTGACCTGAGCCAAGGCCATTCACAACTTCTTCTCAACCGTAACCTCCCTGCGTTCCCAGCTTCAGAACTGCTCAAAGATTCCCCAGTTCTTTCTCCCCGTAATAGTGACTTCTGCACGTTGGTTTGTTCTAGTGATTTTCCCCGTGGCCTTGCACTTACTCCTGCGCAGGCACATCAGATTCTGGTTCTTTCCACAGTGACTTTCCATTTCCTGTGAAAGCGCTCTACGGCCTGGAAGAAGACAGTACTCAAGACGGGATCGCCATCAACCTCCTGCCGCTGCTGTACTTGCAGGACTTTGCACATGAAGGGGGTCAAGGGACTTCCCAGGAATCAGACCAGAAGTCAGTGCTGTTTTTCTTGTCCGAAACCTCTCAGTGTTTTGAACATTTGCAGGGCATTCTACCATTCTTTTAGTCCGCAACTTGAGTCAAAAGGTTGTCTCTCAGGACTAGTGGTATTTGGAGGGGTTGAGAGAGTGGGGCAGATTCCTTATTTTTTCTTAGACCGTGGAGTTGAGATTTGTTTTCCTCCTGACAGCTAACAGACGTTCTGTGAGATTGTCTTCTCTGTGTCTTCCTTGCTTTCCCTGCCATGAATATCCTTGGCTACCTCTCCTCTTTCACGCCCTCTTTTCACCCTCCCTCCGGTTCTCCTCACACATTCACATTCTGTCTACATTCTTTACTGAGTGTCCTGTAAATTCCTTGTCATTCATTCTTAAAAGTATGTTCATTTTAAGCAAAACTTTTTTTTGGAGAGGTTTTTTGTTTTTGTTTTTGTTTTTTGTTTTTTGTTTTTTTGTTTGTTTGTTTGTTTTTGCTATAGTGCACGTGTACTCACCAGAAAGACAGAGAGACAGAAAGTGAGAAATCATTCCCCAGGGGGGATGGCCATGCCACAGTCCCTTCTCCTCCATTTTCCCCTTGGGATCTTCGGCACACACGCACATGCGCCCGGCGTGAGTTTAAGCCACCGGGTCCAGGACTTGAACTGCAGTCAACTATGTGGGAGTCCAGCAACATAGCCATTACACCAACTGCTGGTCCCGCAATACTATTTTTTTAAGTTTATTCTTTTCCAGGGGAGGAGGGAGGCAACCTTGATGGGGTCTTGCTATCCCACAGCTCCCCACCCCGAGCCTTCAGTCAGCCGGGATGTTCAGGTACCCCAGGTCTGAGCCCAGTGCCTCCCAAGGGCTCCAGCATTGTGCAGGTGCCCTACAGCCTATGCCACCTCAGCTGGGCTTTGGACAAAACTTCTTCATTGTAAAGCTGACCTCCTTATAGCCACCGTAAAGTGGGATGTGAATATGGGTTTTTCCTTCCCAGATCAGTGTCTCCATTGTGCCTGGCGCCCTTTTTCCGGTTACTGAGACTTTGTGTGGAGAGACAACACGACGGGAACTTGGAGGAGATCGATGGTCTGTTAGGTACAAGATGAAGTCATCGTTTCCTTTGGTCTTTGTGACCTTTGGTAAACTTGGGAGAGGGGCAGGCCAGTGCGTAGTGTGTGTGGGAATTTTCTAATGTCAAAGGGTTGTACAGTAATACGAAATTCCAAAGGCTTAAACAGTACCCACAGAACGCCATGATGTTAACACGTCGATTGTTTCCGTGTTGCTTCCTGGTCCCTTTCTCTGTAATCGTTGCCCAGATCTCCCGGTTATATTTGTTGATTGCTATGTAATAGTGAAGCGTTCTTTCAAGACTTGCTAAACCCTCAAGTGTGAGTTAAAGGGATAGGTAAGGAGCGAGGAGCGCTGGCTCTGGGACAGCACCAGACTCGCCTGCCTGAAGGGGGTGACAGACGTCCGTTTTCTCTCAGATTGTCCCGTATTCCTCACTGACCTGGAGCCTGGAGAGAGGCTGGAATCCATGTCTGCTAGAGAGCACTCCTTCATGTGTTCACTCATATTTCTTACTCTCAACTGGTTCCGAGAGGTAAGCAGAGTGGCTGAGATGTTTCACTCAGGGTAGTTTCTCCCTCAAAAAGACTATTTTCTCGGTTCCCACGAGGCTACCTGAAGTGCTCCAGCAAGTACTTACCTCTGCTTTCTTCTCTGGTGGTTATATCCCTCCACTCCGCAGGTAAATCTACCTCCTGACGTAGCTAAATCAGAAAACAAAGAACTCGGGCCAGCAGGTGGCGTGGTGGGGAAGGGGCTGGACTCTCACATGAACGACTACAGTTCGAGTCCTAGACCTAGCAGCTTGCTTTCTTGCTTTTCTTTTATCTCTCTGTCTCTCTCTGGTCAAATTAAAAAAATATAACAACAACAAATTGAATGAAATAAATAATTATTTTTAAAAGAATACATATAACATATAAATACATACAAATACATTTCCTGTTGCTCACGTTTTACAGTTTCTTTTCTTTCTGTTTTAGAGGTTTTTGCCGTAAGGCACTTATGCTCACCAAAGAGAGACAGTGAGAGGGAAAGTGAGAAGTCACCTCCACCCCCCAGGGATATGGCCACAATCCCTTCTTTTCTATTCTCCTCCCAGGACCTTAGGCACACACACACAGCCACCTGGCGTGAGTTTCAAGCCACCAGATCCAGAACTAGAACCGTGGTCTGCCATGTGGAAATACAGTGACATAGCCACTATGCCATCTGTTGGCCCCATGCTTTACTTTTTCTAAGCCTTCTCACCAAATTCTTTCTTCCTCCTAGAGTAACCCCCTCACATTCTTCACTGTGGAAACGCTGCTTATCCTCGCACAGGTGTAGCTTACCGTGTCAGTTCAGTGAGACTGAGTGATGGCAGCTTCCCCTTCCTTTAGAGCACATTTGCTCTCCATGATAATGGCGTGGAGGCCTCTTACATCTCCACTTCACGCACCTTCTCTCACGTAGTATTTTAGAAAATGTTTGCGGGGTCTGGCAAGTGGCGTGGTTAAAGGCGCTGGATTCCCACATGGCTGACCATGGTTCGGGTCCTGGACCTGGTGACTTGTTTTCGTGCTTTCCCTTTCTCTCTCTCTCTCTGTCTCTGTCTGATCAAATGAAATAATAATAATAAATGAAAATAAATAAATCTAAAAAAAAAATAAAAAAATGCGTATTTTGAATGAGTTCATTTGATCTTTGTAATTCTGTTATGAAGTGGACAGGACAGATATTGTCCTGGTTTTACAGAGAATTTTCTATTTTTAATTTTCCAGACAGTGTACATATTCACTGGAGAGAAAGTGAGAAAGCAGCCCTCCTGGGGATGGTCATGCTGCAGTTCCTTCTCTTCCATGTCTCCCTCTTCCCAGGGTTTTGAGCACTCATGTACACATGCCCACATACTTTTGGAGCCTATGGCTCAAACCACAGGGGACTTAAACTACGGTCAGACTTGTGCGATCCAGCTCATGTAACCACCAGGTCATGGGCTGACCCCACAGAGAGTTTTAAGTACAGAGAGCTGCAAGTTATTAAAATTTGAGCCAGCCTGTGACCTAGGGGTTGAAGGAGTCAGATCCCATATGGCGGCACTGCAATTCGAATGCTGGCCCCAGAAGCTTGAAAAACACACCGGGAGCGTGTGCTTGTGTGCCTGACATCCCAGCAGCATGAGGAAGTGGAGGAGAAGGGATTAGGCATAACCACACCACGTTCAGGGGCACCTTCTCCCTTTCTCTGTTTCTCTCTGTCTCCCTGTCTCTGGTGAACTAATGTGCCCTCAAGCAATTTTAGTAAGTTCAGGGTGTATGTGCATGCGTGCACAAAATCCCAAGAGGAGAATGGACGAGAAGGGATTAATGGGTGCTTTTTTGCTCTCGCATTTCTCTCCCTTTCTCTGGCGAGTGTGTGACCCCTATAGCAAAAATAAACATTTTTTTTTTGGGGGGGGAGAGGTTTTTTCGCTATAGGGCGCGTGCGCTCGCCAGACAGACAGAGAGAGACATAGAGACAGAAAGCGAGAAATCACCCCCCAGGGGGGATGGCCACGCCACAATCCCTTCTCCTCCATTCTCCTCTCGGGATCTTGGGCACACACACACACACGCCTGGCATGAGTTTTAAGCCACCGGGTCCAGGACGCAAACCGCAGTCGACTACGTGGGAGTTCAGCAACATAGCCATTACACTAATTGCTGGTTCCCAAAAACAAACAATTTTTTTAAGAATTACTTTATTTATTTATTTTAATTTGACCAGAGAGGGACTGTGAAAGAGAGAGAGAGAGAGAGAGAGAGAGAGAGAGAGAGAAAGTGAGAAAGCAAGCCGTCAGGTCTAGAACTTGAACCATGGTCGACCATGTGGGAGTCCAGTGCCCTTAACCACCACATCACTTACCAATCCAGCTAAAGTTTTTTTTAAAGTCATTAAAATGTATTAAGCACTTATAAAACTGTACTGAGTATTGGGCTAATTCCTTCATGCTATTTAATTCATAAAATAATTTTATTCTCATTTAATAGTTGAAGAAATAAAAGTTCAGGAAAGTTTAAGACTTGTCCAAGGTTATACAACTATTATAAAGCAAAATAAGACTTATTTTTGCCAAAGTGTTTGTGCTCTCTAGGTATTTCATCTTGTTACATAAATAGTAATACATAGACCAGGATTAAAAATCAGATGTTTTGGGAACCAGCAGTTAATATAATGGCTATGTCGCTGGACTGCCAGGTAGTCGACCGCGGTTTGAGTCCCGAACCCCATGGCTTAAATTCACGCCGGGCGCGTGTGCGTGCATGCCCAAGATCCCGAGAGGAGAATGGAGGAGAAGGGATTGCAGCGTGGTCATCCCCCCCTCCCTCCCCCCCGGAGTGATTTCTCACTTTCTGTCTCTCTGTCTCTGTCTTTCTGGCGAGCACACTCGCCCTATAGCAAAAACCTCTCCCAAAAAAAAGAAAAAAAAGGGCCAGCAGGTGGCGTGGTAGTTAAAGGTGCTGGATTCCCATGTGGTCAACTGTGGTTCAAGTCCTAAACCTGGTGGCTTGCTCTCTCACTTTCCCTCTCCCTCTCTCTCTGATAAAACTGGAAAATAATAAAGTTAAATAAAATAATTCTTTTAAAAAAAAATCAGATGTTTCGGAGCTGGCAAGAGGCCTGGTGGTTAAGGGCAGTGGGCTTCTACATGGCCGACTGCATTTCGAGTCCCGGACATAGCAGTTTGCTTTTTTCACTTTCTCTCTCTCTCTCTGTCTCTCTGTCCCTCTCTGGTCAAATTAAATGTAAGTATTTATTTATTTATTTTAATTTGACCAGAGAGGGACAGAATGAGAGTAAGAGAAACAGGGAAAGTGAGAAAGCAAACCACCAGGTCCGGGACTTAAACTGTGGTCGGCCATGTAGGAGTCCAGCGCCTTTAATCACCATGCCACCTGATGGCCCCCATGCTTAGAACACTTTTAACATTATAGGCTAAACTCAGAGATCCTGTTGTTTACTGGCATCTTTCATTTGTGGGTGAGTAATGCAAACATAATTAAAATCTGAATATTTTAAAGTATGAGAATACAATTTGTATATTTGCAGGTTGTGAATGCCTTCTGCAGGCAAACATCTCCTGAGATGAAGGGGAAGGTGCTCACCCGGTTAAAGCACATTGCAGAACTGCAGAAAATCCTAGAAGAGTACTTGGCAGGTAAGGGAAGTAAGTGTTCTGTGGTAGTAGCACTAACAGGTCAGTTGTGAGCGATGAAGAACTTAGCTTTGGGACCAGTAGGTGGCGTGGTAGTTAAGGTGCTGGGCCCCCACATGGCCGACCGTGGTTCAAGCGCAGGATCTGGTGGCTTAAAACTCATACCAGGCAAGTGTGTCTGTGTGCCCAAAATCCTGGGAAGAGAATGGAGGAAAAGAAGGGATTGCGGAGTGGCCACCCCCCCTGGGGGGTTATTTCTTGCTTTCTGTCTCTCTGTCTCTGTCTGTCTGGCGAGTGCACACGCCCTATAGCAAAAACCTCTCTAAAAAAAAACCCCAACATTCAGCCATGTGGGCTTCAGCCACCTTAACCACCATACCACCACACCATCCACTGGCCCCAAGACAACCCCTCATGCACAATGTGCATTTTATTTCTTTACTTATTTCTTTATCTTTTATTTTCTTATTTTTTTTTTTACGTTTAATCACCATACCTCTTTATAGCATACAAAATGAGTCTTCCTAGCACTAATATACTGTATTAGTCCTGTCAAAGGTATTAGCATGTATATCAGTAACAGATAATATTTTACTTTCGTGTCTTTTAAATGTTTCACTTTTTTCCTCCTTGATTCTCTCCCTTTCGCACTGCACCTAAGTGACATTTAAAAAAATTTATTTATGGGGACCAGCAGATGGTGTGGTGGTTAAGGTACTGGACACTCCCACATGGTTGATTATGGTTTGAGTCCTGGTCCTGGTGGCTTGCTTTCTCACTTTTTCTCTCTCTCTCTGTTTCTCTCTGGTCAAATTAAAATAAATAAATGTATAAATGAAATTATATAGTTATTTTTTCATTGATTTATTTATTTTTAATTTTATTTTATTTTTGTGATCATTATTTAAAATTTTTGCTATAGGTTATGTGTGCTCACCAGAAAAACAGAGAGAGGGAAAGTGAGAAAGCAAGCCACCAGGTTCATGACTCAAACCTCAGTCAGCCATGTAGGAATCCAGCACCTTAACCATCAGACTTCCTGCTGGTCCTTATTTTTCTTATTTTTTAATTTGCTATAGGGCATGTGCACTCACCAGGGAGAGGTACAAGGAGGGGAAGAGGGAAAAAGAAAGAAAGCGAGAGAGAGGGAGAGAAAGTGAGAAAGCTGTGGGCCAGATGTGGGGCTCAAGCTGTGGCTGGCCACGTGGGAGTCCAGCACCTTAGCCACCATGCCACTGCTGGTCCCCAAGTGACATTGTTAACGGGTATATCCGTGTTACTCCTATTGTCACCTCTGAGTGCTCTTGTCACTTAGTAAAAAGCATAAAACACTGGTTGGGTTGTTATAACAGTTTTTGCTGCTTTGGAGGTCATTCCATGACCTTCGCCTTCCTGGGAATAGTTAAAAGCCAAGAGTAAAGATGATTTAAGTAATGGATTGTTTTAAAGTGCCGGCATGATTTTCTAGGGAAAATATAGAGCCTTTTTTGAGGACTTTATCCAAAATAACTTTGTTTAAAACAAACTATGTGACCCAATATTGTTACTAGATTTTAAATTTAAGTTTCTTTATTTTTAGTCTTTACCTGCCTTTTTAAAAGTATTATTATGTAAAATGATTTTATATTTATTGACTATAATCGGTAGTGTGATATTCCTGTAAGTTATCTTTGGCCATTTTGCTATGCCAAAAACAATGTTGGATGACTTGAGTGTGTCTTACAAATATTAAGTCATGCTTCGTAATTTTTTTTTTTGGAGAGGTTTTTTGCTATAGGGTGCGTGCGCTCGCCAGACAGACAGAGAGAGACATAGAGACAGAAAGCAAGAAATCACCCCCCAGGGGGGATGGTCACGCCGCAATCCCTTCTCCTCCATTCTCCTCTCGGGATCTTGGGCACGCACGCACACGCGCCCAGCGTGAGTTGTAAGCCACCGGGTCCGAGACGCGAACCACGGTCGACTACGTGGGAGTCCAGCGACATAGCCATTACACTAACTGCTGGTTCCCATGCTTTGTAATTTTGAGAAGTAGGTTTTAGCCAACTGGATGATGGGATTCCAAGTCTGTCATATAGTTGACTCTTGACTAATGGAGGAGTTGGGGCACCAAACCCCCACCTCATTTAAAAATTTGAGTATAACTTTTTGACTTCCCAAAACGTCCCTGTTTGTTTGTTTGTTTGTTTATTTAAATTTGACCAGAGCAATACAGAGAGAGAAAGAGAGGGAAAGTGAGAAAGCAAGCTGCCAGGTCTGGGACTTGAACTGCGATCAGCCATGTGGGAGTCCAGCACCCTTAAACACCATGCCACCTGCTGGTCCCAATAGCCTACTGTTGATCAGAAACCTTATAATAACGTATACAGTCAATTAAACCTATTTTGTTTGTTACATAAGTAGTAAACTAGGGGAAGAAAATGTTATTAAGAAAGTAACAAGGGGGACCAGCAGATGGCATAATGGTTGCATCACTGGATTCCCACGTAGTCGATCACGGTTCAAGTCCTGGACATGGTGGCTTACACTCATGCCAGGAACATGTGCGTGCATGCCCAAGATCCCGAGAGGAGAATGGAGGAGAAGGGATTGCAGCATGGCCATCCCCCCTGGGGGGTGATTTCTCGCTTTCTGTCTCTGTCTCTCTCTGTCTGTCTGGTGAGCACACTCACTGCAAAAATCTCTCTTTAAAAAAAAAAAAAAATCCACGTTTATGAAGCCACACAGTTCACATGTGTATATGGTTGATATATCCTGAGCTGCTTTCTGCTGTCTGTTTCAGTCGCCCCAGACTGTGTTCCTCCTCTTGCAAACTTCGACTTGGAAACTTTAGATATAACACCTCATACCAGTACTGCTGTTTCTGCCAAAATGAGAAGAGGAAAGATAGGTATGTTTTTTTCTTCTCACCTTCTGTCTCTGTGCAATACACTGAATTAACTAAAAGGTTACATGTATCAAAGCATGGGTGATTGGAGAGGTGATGTAATCAGACCCTTTCTTTAGCAAGGTTATAAATGCGCTATACTGTAGGGTTATCACATTACCTTTTTACCTCTGGGTTGTTCCCCAAGGGCAAGTGTGATTATTGATTACTCGAGTCACTTTTTTCTTTTTGAAACATAAGGAGGAAGGAAACGAAAAGCAGATGGCAGCAAAACATCCTCCCCTGACACACTTTCTAAGGAGGATAATTCAGTTTCAAAGGAAGATAATTCAGAATGTGACCCTACACCATCTGATAAGAGCCGTGATAAGGTATTGGAATGATGGGTTTCTGTGAGCTATACAGTTGTCCAGTGAGCTGAACAGAAGGGCCAGCTTGCTCTTCGAATTTTACAAAGGGAAAAATTAGGGGTAGAGAGGCAAGTAAACTCTTAGGCCCTGGAGTCACCCTCTAGAAGTAGCACAGTTTGGAATAGACTTGAAGTTTTTATCCCTGGTACATACTGTGAATTGCTTTTTCTCATTATGTCCTTGAATGTTCTACTCCCTTTTTCACACCCCAGCAGTACTTTGAATTCTCTTGTAGCAATTATCAAATGCTGTCTTGGGATGGACGTAGTTCACTATATTCTTGTTTTGCCTGTTTCCCCATCTGATTCCAGACTACTAGCTTTTCACTGAGGCATGGCTGCATGGTACGGTTTCTGGTAATGACGGATGGCCATGCCCCTCGTCTGTAACTGTACCATTCGTAGCACAGGTCTCGTGTGTCTGGGGAATTGCCCGGACTACGTGGATCCCACTTGCTTCTGCTTTTCAGCTATCATTTATTGTGTATGTCTCCTCTAACCCTCCTGCAAACCCACAGTGGCATTAACAGCCACATTTGATAGATGAGGAAAGTAAGACCCAGAGATGGTAAGTGATGTGTCCAGGCTTGCATAGTTTCACAAGTACTCGAGCTGGTATTTGACACCTGCTCTTTCTGGCCCCTGAGCTCTTTTCTGTACTTTATCATAATGCCTCGACTTGCCTAATAGATCTCACCCCTAAGTTAAACTAACCACGGGTCTTGATGTGCGGCCTGTATACCCATACTAAATGAAGAGTTCTCTCTCAGGAAGTTTAGGGACTTCAGTGAAAGGGGGATGGTGATGGGTGAAAATGTAGCTTTTTGCATAAAATGAATGCATTTTGAAATATTCACTAAAAATTACATTAAGGTAGAAGATGATTTATTCTGTTGGTTGTTGCACCCCCAGGAGGTCACAGGGAAGGAGGAAAAGGCATCCGTGTTACTGCAGAATTACCATGCTTTCTTCCGCGAGCTGGACATTGAGGTCTTCTCTATTCTGCATTGCGGACTCGTGACCAAGTTCATCTTAGATACTGAAATGCACACTGAAGTGAGTGACAGACGGGGATCTCAGATCTCAGAGCTTAATCTTCCTTCAGAACATTTCTCAGCTCTCGAATTATCTCAAAAAGAACACCCTGACATTAGGAGATGTTAGGTTCTGACTTCAGCAGCCTTTCTAGGGCCAGCCAGTGGCACGGTGGTTAAGGTGGAGAGAAGGGAAGTGAGAAAGCACCACCCCATGTGGCATGGTCATGCCACCATCCCTTCTCCTCTGTTTCTCCTTTGGAGTTTTGGGGCCCTCAGTGTATACACAGCATACACAGCATATACACACCTGCTGTGTTCTTTGAGCTGCCGTGTCCAGGACAGTCAGCCCTGAGAGATGCAGCCACCTTAACCACCAGTGACTGGCTGACCTAACAGCAGCCACCTTAACCACCAGTGACTGGCTGACCTAACAGCAGCCACCTTACATCACCTTTGTAGAGGATCACTGTTCTGGTTCATAGAGCTCAGTGCCGTTTTCAGTTCTCCATGACATTTGCTCAGCATCCAGCAGCTGTTCGCTGAGGCATGTGTGTGTGTGCGAGGTAGTACATGTAGCATGATGCTTTCCCTCGGATAACTCTTTTTTTGGTTAAAGAATTATTTATTTCTTTATTTCCATTTGTTCTTAGTATATTTTAATTTTACCAGAGAGAGAGAAAAAGGAAAGGTGAGAAAGCAAGCTGCCAGGTCTGAGACTCGAACTATGGTCGGCCATATGGGAATCCAGGGCTTTTAACTACCACACCACTTGCCGGCCCCGCCTCCAAATAATAATCCAAGTCAGGATGTAAAAATAACTAGTAGTACTTGTTTTATTGATGATGTGTGTTATGTTAATGGTCTGAACCAAGTACCAGTGAAACTCTGAAAATAATGTTTATAATGTAATTGGGAGTAGAAGACATATTCATAGAAAAAGTAAGTTTTGATAGGGGATTTCACCATGGAATAGAATTTCTCCAGGTTAAAAGAAAATTGAAGTTGCATGTATTTTTACTTGATAGTTATAAGAATGTAGATTAGACAGTATTTCGTTGTTACTTTATTTCCTGTTTTTAATTGCCAGAGAATGCCCGTGCTCACCAGAGAGAAACGGTGTGGGCGTGTGCGCACTCTGTGGGGGAGTGCTTTCTTTTTCTCTGGTGAGCACAGGTGCCCTCTGGCAATTAAAAAGGAAAGGTATGCTCCTAATCTACACTGTCTTGGACTCCAATTTTTTTCTCTGTCATTATCAGATTCTTAATCATTGAAAATGTGTTTTTATTTTGGAAATGCTTGACTTTTTAATTAGTTGATGAGGTGTAATAGCTATTCTTCTTATGAGATGGGAAAAGTTTCCCCTTTTTTGATAGAAGTCAGATTCTCCATCCATCGGGAAGAGAGAGCATGTCATATACCACCAAACACGAGGAGGACATTCCTGGAATTATGCCCCCCTCTTCTCTGACAGGCTGCCGAAGTTGTGCAACTCGGGCCCCTGGAGCTGCTTTTCTTGCTGGAAGACCTCTCCCAGAAGGTGGAGAACATGCTGACACCTTCTGTTACCAGGAGGATCCCCTTCCTGAAGGTTGGTGCAGGCAGAAGCGTAGGACCTGGGGTTTGTGAATTTGAAAACAGAGCGGTCTTAGTAGTGCATAAGTTGTCTCTTCCTGGCATTGTGTTTGGGTCACTGGTTATTACAGTGACTACCCTACTGCCCAGCCATGCTTACCTGGCCTTAAAAAGGAACTCTGGGGTCTGCCAGTGGCATGGTGGTTAAGGCACTAGGATTCCCATTTGACTGACCACGGTTCAAGTCCTGGACCTGACGTCCTGTAAGTCATTCTGGGAGAGTGTGTGTGTGTGTGTGTGTGTGTCTGTGTGTGTCTGTGTGTCTGTGTGTCTTTGTCTGTGTATGCCCAAAGTTCCAAGAGGAAAATGGAGGAGAAGGGATTATGATGTGACCATTTCTCCAGGGGATGATTTCTTACTTTCCCTCTTTTTCTGGTACATGCTCACACCCTATGACAAAAATCTTTTAAAAGCAAACAAGAAAAGCAACTCAGATCCAACTGGTGGCATGTGGTGTGATGGTTAAGGCAGCTGGATCCCACTTGTCCAACTTTATGGTTTGAGTCACAGACGAAGTGGCTTGAGGAACATGCCAGGCACACGTGCATGCATGCCCACAATCCGAAGAGGGGATTGCAACGTAGCCATTCCCCCAGGGGCTGTTTTTTTCACCTTCCCTTTATCTCTGTTTTTCTCCAGCCCATACACGCACCTTATAGCAAAAGCTAAAAAAAAGAAAAAGGAGTTCCGAAACAGATGAAACAAAAATGGCACACAAAACAAGAAATTTTATTTGTGTGTGTATGTGTGTGTGTGTGTGTGTGTATACACACAAAAATAAACACTTTTTTTTCTATTTTTTGCTATAGGGCATGTGCACTCACTGGAAAGACAGAGAGAGACAGAGAGAGAAGTCAGAAGTCACTCACCAGAGGAGGTGGCCATACCACAATCCCTTCTCCATTCTCCTCTTGGGGTTTTGGGCACACATGAACATACACCTGGCATGAGTTTCAAGCCTTCTGGTCTGGGACTTGAACTACGGTTGGCCACTTGGGAGTGTAGTTCCTTAACCACTATGCCATCTGCAGGCCCAAGAAATATATTTCTCAATGTTCTGAACATCTTTGGTCAGGTTTCGGTTTTAAAAGCCCCTAAACTAAGCCTGTGTCCGAGCCTCAGGATAGTAATTGACTGGCTGTAGAGGCTAGAACTTCAGTGCTTGTACAATGAATAAATGTACATGTGGCACCTGGGGGCATCATTGGATGGTACAGTCCACAGACTGTGGAAGTGTTGGTGATGATATGTAAACGTGGGGCCAGCCAGTGGCGTGGATAAGATAGCAAGATCTCTCAAGGCCAACTGCACAACAGAAGTCCTGGACCTAGTGGCTTGAAAAACACCAGGTGTGTGTGTATGTGTACATGCCCACAATCCTGATGGGAGAATGGAGGAGAGAGCACTGTGGCCCAGCCGACTCCCCTGGGAGGGTGCTTTCTCACTTTCCTTCTCTCTCTCCCCTCTGTCTCTCTCCAATAAGCACATGCACCAATTTTTTTTTTAATTTTAAATATGAATAAATTCAGTTACTTGGTTTTTTCCTTCTTTGTGCTCAACTATTTGCTCTACGTTCTTGTTAACCTAAATGATTTTCTACTTTTGTGTGAGCTTTTATCTCATTAGTTGTGATGGGTTCTATACTTTCAATCAACCACTATTTTTACTCTGCAAAAGTCAGTCTTTCTGTTATTTGACGATGGACCCAAATTTTTATCTCAGAAAGTCTTAGGCGAGCAACTCATTTCTCCCATCCACTCCTACTCAGTCACACAGGGATGACAGAGTTCCATAAGGAACTGTTAATTTCAGAAAAGCTACACAGCCGTTTTTCTCCATAACTCTGAATTTATTCCAGAATAAAGGAAGCCGGAATGTCGGGTTCTCACATCTTCATCAGAGATCTGCCCAAGAACTTGCTCGTTGTGTTGTTCAGCTGCTGACCCCAATGTGTAACCACCTGGAGAACATTCACAACTATTTTCAGGTCAGAAGACTAGCTTATCATTTCAGAGACTTAGAAGCCACTAAGTCAACATGAGATTTCATTTTCGATTGAGAAAAAAAGTGAAGGAAAATGAAGACAATTTGCTAGAACAAGTGTCCTAAAATCATGTTCTGTTTTAGTGCTTAACTCCTGATAGTGATGGTGTGGTTGACGGCCCAGCAGTGAACGATCAGGAGTACCACGTAATGTCTTCCTGCTATCAGAGGCTCCTGCAGGTCTTCCATGGGCTCTTTGCTTGGTGAGTATGCGGGAAGCAGGCTCAGGAGAGAGACATGAGTATGCGTTTACTTTTACTTGCCAGTCAGTCACCAGGACACTAAGAGACAGGAAATAAAGGGAAAGCCCCAAACCCTTATGTAAATATGGTTCTTTATTCTCTTTGGAGTGTTTGGTATCATGGTATCATTTCATTTGTTCGTACACTGAGTCTTACGGAATCACTATTGATAGCCCATTTGACAAAGTCGGTGACTTGCCAGCTAGCTTTATAATAAATGTGGCCCTTTGATTCTTAGCCCAATTTCCCATAGCAAGCTGTCTATAGCACTGGGGACTGTTACTTAAAAAGATGTTATTAGATGGCATGGTGGTTAAGGGTGCTGGACTCCCCCATGGCTGACCGCTGTTCGAGTCCCACATCTGACAGCTTGTTTTCTCACTTTACCCCCACCCAACCCCCCCTCTCTTTCCCTCTCTGGTCAAATTATAAATAAATAAATAAATAAAGTTAAATAAAATAATTCTTTTTAAATAAAAGTTGTTATTAAGGGATTGTGAATGGCAGGAGATATGGTGGTTAAGGCAGCTGGACTCCCACATGGCTGACCATGGTTCAAGTCCTGGACCTGGCAGCTTGCTTTCTCTTCCTTCTCTCTGTCTGCCTCTGGTCAACTTCAATAAAATAAAAAAATACAATAATGACAATGGGGACTAGCAACTGGCGTGGTGGTTAAGTCACTGGACACTCCCACATGGCCAGCCATAGTCCAAGTCCCGGACTTGGTGGCTTGATTTCTCACTTTCTCTCTCTCTCTCTCTCTCTCTCTCTCTCTCTCTCTCTCTCTCGTCAAATTAAAATGAATGAATGAATTCATAAAATTAAATAAATAATTCTTTAAAAAATAATAATGACAAATAAAATAAAATAATTCTTTAAAAAAATAAAGTTGTTATTAAGGGATATGGCATAATGGCATAATGGTTACATCGCTGGACTCCCACGTAGTCAACCACAATTCAAGTTCCAGACCTGGCAGTTTAAAACTCACTCCAGGTGAATGTATGTGCCTGCCCAGAGTCCTAAGAGGAGGACTTTGAATTGAGGGAAAGGGATTGCGGCATGGCCATCACCTATGGAGGGTGATTTCTCACTATCTGTCTCTGTCTCTCCATCAAGTGCTGCATCCTATAGGAAAAAAATATATCTCTAGAAAATAAAAAGTTGTTATTAAATAAGTTGTAAATAATTCCAGAATATATGCTAAAGCGGTCAACACAGTGTGAGCTGGGGTACTTTGGGACACCTTCATGGAAGCAGTGGGACTTGATCAAGCCCTTGAAGGGTAGATGTCCTTTAGGAAGGTAAAGGAAGGCACTGGAAGGCACAGCATGAATAAATGAGGGAAGTCTCCCCCAAGTACTTTGGTCCCTCAGGGCGAGGCCCTGACTCCTCTGTTCTCAATAGTCAGGTTTTCTGAGCAACCTTTTAACCCAGCCTAGATCTATGCTAAAGGCCAGCCCGTGACCTGGTAGTTAAGGGAGCTACAGCCCACATAGCTGATCCCCCATGGTTAGTGTCCTGGACCTGGTAGCTTGAAAAACACACTCGGGGGCTAGCAGGTGGTGTGGTGGTTAAGGGCGCTGGATTCCCACATGGCACTTCGAGGGCTGGACTTGGTGGCTTACTTGCTTTCTTTCCCTTTCCCTGTCTTTCTCTAGTCAAATTAAAAAATAATAAATAAAATTAAATAAATAAATTTATAAAATAAAAAGAAAGAAAACCACACTGGGTAGATGTGAATGTGTACCCAAACTCCTGAAACGAGGGAGAAATGGAGGAGAAGGGATTATGGCATGACCATACCCCATGGTGGTGGGTGCTTTCTCCTCCTCCTCCCCCCATGAACACGCACATGGTCTGGAAATTAAAAAAAAAAAAAAATATGCTAAAATTTGTTTTCTGAGCTATAGACATTTATATCCAGCTGCCTACTCAACACCCCCATAGATGTGTCATTGACACCTCAGACTCATCACATCCAGGATGGAGTATGTGTCATCCTTAACCACCTCTCCTTCAGCTAGCTCTGCCTGGCTCAGTAAATGGCACCACCAGCTGCGCAAGCCAGAAACCTGGAGTTATTGTTTGTTCCTCCCTCTACTCCCCGCCCTTCCTCCCACATCTGATCCCCAAATTGTGTTGATTTTATCTTCTAGATAAGATAGAACCATCTGTCCCTCTCTCCTCTGCTCCCAGATTGCCATCTTCTCTCACCTGGGTTAGTTTCGTTTCCCAGTCGGTCTGCCTCCACTTGTCCTCCCTCAGCCCATTCTTCTCAGAGCAGTTAGAGTGACTTTCCCATGTCAAACCCACCTTGAGTTCATACTCTTTTATTTATTTATGTTTTAGTCATCGCCAGAGGGTGCACGCACTCCAGAGACAGAGAGGAAGATGAAGGAAATACCCCCTGTGGGGCACAGTCATACAACAACCTCTTCTCCTCCACTTCTTTATCTTGCCAGGATTTGGGACGTGCATGCATATTGCCTGGCGTGTTTCTCAAGCTGCCGGGGCCAATGCTTAAAGCACACGTTTGGCCATGTGGGATCCAGCTCCCTTAACCACCAGAACATGGCCTGGCCCAGGGTTCACACTTCCTTACCTGGGTTCTGAGGTATACTGTCTGATACCTGCTATTTCGGTACCGTCTTGCACTTTGCCTCCAGCCGTACGGAGTGAATTTGAGCACCCTCATAGCTTTTGCCCGGAAAGCTTCACACATCCTTATCCACCTACCAGGGCCCCAACCCTTCTTTATCGCCAGCCTTTTATGACTGGTTTAATCTCTTGAGATACATCTTTCTTAGAGAGGTACCTTCCCCTTAGGCCAGGTAAGCCTCCTTTTTGCCTCCCTGATCCCTGGTTCTCTCCTAACACTCTGGCAACCTTTTATGATAAAACATCACTTTTTAAAAAAAGAATTATTTAACTTTATTTAGTTATTTTAATTGACCAGAGAGGGACAGAATGAGAATGCAAGAGAGAGAGGGAAAGTGAGAAAGCAAGCCACCAGGTTTGGGATTTGAACCATGGTTGGCCATGTGGGAGTCCAATGCCCTTAACCACCGTGCCACCTGCTGGCCCCAAAACATCACATTTTTTTATAATCACTTGTTCATCTGTCTTCCTTACTGGACTGTGAGTTCCAGGAAAGCAAGTATCATTTCATATCCTCAGTGCTTAAAGGCATTGCCTGACGATAGATTTGAGCAGTTTATCAAGGAAATTTGTAGATGGAAAGTAACTATGTGAAAGGATGTTCATGAGTAGTTATTAAGGAAAGGCAAGTTAGCAGCACAGTGAGATAGCACAGCACACTTACTAGCGTGGCTAAATTAACAAGACTTACTATAGCAAATGTTGTCGAGAACATAAAGCCCTGGAATTTTCACATGCTGCTGGAGGGACTGGAAAATGGTATAACCACTTTGGGGAAAAGGTTTGGTAGTTTCTTAAAAAGTTAGCCATACACCTACCATATGACTTAGCCGTTCCACCCCGGGGTGGTTTCCCAAGAGAAGGGATTTGAACCAAAGTGTATGTCCACATGTATTTATAGCAGTCTCATTTGAATAGTCATACTGGAAATAACACACGTGGCCATCAGCTGGTGGGCATGTAGACAAACATTGTGGTCACAGAAAACAAATCAGGGGTTGCCTAGCATCAGAGAGGGTGGAGGGAGAGGGAGATGGCCAGGGGGCACGAGTACATCTCTAAAACTGCTGGGGAAGAATTCTGACACCTCGTAGAACCTTAGAATACAGTTCATGAAAAGAGGGATGACTCCTGCTGGTGTGTAGATGTTTCCAGAGGAGGACAAGGTCTTAGATTTTGCTGGACATTGCAGGTCGGGCAGAATTTATTATTTTTATTTTTTAAAAGAGATTTTTGCTAGAGGGTATGTGTGTACACCAGAGAGACCGAAAGTGAGAAATCACCCTCCAGGGGGGATGACCACACTACAATCCCTTCTCCATTCTCCTTTCGGGATCTTGGGCATGCACGCACGCACACACTCCCCACATGAGTTTTAAGAGGCCAGGTCTGGGATTCAAACCATAGCCAACTATTTTGGAGTCTAGCAACATAACTATTACACCATCTGCCAGCCCCCATCAAACAGAATTCAGATGTTGTCCAGGGAAGCAGTTTGAGAGTTCTGATTTCATGACGTAATGAAAGCAGGGGTTTGGGAAAACCCTTTTGGCAGCAGTGCACAGAACAGATTGGAGAGGGATGCCGACAGACCAGTCAAAAGGTGCCCTGGCGGGAACCAGCAGTTAATATAATGGCTATGTCACTGGACTCCCATGTAATCGACCGCGGTTTGTGTCCCGGACCCGGTGGCTTAAAACTCACGCCGGGCGCGTGTGTGTACGTGCCCAAGATCCCGAGAGGAGAATGGAGGAGAAGGGATTGCGGCGTGACCATCCCCCCGGGAGGTGATTTCTCGCTCTCTGTCTCTCTGTCTTTCTCTGTCTGTCTGGCGAGCGCACGCGCCCTATAGCAAAAACCTCTCAAAAAAAAAAAAAAAAAAAAAAAAAAAAAGGTGCCCTGGTCTGTGCACGTGGTGAGGGGCTGGCTTAGCGTGATGGTCGTGGCTGGGAAAGGAAGGGGACTATGAGGGTAATCCTAAGGCAGGGTGTCCAAACGTACTGTGGAAGAAGAGATGTTTCTTAGCAAGCACCTCCTAACTATGGACGAGTCATTGAGTAGCAATTGGACAGAATTATTCCTGTGTTTTTGGAGAAGACTGAGACTTACCTATAAAATGTTTTAGAATGAAGAAGAGCATTTTCTCCTCCTTGGAAACAAACCTGTGAGGACTTACGGAAAGACGTCTGGGAGTACTTGAACCTCCAATTCAGTACTTAAAGCTATGACTAAATGAGAATATTTTTAATTTTTTTAAGAGAGATTTTGCGGGACCAGCAGTTAGCATAATGGCTATGTCACTGGACTCCCATGTAGTTGACTGCGGTTCGAGTCCCAGACCCAGTGGCTTAAACTCATGCTGGGCGTGTGTGCATGCGTGCCTAAGATCCCGAGAGGAGAATGAAGGAGAAGGGATTGCGGCGTGGCGATTTCCCCTGGGGAGTGATTTCTCGCTTTCTGGCGAGCGCACACGCCTTATAGCAAAAAATAAATAAGTATGCACTTGCTAGAGAGACAGAAAGTGTGAAATCACACCCCCCCCCCCCCGGGGGGGATGGCCAAACCTACAATCCCTTCTCCTCCATTTCCCTCCTGGGATTTTTTGCATGTGCGCACAAAATCCCGAGTTTCAAGCCACCATGTCTGGAACTCAAACCCTGGTTGGCCGTGTGGGAGTACAACACCTTAACCACTGCACCACCTGCTGAGTACTTTCAATGCATGAGTATTTCCAGTGCTTCTTTTTTTCCGCACTCTTTTGACTTATTGATGGTACTAAGTAGAGACTACAATTCTCAAATGTTGTCCAAGTAATCTTCTTGAAACTAAGCTAAACCCTTACTTTGACTTGCCCTTAGGAGCGGATTTTCTCAGCCTGAAAATTTTAATTTACTGTACTCAGCCCTTGGTGTCCTCACTAACCGAATGAAGCAGGGAGAACAAGACCAGCCCTTGGAGGAACTGCTCAGGTGAGTAAGACTGTATGTCCCAGATTGTTGTCCCAGAAACTCCTAGGAACAAAACTGACAAAAATTTATGAAAATAGCTTGGGTGCTTCCCAATAGTTGTGAAAGAAATTGATATTTTTACAGTAGTTACTTTTTCTCAGTATACAAACTTCACTAAATATTCTGATAAACCCCGAAGCTTTAGAAACCCATAAACAAATGGTGCTAAATCTTCATGCATACATTGGCCCATAAAGTCTACCTTGTCAGGTATGATGATAGAAACATAACCTTCTATGATCAGCTCTTTTTTTTATTATTATTATTTATTTTATTTTTTATTTATTCATTCATTTATTTTTTAATTTGACCAGAGAGAGACAGGACGAGAGTGAGAGAGAGAGGACGTGAGAAAGCAAGCCACCAGATTCAGGACACAAACTGCGGTCGGCCATGTGGGAGTGTCCAGCACCTTAACCACCACACCGCCTGCTGGTCCCTATGGTCAGCTCTTGATGATGAGGGACCCACCCCGGCTCCTAGCAGGGTTAGATACTTAAGCAGCAGCTAGTTATACTGATGTTCTCAGCCGACTGGGTTAGCAGTCGAAGTTCATCATCCCTGCCAATAGTGCAGGGACTTAATTTAAACGGAGTACTTTTAATTTACTTGACCTCCTCACAGTCAATCAGAAATTGGCTCTGGTTGTTTTTTGTTGTTTTTTGGAGAGGTTTTTGCTATAGGGCGTGTGCGCTCGCCAGACAGACAGAGACAGAGAGACAGAAAGCGAGAAATCACCCCCCCCGGGGGGATGGCCACACCGCAATCCCTTCTCCTCCATTCTCTTCTCGGGATCTGGGGCACACATGCACATGCGCCCGGCGTGAGTTTAAGCTACCAGGTCCAGGACTCGAAACGTGGTCAACTACGTGGGAGTCCAGCAACATAGCCATTATACCAACTGCTGGTCCCTAAACAGTGTGTTTCTTGAGGCTTTCAGGAACAAATCATTTACCCAGGGCTGCACACTTTAGCAAGGTACTTGGCTTTCTTTGTACAGATGACCCCATCCAGGCCAGCATTTCATCCATGGGGCTCTCTTCTGCCCTGGCTTTCTCTGTACAAAGATAAAGTTTTTTTTTATTTATTTATTTTTATCAAAATTTACAGAACAAGTTCACTACTAAAGCACCTGAAAGGAAGAGAACTCCGATTAGGCCGTCAAACACTTAAGGGTGACGCGGGCAACTCATGTGGACTTAAACGTATCCGTAATGTGGGCAATGCTGTTGTGTTTTCCCTTATCTCGTTACAGCCAGAGCTTCCACTACTTGCAGAATTTCCAGCACAGCATTCCCAGTTTCCAGTGTGCTCTGTATCTCGTCAGACTTCTGATGGTCATTTTGGAGAAATCGACATCTCCTGCTCAGAACAAAGAAAAAATTGGTAATGGGCCCAGGTCCTTTTCTGTTATTCATGAACAGAATGAATAATTCACAGTTATGGGGCCAGCAGGGCATGTGGTAATTAAGGCACTCCCATATGACCGACCACAGTGCAAGGCCCAGACCTAGAAGCTTGCTTTCTCACTTCCCCTCTCTCTCGTCTATCTCTGGTGAGCACACATGCCCTATAGCAAATTAAAAATAAAAATAACATTAAATAAATAATTCCTTTCTTTTTTGGGGGGGGGGGGGGGCAGAGGTTTTTGCTATAGGGCGCATGCACTCGCCAGACAGAGACATAGAGACAGAAAGCGAGAAATCACCCCCCAGGGGGGATGGTCACGTCGCAATCCCTTCTCCTCCATTCCCCTCCCGGGATCTTGGGCACGCACGCACACGCGCCCAGCGTGAGTTTTAAGCCACCGGGCCCGGGATGCGAGCTGCAGTCGACTACGTGGGAGTCCAGCGACATAGCCATTACGCTAACTGCTGGTTCCCAATAATTCCTTTTAAAAAAATTTATTTATTTAATTTTATTTATTCATTCATTTATTTTAATTTGATCAGAGAGAGATACACAGAGAGAGAGAGGGAAAGCGAGAAAGCAAGCCACCAGGTCTGGTACTCGAACCACAGTCGGCCATGTGGGAGTGTCCAGCACCTTAACCACCATGCCACCTGCTGGTCCCCAAATAAATAATTCCTTAACATATATATAGATAATGTATACTTGTAAACTTGAGGCTATATATAGAAAGTTTTACATACAAATTCTCACATAGCTTGGTCAAGTCCTTTTGCTGTGGTAAGAAGGACATTGTCCCAGAAGGAGCTATAACTGACTTCTGCTGGCATTGCTTAGTCTGTTGTATTAGACCTACAGGCTAGATCATTTTCTGTTTTGCTTAAGTTTAGTTATATCTTTCCCTTTAAAAAAAGAAATTTCTGGGACCAGCAGATGGCGTAATGGCTATATCACTGAACTCCCATGTGATCGACCGCAGTTCGAGTCCCAGACCCGGTGGCTTGATCACATAGGGCGTGTGCGTGTGTGCCCACGATCCCGAGAGGAGAATGCAGGAGAAGGGATTGCAGCGTGGCCATCCCCCGGGGAGAGTTTCTCTTTTTCTCACTGTCTCTTTCTCTGTCACTCTTTGGCAAGTGGATGCGCCCTATGGCAAAAACCTTAAAAAAAAAAACCAGAGAGAGATTTGGTCTGAACCTGTGTGTGTCCACTGCTGTTGGCCTTCCCAGTGGGAACAAGGTTGGCCTGCCCCCTGCCCTGCAGTGTTCTTTTTCTCTGTGTGTGTCTGTTGGATGTTGATGCTTATGTGTTTCAGAATGTGTCAAGAGTAGATGTGAATTTTAGAGAGCTTTTTTTTTTTGAGAGAGACTTTTGCTATAGGGCAGATGCTCTCATCAGAGAGACAGAAATACAGAAAGCGAGAGATGCCACACTACGATCCTTTCTCCTTTATTTTTCTCTTGGGATTTTGGGCATGTGTGCACACACTCCTGGTGTGAGTTTTAAGCCCTCGGGTCTGGGACTCGAACTGAGGTCGGCTAAGTGGGAGTCCAGTGATGTAACCATTACACCATCTGCTGGTCCCCAGAGGGCTTAATTTTTAGTATAAAGGTCAGTGAAGCAGGAATGCAGCAACTTTTAAAACGTTGCCTGTTAGACCAATCCTTTTGATCGATAATCATCCCCCCAAGCCTGAGAGTCAGCGGTGAGGCCAGTTTCCTGTAATGAGATGTCTCTGTCTTGTTTCCCACAGCTTCCCTGACTAGACACTTCCTCTGTCGAGTGTGGCCGACGGGGGAGAAGGAGAAGAGCAGCATCTCTAATAACCAGCTCCACAACTTGTTCTGGTGAGAGGCCCGTCCTTCCTAGTGAGCCAGACAGCCTTCTCCCATTTCATTTCTGCTGGGGTCCCTCATCTGTCACAGACTGAAAAGTTACCTTTGTTGAGGGGAATTTGAAAGCAATAAAGTAGTTTTAAAATAAAGACAATTTAGAATATGCATATCTTAAGATCCTATAGTTCTGTGTTTGTTTTTGAAGGTTTTTTTTGTTTGTTTGTTTGTTTGTTTTTTGCCATAAGGGTACTTGCACTCGCCAGAGAAAAACAGAGAGAGACAGTGAGAGAAAAAGTGAGAAATCACTCCCCTAGGCAGGGATGGCCACATTGCAATCCCTTCTCCACCATTCTCCAGGGATTCTGGGAACACACGCACATGTGCTTGGGTCTAGCCACCTGCTCAAGGATTCAAACTGTCGGCCATCTGAAAGTCCAACATTGTAACCACTACGCCACCTGCTGGCCCCATATAGTTCTGTTTCACTCTGACAGCTAGCTCGTTATTGTTAAATCAAATCATAGAGGGAGCAGAGGGGTCAGCAGTCATATCCTCCCATCGCCTACCATATCTGAGACACATCTGCTACTTCTGAGGTATCTAATTCAATCGCCAGTTGAGGCTTCATTTATTTTACTTACCCCCTGGCAAATATTGGCAATTTTTTTTTTATTATTAAAAATAAATGCCATGTGGGACCAGCAGTTGGCATAATGGCTATGTCACTGGACTCCCATGTAGTCAACCACAGTTCGAGTCCCGGACCTGGTGGCTTAAACTCACACCAGGCGCATGTGCGTGTCTGCCCAAGATCCCGAGAGGAGAATGGAGGAGAAGGGATTGTGGCGTGGCCAACCCCCCAGGGGGTGATTTCTTACTTTCTGTCTCTCTGTCTTGCAAGCACACGCCCTATAGCAAAAACTTCTCAAAAATGTTTTAATTAATTAATTAATTAAGTGCCATGCAAGACCATGATGCATTGGTTTTGGTAGCTGGATCTCACATGGCCAACTGCTCAGTTTGAGTCCTGGACTGGCCACTTGAAAAACACACTGGGCACGTTTGTGCATACCCAAAATCCTGAGAGGAGGATGAAGGAGAAGATATTGCAGTGTGGCTATCCTCCCTGGACATGTTTTCTCACTTTCCCCCTCTCTCTCTGGCAAACACACACGCCCTATAGCAAATTATGAATAATAGCAACAATAATAAGTGCCAGCCATCTTTTTAAAGCTTAATACCTGGTAACATCTCAAGAAAGAAATTGCAGCTTTCAAATGTTCATCTCTTGTGCCTCTCAACGCAGTATCTACTTGGAGCACACAGACAATGTTCTGAAAGCCATAGAGGAGATTGCTGGTGTTGGGGTCCCAGAATTAATCAACTCTCCTAAAGATGCATCTTCCTCCACGTTCCCTACGCTGACCAGGTAAGATGGAATCACGCTGCCTAATGTCCATAGTGTACAGAGAAATACCTTGCTTCTCAGTTCCAGGTGGTCAGCACAGCCATTCACTCAATAGAGTGTTCACTAAGCTTTCCTTCCAAGGGCTCCTCAGCCAGCCCATGTGACAGGACCTTGTTGAAGAATGAACTTTTAGACAACAAGCATTTAGTCACCAAACTTCTCCTCTCTGTACTTTCACCCTTTAAACTTTAGACTACTTTTTGAATATTTTGACCACTGTTAGCAGGATAAGGTGATTGTTTTATCTAATCACATCTGTCTCACTTAATAGGTATGTGTCTTATAATATCATAGTTCTGACAGTTGTAGTCTTTCCAATTTACAAAGCACTTTCACGTTCTTTATCCCATTTGATTCTCTCAGTAATTCTGGGAGGTACGGGCATCATTACCCCTATTGTACTGTTGAGAGTGAGGGAGGGTCTCAAGCTTACACAGACAATAATATAAGTATGGAACCAGGACTCATGCTCTGCTCTTCTCAGTATGTCTTCACTGCTCTTTCTGAACTACCACACCACCTCCTTCATAAAATTGCTTCCACGTTCCTTATCCTGTTTTCTCTGGTTCATTTCCGAATCCTTCCCACTCCTCCATCCTCTTACAGTAGATCGTAATGAAAGGACATTCAGAGAAGTAGGAATGGAAATTGGTTTTGGTTCCCTGGTTTCTTTGCAGAACGTTCCAAGTGTGAGTATGTCATTGGGTGCCTGCATGCTTTCCCCTCTTCTAGGCAGAGCTTCGTCGTTTTCTTCCGTGTGATGATGGCTGAGCTGGAGAAGACAGTGAAAGGCCTTCAGGCTGGCACAGCAGCAGACTCACAGCAGGTGGGTCAGATGTCACACTCCCGAAGCGGATCCTGGATTACTTGGAACTTGCTGGTTCTTACCTTTGTGTTACCAAGATAGAGAGTGTTTTTCAAAGAACTCCTGTTTTGGTGTTTTTTTGGGGGAGAGATTTTTTCCCCATAGGGTATGTGCACTGTCTGTAGAGAGGCAGAGACAGAAAGTGAGAAATCACTGCTTTGGGGGATGGCCACACCGCAGTCCCCTCTCCTCTATTCTCCTCTTGGGATTTTGAGCACGTATGCACATGTGCCCAGCCTGAGTTTCAAGCTACTGGGTCCAGGATTCCAACTGCAGTTGGCCACATGGGGGTCCAGCGCCTTAACTACTTGCCCTAACCTACTGGCCCCAAGAGTGCCTGGTTTAATTTCCTCTTCCTCTTGATGGAGATGAGGATTGGGCTCTCATTGCTACCTACTTCCCTGATTGCCACTTGCCGATTGGCATGGGGTAAAGCCAGCCTGTTTGAGATGCTGTAGGCTGTAGCTCCCTGTTACCCAGAATTCAGCTATGCTGCTGAGGGCACGGGCTTCTGTAGAAATCAGAGAAGCCGAGAGATCTGAGGACCAGTAGTTGTGTTAGAGACTTTTACTTAGAAATTATTGAAGAAAAATCATCTTTTTAGAAAGGAAGAAAAATCATCTTTTTAGAAAGTCTCTCTCCCAGAGCCAGTTGGTGGCATGGAGGTTAAGGCACTGGATCTCACATGGCTGACTGTGCTGTTTTGAGTCTGGGACGCCGAGGCTTGAGAACACATGCTGGGCGCATGTGCATGCATGCCCAAAATCTTAAGAGGAGGATGGCGGAGAAGGGATTGTGGCATGGCCATCCCTCTAGGGGTGATTTCTCACTTCCTTCTCTCAGTCTCTCTCTGGTGAGTGCACCTGCCTTATAGCAAAACCTTAAAAAAAAAAAAGAAGTGTCTCTGCAAGGTGTTGTGCTCTGCTGTCATTACATGCAGCCTCAGCACCAGCTTGTGGGTGCACTGGTTGCCACATCTCTTTGGAAGGTAATTAACTTACATCTCTGAATGGCTATGTAATTCAAGAACTGTGTGCTCATGGGGAAAGTAAGAGAAGTATCTGGCTGTGATTCAGAGGTACCTGTGTGTCTGGCTGCCCCCAGGTTCATGAAGAGAAGCTCCTCTACTGGAACATGGCTGTTCGAGACTTCAGCATCCTCCTCAACCTGATAAAGGTGACTATGGAGGCTCCTTGGCTCGTCTCACTGGCTAGCCACATACAAGCATTGTGGCTTTCGAAGGTCAACTCTCCTTGCTCCTTTCCCCACCCATCCTGAGATCCGCTCGCCCTCCCTTCTTCTTCCCTTGTCCCCCTACCCATCTTGGGTAGTCCCTTCTCCCTGTAGCCAGCATCTTCTTCCTTCTCTTCCTTCCTCCCACCTATACCACAGTACTTAACTATTTATTGCTTTCTTCCATGTGTCATTCTCCCACTCCATGGTTTTGCTCAAGCTGTCCTCCCAGCCTAGAATGGCTTTCTCTCCTTCCCAACTCTTTATTTATTTATTTATTTAATTTGACAGAGAGGTACAGAGAGTGAGAGAGAAAGCAAGCTGCCAGGTCTGGGACTTGAACCGCAGTCGGCCATTGGGAGTCCAGTGCCCCTTAGCCACCCTGCCACCTGCTGGCCCATTCCCAACTCTCTTACAGAGTCCTTTCTTAGGGCTTCAAATCAGGGGTTTGGACCTCTACTAAAGCCATCCTTTCAATATCTCCAATTGGAATCCATTTCTTTCTCTTTGCTCTTTTTTTTTTCCCCTTTTCTTCCTTCTCTTTGATAGATCATGTGTGCGTATTTGAGAGGGGAAGGGAGGAAGAGATGAGAAGTGCCTTTCATAGGATTTGGTCTTATCATGATCCCCTTCCCCAGTCCTCTAGCCCATGGGATCTTGAGCACTTGCACACATGGCACACGTGTTTTAGGCTTGAGATTCAAACTGCAATTGCCACGTGGGATCAGGCTTCTCTTAAGCAGCGTATTACCATTGTGCTGAGGAGCCAGCATTCTTTATTTTCTAGAATTTCAGTTATTGTGGTTACTTTACTCTGTAAAGTAATGTAATTAACATATTCATTATCGACGTGCTTTCTTCATTTTAGAATTCTCCACAGCACCCAGAGTTGTGCTTTACAAAGTTAGAAAGAGGTTGGGATGCTCTAAAGGGCAGCCCTCAGCTTCTTGTCTTCTATCTCTCTAGGTATTTGACAGTCGTCCTGTTCTGCATGCGTGTTTGAAGGTAAGAGATTTGCTGGAGCCTCTTTGGTATCTTTGTGGATCACTCTAGAAAGGGCTGTAGCTGAGAGGAATTGCTCAGTACCTCACCCGCCAGCCAGAGCCTCCAGAATTTGTGCTGACAGGTAGTGGCTTAGGGGACCCCAGTGAGTAAGTTGTCCCATAGCTGGTGACTGGAGAAGCCAGTGTTATGGGCTTGAAAACTTGTGGTTGCAATGTTAGAGCTCAGAGGAATGGCTTCTGGGCAGTCAGGGTTAGGAGCAGTAATCACCCTCCCCGCCATCCCTGGCCAAGTGTCACGGAGGATGGAAGAGTGGCTAGTTCCTCTTTTTTAAAAGTTTCTAAGATAGCCTGTGAGTGTGGGAGCTGATATCTGGATCATTTCCAAACTCTTCTCTGAGATAACCTAGATTAGCCCTAGGTTTGATTGTAAACCCAACAGGAATGCTTCTTCCCTACTCCTGATATTTTTCCCCAAGAAGATGACATCCTGTTCTTATTGGCTCCTGGCCTCTCTTTACTCACTCCATCCTGATGCAGTATGGGAGATGGGTGATTATCATCTGATGGGAAATACAGAAATTGGTCATCTGTTGCTGCTACCAGTCTCTCACTTAGCGAGTTGGAGGTCATCTCTGTCCATACTCTCACTTTTTTTTTTTTTTTTTTTTTTTTTTGGAGAGGTTTTTGGTATAAGGCACGTGCACTCGCCAGACAGACAGAGAGAGACATAGAGGCAGAAAGCAGGAAATCACCCCCCAGCGGCGATGGCCACGCCGCAATCCCTTCTTCTCCATTCTCCTCCCGGGATCTTGGGCACGCACGCACACGTGCCCAGCGTGAGTTTAAGCCACCGGGTCCGGGACTCGAACCGCGGTCGACTACGTGGGAGTCCAGCAACATAGCCATTACGCTAACTGCTGGTCCCCATACTCTCACTCTTGAACAGACCCCTGTCCAGTGGTTGTGTCTGGGGCTGTTAAGTATGCCCAATGCTGGAGCTTAGTTAGCAGGCCTATTTAGTTCTTGCGTTAAGCTACATTCCTCTACATCGTTCTGTTGTACCCCCTCCCAGTTTATTTTTAAATATGAAAAAACCCTTGGGCTGGGTGACTGGGCTACCTCAGGCAGAGGCCTTTGAGCTGGAGGTCACCAGTGTCTCTCTTCTTCAGTATGGACGTCTCTTTGTGGAAGCATTCCTGAAGCAGTGTATGCCGCTCCTAGACTTCAGTTTTAAAAAGCACCGGGTAAGAGCCGACAGCAGAGAACAGTCATGCCTTCGTGTTAGGAGATAACGTCCATAGTGACTCCTGGGTTGGGGCTGGGGCGGGAGAGTCCCCTTGCTGATGTTCTGGGCCGCAGTCCTGCTTGGACAGCTCTGGTCCACTTCGGCCATAGCCCGAGATGCCTAGAGTGGGCTAAACTCCTCAGACCTCGCGGTGCAGACCTCCTCGTTATTCTACTCCACATCTCAGGGCCGTCCGCCTCGGAGCTTGGCTGTACTGTGCTGCTGCACTCCCAGGACCTCATGCATCACGTACTTGTTATTTTGTGCTTCTTTGGGTCTACTCTTAGGAAGAATTAAAAACAGAATTCATTTGTGTTATAAAACTCTCTGCTGTTATAATGAACTGTCTTGATAGGTTTTTTTAGCCATTTGCCATCCAGCACTAGAGTAGGAAAATAAGAATAATGATAGTTAAACTTAGCAAGCTGAGCTTGGTTTGTTTGTTTATTTAGAGAGATTTTTGTTACTGGGCATGTCTCTGGGCAGACAAAGATACAGAAAGCAAGAAATCACCCCCGAGGGAGAATGGCCACACCACAATCCCTTCCTTCTCTTCCATTCTCCTCTTGGTTTTTTGGGCATGCACGCACATCCACCCAGAGTGAGTTTTAAACCACTGGGTTCAGGACCTCATAACCCTGAAAGAAAAAGGAGGTGCTGTTTCATCCTAATATTGCAAGTGGAAAAACGGACTTGTCAACTTAGTTAAAATGAGAACTCAGATCTTACAACTTTCAGAATTACACAATGGACAGAAGTAGTGTTGAGAATGAGAGCTGGCCAGCATTCGTATTTGGGAGCCAAGTTAAAATGATTATCAATAGGCTGGAGCCTACAGAGTTTCTCCTCTTTGGAGCCCTTGATTATAAGAACATCTTGCATCTAAAATGAACTCAGAACATTTCATATAGCATTTATGAATTTTGTTGGTTATAGGAAGATGTTCTGAGCTTACTGGAAACCTTCCAGTTGGACACAAGGCTGCTTCATCACCTGTGTGGGCATTCCAAGGTAAGAGCGTCAGCAGGTTATGGCACCAGCTCTCCTGGTGACTTGATCTGCATTGCTACTGGAGAACCTACAGGTCCAGTTACTTCTGCCCCTTTTCCTTTCTCGAGCCTTTAACATATTGTGTCTGTCCAAAGACAGTTTACTCAGCAGGGTCAGATGCTCGGTTGCTAGTTCAAATTGCGCAATCATCGAGAGGGGAATTTTTGCATCTGTCTCTAGAGTCCTGTTCCTCTAGAACCTCTTCTTGGGTGAGAAATACAAAATGCTGAGAAGGTGTTACTGCTGCAAAGTGCTGTGGGTGGGAGGAGTATTATGTAAGGGATGACTCTACTGGAGACAAGAGGCTGTGCTAGCTCAGCCATCTTTGGAGCTTTCCAGCTGTACTTCTCGTCAAGGATAATATATTTGTCTCTTGTGAGAACATTTTAGCATTAAAAGACTTTTTTACTTGAAGCCATCTTAGGTAGTCGAACTGTCATCACTTTTTGTCTGAAAGAACACAGAATTGTAGAGTTTCGCACTCATAATAAGATGATTTTTTCAGTCCAGTTCCTATTGCTCACTTCCTCCCCTGGTTCTAAGTCTAGAAGGTGTTGAACAGTGGCATGTTAAGGGCTCTCTCAGCTACAGAGGGCCACTCTCCATTGTTTAACATCAGTATAATGCACGATCAAGAATATCTTAGGTAGATTCCTGCATGATTGGTCAGTAAGGGTATAACGGAGCCTGAGGTGGTGGTGGTATGTCTTCTAGGCTTTGAAGTTTTCAGTGCGTTCTCTTTGGAGTACTCAGCCACGTGACGGTTGTTTGATGGGATACGTCTCTGGTCCCTATTGGCAGGACTTATACTTGTATTCAGTGTTCAAGGAGTCCGGATTTGGAAGGTTTCTGTATAAAAATGTAAACGCATGATGAAAACCCCAGATGAGACAGTGTATTTATTTCCTTTCAGATTCACCAGGATACAAGACTCACCAAACATGTGCCTTTGCTCAAAAAGACCCTTGAGCTGTTAGTTTGCAGAGTCAAAGCCATGCTTATCCTCAACAATTGTAGAGAGGCTTTCTGGCTGGGCAATCTCAAAAATCGGGACTTGCAGGTGAGCCTTGGACCTTGTCAGAGATAATCCCCTGCTCTTTGTGAGAGCGTCCAAAGGTGGAAGGCAGCTCGCTTAAACCCTTTCTCTCAGTAACAACACTTTATATTCGGTTTGTGGCAATTCAATTCCTAAGGTTAGGGTACATTGTGTACAGACCCTGTTCACAGACTGTACCCCCATCTTGAGCAGCGAAGGCGCCAAAACATGCCATGGCTATAATCGAGGCCTCTGAGCTAGGGAAGCCACATCAGTACCCGCCCTCTCTCCACAGCCAGGGGGCATCTTTAAGTCCTGCTGAACGTTTAGTAGGTTCATAACATTTTTGTATATGGACAGACTTTTTTGTTCGATTATTTTGAGTTGTTTCCCTTAAGCCAGTTTATCTGATTCCTGAAATTATTCTCTGGCTAACTAGCACATTAGCTTTTCTAACATCTTTCAATTGTCTGGCTGAAATCGTGTGTTGCTTGTAACACTGCTTTGGAGTTACAGCATTTATACATAGGGTCCAAGCCCTCATTCATGCTTACACTTTTGAATTTTATATATGACAATACCACAGAGAATTAGCTTCCTTTCTTTGCTTCAACTTTATAAGGTAGATACTATTGTCTTGTAAGAAAATCAAAGCCCACAGAAGTAACTTCCGTAAGGTCATTTAGTAACAAGTGGAGCCAGGGTTGGAGTCCAGGCCCTTCTGATCCGGAGCTGATGATCGCCACCCAGTTCACTGTGCTATCCTGAGCCTCCGCGTGGCGTTCGTGCTAATGTACCATAAGTATTCGGAAGTTAGAACCACGTTCAACACTGGCTGAAGACACCAATACAGTTTGGTCTTGAAAAATTTCATATGATACTAGAATACAAAGCTGGACTACAGCTTTTGTAGAACTACATGTTTCAGTTGGTTCACAGCCCTCTCAGAAACCTAGGGTTGAATATCTCCTCTCTAGATGCTAGATCACAAGTTAGTGTTCATGTTTGACTGTGTTTTGAAAGGCTAGAATATCTCCCTTCGCGTTAATCTTAAACTAGTCTCTACCCTGAAACTCTTTATAAGTCACCATTTGTCTTGGTCCATCCTCATTTAGGGTGAAGAGATTATGTCCCAGAATTCTCAGGAGAGCACAGCAGATGACACTGAGGATGACACGTCATCCCAGGTCTCCAAGAGCAAAGCGACGGAGGTATCTCTACAAAAGTCATATCTTAGAATCTGGCATCTCGTTAGCTGTTCCGAGTTGGTAGAGAGGGCAGAAATTTCCCCTCTTACGTTGATCAGCAAATATATCTATACCCATGTCCATACCCTCCAGGGAAATTGCTAAGCTTAAGGCCAGCCAGTGGCGTGATGGTTAAGGGTTAAGGCAGCTGGATCTTATGTGGTTGTTCAGGGGATTCAAGTCCTTGACCTGGAGGCTTGAGAAACATGCCAGGCGTGTGTGCATACATGCCCACACACGCCTCTCCAACTCTCTCTCCTGGAGAAGGAATTGTCACATGACCATCTCCCATGGAGGGCTGTCTTACTTTTCCTTTCTCCTACACTCTGGCAAGTACAGACGCCTTCCAGCAAATTTTTTAAAAAGTTGCGGGGGCCAGCAGGTGGCGTGGTTGTTGAGGCACTGGACTTCACATGGCTGACCACAGTTTGACATGGCCGACCATGGTTCAAGTCCTGGACCTGGCAGCTTGGAGGTCGCTGAGCATGTGTGTGTGCATGTCCAGGGTCCCAGGAGGAGAATGGAGGAGAGAGGCTTTTGGCATGGCCATCCATCCTGGGTGGTGATTTCTCACTTTAAAAAAAAGTTGCGGGACCAGCAGTTAGCGTAATGGCTATGTTGCTGGACTCCCACGTAGTCGACTGCAGTTCGAGTCCCGGACCCGGTGGCTTAAACTCACGCCGGGCACGTGTGCGTGTGTGCCCAAGATCCCGAGAGGAGAATGGAGGAGAAGGGATTGCGGCGTGGCCATCCCCCCTAGGGGGTGATTTACTGCTTTCTGTCTCTCTCTGTCTGTCTGGCGAGCGCACGCGCCCTATAGCAAAAACCTCTCAAAAAAAAAAAGTTGCTATGCTGGGACCAGCAGTTAGCGTAATGGCTATGTCGCTAGACTCCCATGTAGTCAACCACGGTTCGCGTTCCAGACCCGGTGACTTAAAACTCACGCCGGGAGCGTGTGCGTGCGTGCCCAAGATCCCGAGAGGAGAACGGAGGAGAAGGGACTGCGGTGTGGCCATCCCCCCTGGGGGGTGATTTCTCGCTTTCTATCTCTCTGTCTGGCGAGCGCACGTGCCCTATAGCAAAAACCTCTCAAAAAAAAAGAAGTTGCTATGCTCATATGAATTGTGTGGCCTAGATAAAGCAGTCTCGCAATCTTAGAGTCATTCTTGAGTATCTCAAGTTGTGTCAGATGTTGAGTAGTTGAAAATTCCCTTCCATTATAACCTGTCTTCCATGAACTCATATGTGTAACCATCTTGGAAAGGAGAAGGGGTTAGATTATTCCCCCCTACAGTGCTGAAAATAATGAGTTAAACCTTTTTTTAAAAGAACATTAATTTTATTTATTTGTTTGTTTATTTATTTATTTATTTATTTATTTTTAGTGAGAAAACATACCGCCAGCTCTGGGACTTGAACCACAGTTCACCATGTGGGAGTTCAGTGCCCTACTTAAAAATCATGGAAATGTGGTTCCATTGCAGAATGGCATGAGTCAATCTAAATGAGCTCCTTCCATGGTCTTGGCTTAAGAGTTCATGATGCCAGGAAGACTGGAAGAGCCTCTGATTCAAATGGTTAAAAATCTAGCATTGGTGGGGCCAGTAGGTGGCGTAGTGGTTAAGGGCGTTAAACTCCCACATGGCTGACCGTGGTTCGAGTCCTGGACCTGGTAGCTTGCTTTCTCTCTCTCTCTCTCTCTCTCTCTCTCTCTTGCTTGGTCCCTCTCTGGTCAAATGTAAATAAATAAAGTTAAATAAAATAATTCTTTCAAAAAAGAAAAAATCTAGCATTGGTTTAACAATGACAACAGTACAGCTGTACATTTACAGTCTTATAGGAGCCGTACTGCAACTCCCGGAGTCACCCAGCACACTAAAACACGCGTCTTTTCCCCTTAGGATGGTGAAGAAGACATAAGTGATGGAGAAGAGGAGCAGGATAGTGACGAGATAGACGACGACTCTGAATAGACCGCAGAGAGACTGCTGCCTCCCTTCCCCACCCATGCCATTACCACTTTGTTTCCAGGGTTTGAATCTGTCTGCCTTTCTAACCAGGAGCATCCTGCTTTGTCCTCGAAGAGGGGCCTTTGTTTTTTGTTTAACTGAATTGTGGGTTTCATAGGTAGTCTAACAACTTCAATCCCTGACTCGGGATTCCAGTGTACGGTTATGTATTGGTTTGGATAAACATGACAGTGCTACGCTGTGGAGTAAAAATGCCGAGTCATGGTTCTGGACTTTGGGAGCTAATTTTGAAACACTTTGGTTTATTCTAGAATTTAGGCTTGTACCCGTTTTACAAATAAAAGCTGTTGCAAGTTCTGTCTTGGCTCCGTCTTTCCTCTTTCTGGATTTCCTTCTTTATTTAAAGGTTGGATGGGATTGAACTGAGGTTTGTGCAGAAAAGTAATGGAGACCGATGCTACCTAGGTTCTAACCATCAGTCATGTTTCTGTCACAGGGACCGTCTTCATTTGAGATGGGCAGGCATTTGCGCTCTTCCTGGAGGGGATGATTTGAGCGTTTCACCATCACCCCCAGAAAGTATAAAGGACTGTTTTGGCTGTGTTTTTTTTTGGTTGTCTTAGTAAACTCAAAGGAGAGGGTCGAACTCATGTTGACTCTGTGTGTGTGTGTTTTCCACATTTTTCTGAGTTATGCTTATGATCTACTTATAAGAATGCTACACGGTGGGGGGGGGGGGGGGACCAGCAGTTAGCATACTCCCACGTAGTCGACTGCGGTTCATGTCCCGGACCCGGTGGCTTAAAACTCACACCGGGCATGTGTGTGTGTGTGCCCAAGATCCCGAGAGGAGAACGAAGGAGAAGGGATTGCGGTGTGGCCATCCCCCTTGGGGGGTGATTTCTTGCTGTCTCTCTGTCTCTCTCTGTCTGTCTGGCAAGTGCACGTGCCCTATAGCAAAAACCTCTCAAAAAAAAAAAAAATGCTACACGGGCTGGCAGGTGGCGTGGTTGGAAATGCTGGACTCCCACATGGCTGACCATAGTTCAAGTCCTGGACCTGGTGGCTTGCTTTCTCTCACTCTCTCTTTTTCTCTCTCTCACTCTGTTCCTCTCTGGTCAAATTAAAATGAAGTTAAATAAAACAATTAAAAAGTAATAACTCTACAGGGAACAGCAGTTGGTGTAATGGTAACATCACTGGACTCCCACATAATTGACCGTGGTTTGAGTTCTGGACCTGGAGGCTTAAAACACACCAGGTGTGTGTGTGTGCATGCCTGAAATCCCAAGAGAATGGAGGAAAAGTGGTGATTTCTCACTTTCTCTCTTTGTCTCTGGCAAGCTCATGTGCCTCATAACAAATCTCTCTGGGGAAAAAAAAAAATACTACTACAAAATTACTTGTAGTCTATTGGAAATAGAATATTAAGAGTACATTTCAGCTAATGGGGGACTCTCCTGTCTTCTGCCAGAAAGCCCTATTTTAGTGCTGCTACCCAGTTCTTTCTTGGCAAACGGTAAATATTATTTAATATTTATTAATTTTTTAAAGAATTAGCTTATTTAATTTTGTTTATTCATTTATTAATTATTTTAATTTGACCAGAGACAGACATATTATTTTAATTACACACAGAAAGAGGAAGAAAGTGAGAAAGCAAGCCACCAGCTCTGGTACTTGAACCATGATCTGCCATGTGGGAGTGTCAAACGCCTTAACCACCACGCCACTAGGGTGTGGCTAGTAAGGTGGTGGTTGTTTCAGTGGGGGAAGGTCATTTGTTTCTAAGAGAAGTTTTTGCTATATGGTGCATGTACTCGGCAGAAAGAGAGAGAGAAATCACACCCCCCCCATCCCGTCCTGAACATGGCCATGTCACAATCCCTTTTCCATTCTCCTCGGGATTATGCACACAGATGCACCTGGTGTGAGGTTTTTTTTCTTTTTTAATAATTATTTTAATTTTATTTTATTTATTCACTCATTTATTTGTTTATTTTAATTTGACCAGAGAGAGAGAGAGAAAGAGGGAAAGTGAGAAAGCAGGCCGCCACATCTGGGACTCAAACCATGGTCAACCATGTGGGAGTGTCTAGCGCCTTAACCACCATGCCACCTGCTGGTACCCCCCTGGTGTGAGCTGTAAGCTGCCAGTTCTGGGACTTGAACTGTATTCGACTACATGGGAGTCCAGCCATGTAACCAATACGCCATCTGCTGGTCCCTATTTTTTTTTTTAAAGAAAAATTTTATTTAATGTTATTTTATTTATTTATTTTAATTTGACCAGAGAGGAACAGAGTGAGAGAGAAGGGGGTGGAAAGTGAGAAAGCAAGCCGCCAGGTCCAGGACTTGAACTGCAATCAGCCATGCGGGAATCCAGCACCCTTAACCACCACGCCACCTGCCAGCCCTGGTCCCTATTTTTTTAAATGAATCCTGACCAACATAGATTTTTGACCCCTTCCTCTAGTACATAGAAATCTATAAATCTTGAGGTCAACAGATGGCAGAGTAGTTGGGGCCCCGCACTCCCACATGGCTGACCGTGGTTCAAGCCCCAGACCTGGCACCTTGTTTTTCTTTCTTTCTCTCTCTACCCCCGCCTCACCATGATGTGCCCTATAGCAAATTGAAAAATAATAAATAAAATTTTTTAAAAAATCTATACATCTCATTTGACAGGCCTTTATTTCCCCAACTCATTGTGATCTTACGGGTTTCAATGAGTTCCCAGGCTCACTGGTTTGTCCGGTTCTTTTAATGGTTCCTTATCACATGTACACGTTGACGCTAGTTCAACTCTCCATTAAATGGTTGTTCAACCTTACAATAGCAGAGTTCTCCCTTGCTCTGTTTCTCTGGCCCTTTTTTTTTTGCAGGGAAAGAAGAATGGGGCTCCCGAATTGTCACTCCTTGACAGAAAAGCAAGATGGCTGGGGCGCCATCACAGATTCGTTTACATAGACAGGTTTCTGTAAACTCGAGGTACGTACCAAATGGCACGGTTGAAGGACTGGGGATCCAAAGGGGCCCCTTTACTTGGAGTGTTGCAGAGCAAAGGTGCACTTCTTGTACGTGGCATACAGCAGGAGGATAGAGCGCAGCATCTGCTTGCACATGGTCACCGTCATCTGAATCTGAGGCTCCTTGAGTCCCGTGGGCCACCGGTGCTCCCTGCTGATGATTTTGCAGAAGGCCGACTTGTCTGAAACTCTGAAGGTCCCAGTCCACTTTGGCGGCTGTGCAGTGATGACCCTGCCAAAGACAGAGTCTACTCCACTGAGGCGGATGGGCTGGGGCTTCCTGACCAGCCCTTTCTTGTTGTTGACGGTTCGGAGCGCCGACGTGTGGCAGGGTAACTTGGGGCTCACCCCAGTTTCCAGGAGGGGGCTATCTAAGACTAGAGTGACCTCTTGAAAGCACAGCTGCACTTCAAGGTCGGAGGGAGTGTGGGGAAAGCAGGGGGAGGCCCTAAAGGGGTGCTTGGAGGAAGGGGTCGGGGTGGTGTGCCGTAGCCATTGGAAGCTCTCGTCCAGGGGGGTCCATGGTGACCAGAGCTGGTATCCTGCCATGACAGTCCTAAAGAGAGGAATCAGAACATAGGGTTTCCCTGGCATGCTTTTCCGTAAGGGCATGGCCGTTCAGACTCACCTCTCTTGGGCTCATTACTGACTTCAACTTACTCTAGTTCTCACGAACACGTTCCAGTAGGTATGAGGGTACTGGTAATCCTGGAAAGGGTAGGGGATGTAACAGGTATTGACTAGCAACTGCTAGGTGTACTGAGACTTCCTCGCACCTTATCCCAAGCTTCTAAAGGTAGGTTTTAGCCCGTCTTCCAGATGAGAAAATGTCCGGGCCTATGCCGTATTGGGAGCTGCTAGTGACAAAACCTCCCACGTCAAAAGCTGCTGGGACTTCATGATGCAAAGGTTCTGAGCTCAGAAAGGCCGCGTCTTACAAATACTTGGGACTCTAAGCCCATATTCTTTACACCAGTGCTTTTCAGAACATGACCCTGGGGGCCAGCAAGTGGCGTGGTAGTTACGGTGCTGGACTCCCACATGGCCAACCATGGTTCGAGTCCCGAACCTGGCGGCTTGCTTTCTCGCTTTCCCTCTTTATTTCTCTTTCTCTCTCACTCTGTCCCCTCTCTGGTCTTTTTTTTTTTTTTTTTTTTTTTTTTTTTTTTTTTTTTTTGGTAGAGAGGTTTTTGCTATAGTGTACACACGCTCGCCAGAAAGAGACAGAAAGCAAAAAATCACCCCCCAGGGGGAATGGCCACGCTGCAATTCCTTCTCCTCCATTCTCCTCTCAAGATCTTGGCTATGCACGCACACGCGCCCAGCATGAGTTTTAAGCCACCGGGTCTGGGACACGAACCACAGTTAACTACATAGGAGTCCAGTGACATAGCCATTATGCCAACTGGTGGTCCCTCTGGTCAAATTTTTAAAAAATAATAAATAAAGTTTAAAAAATAATAATAAGTAAGATTAAATAATTATTTTTAAAAGTATGATCCCTGAATTAGCAGCTTCAGTATCATTTGGGAACTTGTAGAAATGTGGATTCTTGGGCTCCACTCAGACCTATAGAATCAAAAACGAGATAAGGCCCAGTCACTGCATTTATACTAACCCTCCAAGGACTGTGTTGTACCTTCTGGTTTAAGAACATATGTCTAAGGGGACCAGCAGTTAGCGTAATGGCTATGTCGCTGGACTCCCACGTAGTCGACCGCGGTTCGAGTCCCGGACCCGGCGGCTTAAACTCACGTCGGGCGCGTGTGCGTGCGTGCCCAAGATCCCGAGAGGAGAATGGAGGAGAAGGGATTGCGGTGTGGCCATCCCCCCTGGGGGGTGATTTCCTGCTTTCTATCTCTCTGTCTCTCTCTGTCTGTCTGGCGAGCGCACGCGCCCTATAGCAAAAACCTCTCCAAAAAAAGAAAAAAAAAAAAAAAAAAAAAAAAAAAGAACATATGTCTAAGGACCAGCAGGTGGTGTGGTGGTTAAGGGTGCTAGACACTCCCACATGGCCGACTTTGGTTTCTCACTTTCCTTTCTCTCTTTCTCTCTATGTCTCTCTCTGGTCAAATTAAAATGAATGAATGAATAAATAAATAAAAACAAGGTTTAAAAAAAATATGTCTACCTTTTTATGCAACTTTAGCTTTTGCTATTCTTTATTATGGAGACAGATTTAATGAGAGAGATTTTTGCTATAGGGCATGTGCGCTCCCCAGAGAGAAAGACAGCAAGAGATCTACCCCGCGGGGGGTGGTGGTGGTGGAGATGACCATGCAGCAATCCCTTCATTCTCGGGATTTTGGGCATGCACACACACACACATGCCCAGAGTGAGTTTTAAGCTGCAGGATTCAGGACTCAAACTGCGGTCAACTACATGGGAGTCCAGCAACATAACCATTATGCCATTTGCTGGTCCCAGAACTCTGTATTTTCTGACACAAGGGAGCAGCCTACACAGCCTGGGATAAGTAAGTACCTCCTTACAGAAGTGACATCAGCCTGGGAGAGAAAAAACTTTACAAAGGCCAGTCTTTAAAACTTGTTGGACCAGCAGTTGGCATAATGGCTATGTTGCTGGACTCCCATGTATTTGACCACGGTTCAAGTCCTGGACTCAGTGGCTTAAACTCATGCCGGCACATGTGTATACGTGCCCAAGATCCCAAGAGTTGAAAGGAGAAGGGATTGCAGTGTGGCCATCCCCCCTGGGGGGTGATTTCTCATTTTCTGTCTGTCTGTCTGTCTCTCTCTTTCTGGCAAGCACATGCACCCTATAGCAAAAACCTCTCCAAAAAAATTTTTTTTTAATTGTTAAAGTGTTGGGGCCAGCAGGTGGTGTGGTGGTTAAGGCTGCTGGATTCACACATGGCTAACCTCAGTTCAAATCCCAGACCTGGCAGCTTGCTTTCTCACTTTCTTTCTCTCTCTCTCTCTCTTCTCTCTCTCTCGTCAACTTCAAAAAGATAATGACAATGAACACAACTTAAAAATAATTTCAAAAATTGTTAAAGTGTTTTTGTTTTTCTAGATGCGAGTTGTTTAATTGTACTGTTTTTCATCTGTTGGAAACCCAAGAGTTAAGATCTTGATTTTTTTTTTTCCCCTTTGAGATTAGGGAAAAGGCTGAGAGGATATTGCCAACTCAAAGTGTGTCTGAGTTGAATTTAGATTTCCCCACATTCTACTTTAAAATCGCCAATGTATAGGGGTTATTGAGTGTAGGAGAAGCTAACCATTCCTGAGCACCGTCCTGTCCTGATAGGGCCATGGCAGGTCCCTTCTCTTCCCAGACAAGGGCATTTCTCTGCCCCTTCTCCCACAAGGTAACAGTGGCAGATCTTATGTCATCCCATCCAGTAATTGCCCCAGAAATACTGTGAAAAGTGACATCTCCGCCATAGTTTGTGTGACGAAAAAGGTCTTTTTTGGAGAATTAGTAACATTTCAAACCAGAAAGAACTGCCCTGACAATGGTTAGTATAAGGAAGATTTCCTTAACTAGTTTCATGGTCTAGGGAGTTCCTTGGCAAATTAGTAATTGTTCAATGGTCTGCGCTGCCTTAGGATGAAAAATGCATACCCAGGGGACACTTATCTATTCCAAACAGCCTGTGAAAAGTTCTTTGCTTGGTACCTTATTTTTATTTTTTTTAATTATTTAATTTTGGAACCAGCAGGTGGCATGGTAGTTAAAGCACTGGACTGGGGGGACCAGCAGTTAGCGCAATGGCTATGTCACTGGACTCCCACGTAGTCAACTGCGGTTTGAGTCCCGGACCTGGTGGCTTAAACTCACGCCGGGTGCGTGTGCGTGCGTGCCCAAGATCCCAAGAGGAGAATGGAGGAGAAGGGATTGCGGCATGACCATCCTCCCTGGGGGGGTGATTTCTCGCTTTCTGTCTCTCTGTCTCTGTCTTTCTGGCAAGCACACGCGCCCTATAGCAAAAACCTCTCCAAAAAATAAAAAAAATAAAGTGCTGTACATTCCCACATGGCCAACCATGGTTCGAGTCCCGAACCTGGTGGCTTGCTTTCTCACTTTCCCTTTCTCTCTCTGTCTCTCTCCCTCTCTGGTCAAATTAAAATAATTTTTTAAAAAAGAATTATTTAATTTTGGGATCAGCAGGTGGCGTGGTGGTTGAGGTGCTAGAGACTCCCACATGATTGACCATGGTTCAAGTCCTGGACCTGGTGGCTTGCTTTCTCTTTCTCTCTCTGGTCAAATTAAAAAAAAAAATGAATTGGGAACCAGCAGTTAGCGTAATGGCTATGTCGCTGGACTCCCATGTAGTCGACCGCGATTCGCGTCCCGGACCCGGTGGCTTAAAACTCACACCGGGCACATGTGCGTGCGTGCCCAAGATCCCAAGAGGAGAATGGAGGAGAAGGGATTGTGGCGTGACCATCCCCCCTGGGGGGTGATTTCTCGCTTTCTGTCTCTATGTCTCTCTCTGTCTGTCTGGCGAGCGCACGCGCCCTATAGTGAAAACCTCTCCAAAAAAATGAATAAATAAATAAAAATTTTAAAAAAAGAATTATTTCATTTTATTTTTAAAATTTGACCAGAAAGAGATAGAGTGCGAGGGAAAGTGAGAAAGCAAGCCACCAGGTCCAGGACTCGAACCATGGTCGGCCATGTGGGAGTCCAGCGCCTTTAAACACCACACCACCTGCTGGCCCCTTTGCTTGGTATTTTGACCTTTAGAGCATATATCCATATCACGGCTACTCTGGTATACCACCAAGGCAAGGTGGGGATGGAGGATATTAGTTCCCCTGAGCATGTGACCTAAAAAGTAATCTCAGGAACGCATTCATGATCAATCTCAAAAATAGAGCCAGAAGGGGGCCAGCAGGTGGCATGGTGGTTAAGGCATCTGGACTCTCACATGGCTGACCACAGTTCGAGTCCTGTACCTGGCAGCTTGCTTTCTTGCTTTCCTTCTCTCTTGCTGTCTCTCTCTGGTCAACTTCAAAAAAATAAAATATAAAAAATAATGACAATAAAATTAAAATTTTAAAAAATAGAGCCAGAGGTAAAAGGCTTTGTCCAATGTCTAGCCAAAATATTTGACAGAACTGTAGCCAGCAAGTGTTTGGTGGTTAAGGTGCTGGACTTCCACTTGGCTGATCACAGTTCAAGTCCTGGACCTGGCAACTTGAAAATCATGCTAGGTTGGGACCAGCAGATGTAATGGTTACATCACTGGACTCCCACGTAGTGGACCGCGGTTTAAGTCCTGGACCTGGCAACTTAATACTCATTCAGGGTGGGTCTATGTGCATGCCCAAAATTGTGAGAGGAGAATGGAGGAGAACGGATTGTGGCATGGCCAGTCCCCCTGGGGGTGATTTTTTGCTGTCTCTGTCTCCAGCAAGCTCACATGCCCTATAGGGGCTGACAGGTAGTGTGGTGGTTAAGGGTGCTGGACTCCCACATGGCTGTGTTTGAGTCTGAACCTGATGGCTTGCTTTCTCACTTTCCCTCTCTCTTTCTCTTTCACTCTGTCCCTCTCTGGTCAAGTTAAAATAAATAAATAAATAAATAAATAAATAAATAAATAAATAAAGTTAAATATAATAATTCTTGAAGTAGAAAAAAAAGATCTCTCTAAAAAAGAAAAAAAAAATCATGCCTGGCACTTGTGCGTGCGTGCCCAAAATCCTGAGAGGAGAATGGAGGAGAAGGGATTGTGGTGTGGCCATCCCCTAGCGGGTGAGTTCTCATTTTCCCTCTCTCTGTCCGTATGACAAAAGCCTAACAACAACAACAACAACAACAACAACAAAAAAAAAAAAAAAAAAAAAAAAAAGGGAAGGAAAAATATTCAACAGAACCAATACAGGAAAGGCTTCTGAACCGAAGCCTTTCAGCTCCTTCACACAACTTGATTAAGATGGTTCACCCCATCCCCATCCCTGAAGTCATGGTCTTCCAGCCACTCCAGAAGGACTCGAACCTAGGAAGTCTTAGAGCTGCTCCAGTAGAGGAGACATCCGGTTCTCCTGGCCAAAAACGTCTCCTCTTCACACCATTCTTACAATTCCAAGGGTCCCGGTCCCTCGAGTCTCCAGCTGGGCAAGGGGAAGGCAGCTCGCAGCGCAGCGGAGGTCTTCCTAGGGGCCGGAGCTGCCCGGGATGGCGGAAGCTCTCCCTCCCTGCCGAAAGAAGGGGTCCCTACCCCAGGGCGAGGACCGAAAGGTGGAGGAGGCGGTGGAGCCCGGCCGGTCCCACCATCCGGGCCAGGGGCTCACCTGCTGAACTCACGCTCCAGAGTGGCGGCCACTGTTCCCCGGGTCGCATCTTTAGTCCAATGAGCGCCTGGCAACCGCCTTTGTGACCTAGAGAGCCCGAACCACGGGGGTTGGGGGGGAGAGCGGCAGGGGAAGGGCGGCCCGAGGGTCCCCCGCTGGGAGGGTCGTTGCTGGGCTCCACCCCACCTTGGGATGCCCCGCCCCGGACTCGGACTTAAGAAGGGCAGGTGGTTGTATGCCACCTGCATTCTCGTCCCACAGCTCCGCAATACCTGCGTTTGTACTCAGGGACAAGAACACAGACACCACCCCATGTCAAAGACTGTGGCCAGGGACCCACATGAAAGTCCCAGCACCTGTTGGTATTCAAAGCTAGTCTCTTCGAGTCCCAGACCTGGCAGCTTGATATCTTACTTTCCCTTTCTCTCTGTCTCTCTCTTGTCAATGATAATAGGGGTCGGCAGATGGCGTGGTTAAGAGCGCTGAACTCCCACATGGCTAACCATGGTTCGCATCCTGGACCTGGAGGTTGCTTTCTCACTTTCTCTCTCTGGTCAAATAAAATAAAAGTTAAATCTTTAAAAAAAAAAAAATAAATGGAATTTTAAAATGTTCATCTCTATTCATAATCTCATGCTCATTGGATAGTCAGGCTGAGTGACCCAGAGCCCTGAAGACTTTTGTTGCTTTATTGAAATGAGTCCAGTACAGGGACCAGCAGTTGGCATAATGGCTATGTTGCTGAACCCCCATGTAGTTGACCGCGGTTCAAGTCCCAGACCCAGTGACTTAAAACTCACGCCGGGCGCATGTGCGTGCATGCCCAAGATCCCGAGAGGAGAATGGAGGAGAAGGGATTGTGGCGTGACCATCCCCCCTGGGGGGTGATTTCTTGCTTTCTGTCTCTCTGTCTCTCTCTGTCTTTCTGGCGAGCGCATGCGCCCTATAGCAAAAACCTCTCCAAAAAAAAAAAAAAGACAAAGAAAAAAAGAAATGAGTCCAGTACAAGAAGACAAAGTTTATAAACGCTCACCTGTCAAAAGCAAGAGAAAGATACATGTGTGCTTCTTTGACTTTCTGGCCCCAAACCTCTGTTTCCTGTTAAAATTAAAAGAAAAAGAAATGTGTCCCATTATGACAATGGGAAAAACACTCCCTCTAGTTGAAAGAGCAATTTGACATGGTTGTCAGCATCAATTCAAACAGTTCCCCTGGACTGCTGAGGAAAGGCGAGGAGGGTCCCTACATCCCTGGGGCCTGGCTATGGTAGAGCCTGGCACTGCTGTATTTTAGTTTCTGTTGCACAGTGGTGTTTTGTTTTGAAGAAAGTCCCTGGGGCCAGCAGGTGGCATCGTGGTTAAGCTGCTGGACTCCATGGCTGACCACGATTCAAGTCCTGGACCCAACACCTTGAAACTCCTGCGGCGCTCGTGTGCGATGTGTGCCCAGAATCCCAAGAGGAGAAGGAGTTGCAGCAAAGCTACCCTCCTAGGGGTGATTTCTCTTTCTCTCCATCTCTGTCTCTGGTGAATGCACATGCCCTACAGCAAAAATCTCCCCCCCAAAAAAAAGGGGAAGTCCCAAAAGCAAATTTTTAAAAATGTATCTATTTATTTAATTCCATGTGTTACCATTGTTTTTCAATTTGACCAGAGAGAGACAGAGAGAAAGAGAAAGTGAGAAAGCAAGCCACCAGGTCCAGGATTTGAACCATGGTCAGCCACATGGGAATCCAGCCTCTCGAACCACTACACCACCTGCTGGCCCCCCAAAAGCAAATTGTGTGATGAGAAATTGTTATGTAGGGCTTCCTGTCATTATGGCGGTCTGCATCACAGTTCCACGTGCAGTCTGCCCAGCTCTAGGGCACGTGTGCTCAGAGGTACCATTGGCCATCAGTCCAAGTGTGATACCTAGCCCCCGTCTCCGATACCACACACTGCTGAAGACTTACCACGGCTACTTGCTACGCCATCGTGCAGAGCACAGCGTTCTCGGTGCACTGCTCAGGGATTCTCATGACAATAACCACATTCCTTCTGCCAAACGCTGATCCAAAGCAGCCAGCACATGCCTCATCCAGACTTAGACACCTCGGCATGTTACACTTGTGACACCACCATGGTGTCGCCACGAAGTGATAAGAGGAATTTGATTGTAAGCACTAAACTCACAAGCTCAGCTGTGCAAATGGTGGTCCAAGAACGTAGGATTGCAAATGAGATCGAAACCCCCAGGTTTAAGGTAACTGACGTGTTTCTTCAAGAATCTGATTCCACCTTGATTCTTCTTTTTTTTTTTTTTGTCGTCTGTTTTTAGAGTCCCCCACCCCCACCCCTCAGGTCACATGTGCTCGCCAGAGAGAGACAGGCACAGTGAGAGGGAAAGTGAGAAATCACCCCACAGGGAGGATGGCCATGCTACAATTCCTTCTCCATTTTCCTCCGGGGATTTTGTGCACCCCCACACACGTGCCCTGCGTGATTTCAGGTTTAGGATTGAAACCATAGTCAGCCATGTGGGAGTCCAGCAACGTAACCACTATGCCATCTGTTGGTCCCTCCACCTTGATTCTTATACCTGGAGTCATTGATGAAATCCCTGTTCTAGTCTGCTCTGCTTTTAATAACAGGACTACGTGAGCCTGGGTAACTTGAGACAACAGAGGTTTGGCCGGTGGCATTGTGGTTAAGGATGCTGGACTCCCACACGGGGTGACCACGGTTCGAGTCTTGGACCTAGCAGCTTGCTTTCTCGCTTTCCCTCTCTCTGTCTCTCATTTTGTCCTTCTCTGGTTAAATTAAAAATAAGTAAAGTTAAATAAAATAATTCTTAATAATAAAAAAAGAGAGAACAGAGGTTCATTTGGCTCATGGTTTGGGAGACTTAAGTCCAAAAGTGTGGTGCTGGCCTCCGGTGAGATGAGGGTCTTCTTGCCCCATCACAACATGGTAGAGGGCAGGAGCCTGTGTTCAGAGCAGGGCATGTCTCTGTCTCATTCCCTCTCCTCACAAACTACCAGCAGTCAGTCATAGAGGTCCCAGCCCAATCACCTTCCTGAGGCTCTAGCACTTAATCCCACATTCAGGTTAAATTTCTTTAAAAAAAAGTTTAGTTTTTATGGGGCCGGCAGGTGGTGTAGTGGTTAAGGGTGCTGAACTCCCACATGGCCAACCATGGTTTGGGTCCCAGACCTGGCGACTTGCTTTCTCACTTTCCCTCTCTCTCTCACTCTGTTCCTCTCTGTTCAAATTAAAATAAATACATTAATTAATTAAATAATTATTTTAAAAATTAATTAAAAGGGCCGGCAGGTGGTATGGTGGTTAAAGGCGCTGGCCAACCGTGGTTTGAGTCCTGGACCTGGCGGCTTTCTCTCTCTCTCTCTCTCTTTCACTCTGTGTCTCTCTGGTCAAATTAAAATAAACACATGAATAAATAAATGAATAAAGTTAAATAAAATAATTCTTTTAAAAAATTAATTTAAAAAAAAGTTTCATTTTTTCTGAGAGAGGGAGAGAAAAGTCCCAGTAGGTTCCTAAGACCATGATCCATCCCCACACCAGTCAGCTCTGGGTCATAGGCACCTAGGTGCTGGGTGTACTGCAGGAGGTCTCCAGATGTGAACCTGAAACCACCCTCCATGTGGGTCAGACTCAGAGCATCAGACCCCACTGCTGTGCCCCGTGCAGCCCTGAGGTTTCTTCTTCTTCTTTTTAAATTTATTTATTCATTATTTTAATTTGACCAGAGAGAGAGATACCGAGAGAGAGGGAAAGTGAGAAAGCAAGTCACCAGGTCCAGGACTCAAACCTTGGTCAGCCACGTGGAAGTGTCCAGCACTTTAACCACCACGCTGGTTAACCTGAGGTTTCTTCTTTTTTGCTATTTTTCTTTTTTTTTTTGGAGAGGTTTTTGCTATAGGGTGTATGCGCCCTCCAGAAAGACGGAGACAGAGAGACGGAAAGCGAGAAATACCCCCTAGGGGGGATGACTACAAGGCAATCCCTTCTCCTCCATTCTCCTCTCGGGATCTTGGGTACGCACGCACACGCGCCTAGCATGAGTTTAAGCCATCGGGTCCGGGATTCGAACTGCGGTCAAATACATGGGACATAGCCATGATGCCAACTGCTGGTCCCTCAAAAAGTTTTCTTAAATTTTTTTTTTTTTTTTGGCAGGACTGGCAGGTGGCGTGGTGGTTAAGAGTGGTGGACTCCCACAAGGCTGATCATGGTTCAAGTCTCGGACCTGGCGGCTTGCTTTCTCACTTTCCCTCTCTAGCTCTGTCTCACTCTGTTCTTCTCTGGTCAAAATTTAAACAAATAAAGGGAACCAGCAGTTAGCGTAATGGCTATGTCGCTGGACTCCCACGTAGTCGACCGCGGTTCGCGTCTCGGACCCGGTGGCTTACAACTCACGCCGGGCGCGTGTGCGTGCGTGCCCAAGATCCCGAGAGGAGAATGGAGGAGAAGGGATTGCGGCGTGACCATCCCCCCTGGGGGGTGATTTCTCGCTTTCTGTCTCTATGTCTCTCTCTGTCTGTCTGGCGAGCGCACGCGCCCTATAGCGAAAAAAAAACCTCTCCAAAAAAAAAAAAAAAAAAAACAAATAAATAAATCTTTTCAAAAAAATTTTTCTTTTTGGGTCTCAGGCGACTGTCCTAGCTAGAAAGAGACAAGCGAGAAAGTGATAAATCACACACACACACACACACACACACACAGCCTGGGGGCGGGGGAGTGGCCATGCCACAATCCCTTCTCCATTCTCTTTCTTGGGATTTTGAGCACATTGGCACACATCAAGCCGCGAGTCGGGACTCCAACCGCGGAGTCGACCACGTAGGCGTCCAATGCCCTAACTGCCACACTGCCTGCTGCCCCCAAAGGCATTTTTAAATTGACTTGTATTTAATGCACTTTACTCAGCTCTGCTCATCTTATTGCTGACGTACCCCTGAACTACAACAGCAAGTGACACGCGTGGGTGTGCCGCTCCTGACACATGTGCACTCCATCCCCCGCCCTCCCTCGGAGTTGAGCACCTGTTTTCCCGGGCGTGGGAGCCCAGAGAATACGCAGGCGACGACGTGGGACTGCGCAGGCGCATCACAACGCCCACGGGTTCGCCGACGTCGGCTGATGGGCGTGGGCTGGTGGCGCAGGCGCACTGGCGACCTGTAGGGTCGCGCCTGCGCAGTCGCTCTTCATTAGGCGGACGCCATGGCGGGGCAAGAGGATCCGGTGCAGCGGGAGATTCACCAGGACTGGGCGAACCGGGAGTACATTGAGGTCATCACCAGCAGCATCAAGAAAATCGCGGACTTTCTCAACTCGTTCGGTCAGCGGGCTAGGAGGGGAGGTGGGGAGGCGGGAGGCCTCGGCGGGGGCCCGCGGAGGAGCTTCGAGGGGACTCTTCCGAGCCTGCGGCACTCGCTGGGGTTCGCTTCCTCCTTCAGGCCCCACCTTTCTCCTCTCGGCCCCGCTGGGGAGTCTCTGTGGGGTTCTGTCCTCGGCCGAGCTTGTCGGTCCCATTGCCACCCCCGGACCGTTAGCGAGTCCTCTGTCCAGACACGGCCGCCTCTGTGTCCCTCCGCGTTTTCTGCTCTTCCGTGGTCCTCCTGCCTTCCGACTCCGCTTCCGTTCCAGGCCCCACTTGTCACTGAGAGTGCGCGGCCCTGACCATGCCAGTGCCCTTTTTAAAGACTTGACAGCTCCCCACGTCCTTCAGGATCGAGTCGAGACCCTTTAGCACCATGCTTTTGGGCCGCCCCCTCAGCCCCCCTCCTGTCTGTTGCATCCTGTCCCCGGTGCACGCAGGGGGCGAGGTAGGGCCTCGCAGGTGCTCTCTGCTGAAACTGGCCTTGAGCTCAGGGCAGATGCTCTGTCTGCTGCGACCCGGTCCTGAGCTGACCCAGCGCGGGTGCCTTCAGTCTTGAGGTTTTTCTGCAAGCTTGTAAGAGGCTGTTAACTCGTGTTCCTGGGGTGCTGCTTTGAGAGAACTTGGCATTGGATAGACTTCTTGTGTAGGTGTGAGGATGACGTCTCAATCTTTTTCCAGCTAGTGTACTTCGGTTGCACGAATTCGGCGACATGAAGCAATTAAGAGTAAACGAGAGATGGGGACCAGCAGGTGGCGTGGTGATTAAGGTGCTGGACACTCCCACATGGCTAACCACGGTTTGAGTCCTGGACCTGGTGGCTTGCTTTGTCACGTGTTCTCTCTCTCTCTTTGTGTGTGTCTCCCTCTGGTCAAATTAAAAATAAATAAATAAAATAAAAAATGAATGAATAAATACAATTAAATAATTCTTTAAAAGGAAAAAAATATTAACGGACAGAGGGGCAGCAGGGGCGTGGTGGCTAAGGTGCTGTGCTGGACTCCCACATGGCCTACTGCAGACTGAGGCTTGAAAATCACCCAGGGCGAGTGTGCGTGCATGCCCAAAATCCTGAGAGGAGAATGGAGGACAATGGATTGTGACATGGCCATTCCCCTTGTGGAGTCATTTCTCACTTTCCCTCTCACTGCCTCTCTTTCTCCAGTGAGTACCCATGCCCTATGGCAAAATCTGAAAAAAAAAAAAAAAAAAAAAAGAATAAAAAGAAATGGGGGAAATTGATGTATTTATATTGGGGCCGGCAGGTAACTTGTTGGTTAAGATGCTGGGCTCCCACGTGGCCAACCACGGTTTGCGTCCTGGACCTGGCAGATTGCTGTTTCACTTTTTCTCTCTCTCTCTCTCTGTTTCTCTCTGGTCAAATTAAAATAATGATAATAAACAGAATTAAATAAATATTAAAAAGGAAACGATATTGGCTTAGTTACCATAGCACAGGTGGTAGGGCGCTGCTAGTGATGCTGGAGCCATATGGGAAGGCTCACGTTTGAATCCTAGGTGGACCAGAAACATTCCTGGTGTTCTGAGCATGTCAGGATGATGGCAGACTGGAAGACTGTAGGGAGGATTACTACGTGGTAGGACCCTGTCAGGGGCCCTTATTTCTCTATCTCTCCTCCACACATGAAAGAAACAAATAACTTTTAAATAAAATATGTTAAAATAAATTATTCTCTAGCTAAAGGACTGATTCTTTTTTAAAAAGAATTATTTAATTTTATTTGTTCATTTATTTTAATTTGACTAGAGACACACAGAGAGATAGACCGTGAGAAAGCAAGCCACCGGGTCTGGGACTTGAACCATTGTCTGCCTTATGGGAGTGTCTAGCGCCTTAGGCACCACACCACCTGCTGGTCCTAGGACTGATGAATTCTAAAGAGTATAAAAATGACAGCAAGAGTTTTGTCAGAGGGGCTAGCGGATGGTGGGTGGTTAAGGGGCAGGACTCCCACATGACGGAAGAGAATCACATAAATGTGTCAGTGATACACAGTCATACTCAAAATGTTGTAAAGGTGGGGCCAGCAGGTGGCATGGTGGCTAAAGGCACTGGATTTCCACATGGCCAACTGTGGTTCGAGTCCGGATCTGGCAGCTTGCTTTCTCCCTTTCTCATTCTCTTTCTCTCTGGTAAAATTAAAAAAAAATAATAACAACGATAATAATGGAATTCAATAAGTAATTTTTTTTATGTTGTAAAGGTTATAGGGAAGGATAGTTGGGAAATCATAGATCTCATGTATCCTGAAGTTTGTAGTTACTGGTTTTTCTGTTTGTTTTTGAGGAATGTAAGTGAAAATGTATATATATAGTGGGAAAGATAAGTGGATTTGGAGTCAGGAAACTCAAGTTTAAAGAGGCGAGATGGGGGCTGCTAGGTGGTGTGGTGGTTGAGGCGTTGGACTCTCACATGGCCAGCTGTGGTTGGAGCCCTCGACGTGGTGACTTGCTTTCCCACTCTCCCTTTCTCTCTCTTTCTGTCTCTCCGGTCAGATTTTAAAAGTAATAATAAATAAAATTAAGTAAAATAAAAAAAGAGTCTAGACTGGTTTTTGTTTGTTTTTGCTGTAAAGCATGTGTGCTCACTAGAGGGAGAAAAAGAGTGAGAAAGCACTGCTCAGGGAGGAATGACCACACCACAATCTCTGTGCCTCCATTTTCCCTTTGGTATTTTCGACATGCATGCACACGCACTTGGCATGCTTTTCAAGCTGCTTGGTCTGGGACTCAAACCGTGAAGTCGGCCATGTGGGTTCTAGCCACTCCAATTACCACGCCACTGGCTGACTCAAGACTTTTCTTATTATTGGAATTTCCAGCAAGTCCTAGACTGATGAAATAGACACACAGAGTTCTAATCTTTAGGAACCAGAAGAAACAGCTTCTCTTAGCATAGGCTACTATTCTCCCTTAAAGTACAGATAAATTCCAAATGTTTTTGAAGGTGTTTTTTGAAGATTTTAGGAAGTGAATTTAGGAGTTTTAAAGAAAAGGACAGTTAACTACAAGAAAGAAAACAAAGCATTGTAATGCAAAATCGAAAGTTAAAGCAATTTGACTTTGAAGTTAGGCGTGCTTAATATTTAGGTGAGTTCCTGAATGTTGAGAGTATTATGGTAACAAGCGTTTAGACCAAGACCAACAGGCCGAGAAGCTGGATAAATCATAAGGTGGGCTGAGTACATTTTCTTGGCATCGGATGATTCAGGATGAATGTGTGTGGGATGTATTTTCCCATTCTCAGCTGTTAACATGGCTCCTCTGTTCTGAGATCTGTATCTGTGGGACTTGTCCTGTGTTTATTATGATGGTACAAGTTGGTGATGCAGAGATTCAGCAGATGTTTACTTAGAGGGGGCATCTGGAGTTCTTGGAAACTGGCCCCCATCCTTCAGTCTTTTTTTTTTTTTTTTTTTTTTTTGGAGAGGTTTTTGCTATAGGGCATGTGCGCTCTCCAGAAAGACAGAGAGGGACAGAGAGACAGAAAGTGAGAAATCACCACCCAGGGGAGATGGCCACGCTGCAGTCCCTTCTCCATTCTCCTCTCGGGATCTTGGGCATGCACGCACACGTGCCCGGCGTGAGGTTAAGCCACCAGATCCGGGACTCGAGCTGCGGTGCTCTACATGGGAGTCTAGCAACATAGCCATTACGCTAACTGCAGGTCCCCATCCTTCAGTCCTTACCCTGACGAGAATCTGTGTAGACCATCTGGTTTGGAGAGGGGACTATTTTTCCAGATAGCTAATGACTTTCTGAACAGCTTTTACCCAGTGATTCTAGTTGGAGAGAGTAGTCTCTATCTCTTTATGGTCTTTCTTTTTTCATGTTGAAAACCATCTGAACCTGAGGACATAGAGATCATAATGGAGCTCTAACATTTTAACACTAGACCTATTCTGTACTTCAAAACTGAAGTTTCTAAAAGAAAGATTGTCACAGGTATAGCTTTTTAATTTTATACTGTAATTCTAAAGCTAGTATGTGTAGAGAATCACAAAGAAAAAAATAGAGAATGTAGCTATTTTTTAAAAATCTCAGTTTGAGCCAGCAGATGGCGTAATGGTTAAGTCACTGGACTCCCACGTATTCATCTGGGGTTCAGTCCTGGACCTGGTCGCTTAAAACTCACAGGAGGCACGTGTGCCCAAAATCCCGAGAGGAGAATGGAGGAGAAGGGATTGCAGCATGGCCATCCTGGGGTGGGGGTGGGGCGATTTCTTGATTTCTGTCTCTCTGCCTCTGTCTCTCTGTCAAGCAAACGTGCCCTATAGCAAAAATCTCTAAAAAAAAAAAAAAAAAAATAGTGGACCAGCAGGTGGCGTGGTGGTTAAGGTACTGGAATTCCCACATGGCCGACTGGGGTTTGAGTCCTGGACCTGGCGGCTTGCTTTCTAACTCTCCCTCTCTCACTTTCTCTTTCTCTGGCAAAACTCATTCGAATAACAAATAAATAAATAAATAATGCTAAAAAAAAAGTTTCAGTTTCGGGCTGGCAGATGGTATGGTGGTTGAGGCACTGGACTCCCACATTGGTTGACCATGGTTTGAGTCCTGGATCTGGCAGCTTGCTTTCTCACTTTCTCTGTCTCTCCCTTTGGTCCGTGCTTGTGTCCTATAGCAAATTAAAAAATAATAATATGGGAGGCCAGCAGATGGCATGATGGTTAAGGCACTGAACTCCCACATGGCTGACAACGGTTCAAGCTCTGGACCTAGTGGCTTGCTTTCTCACTCTCTTTCTTTCTCTATCTCTGGTGAGTGCATGTGCCCTATATCACACTTAAAATAATAATAAACTAAAAATAATTAAAAAAAAAAACTAAAAAAATACATAACTTGGGACCAGCAGATGGCATAATAGTTACATTGCTGGACTCCCATGTACTTGACCATGGTTCAAGGTCCCAATCCAGTGGCTTAAAACTCATGCTGGGTGCATGCATATGCATGCTCATAATCCGAGAGGAGAATGGAGGAGAGATTGCTGCTTGTAAACCCCTTCTGGGGGGATGATTTCTCGCTTTCTGTCTGTCTCTGGCAAATGCATGCACCCTATAGGAAAAATCTCTCTTAAAAAAAGAATATTAGGGGCTGGCAGTTGGCGTGGATACTTGACTCCCACGTGGTCAACCACAGTTCGAGTCCTGGACCCAGCAGCTCGCTTTCTCACCCCCCTATTCACTCGCTCACTCACTCTGGTCAAATTAAATAAATGAAGTTAAATAAAATAATTCTTTTAAATAAATAAATAAAATAAAATAAAATAAAAAATCCTTAGAAATCTTTTTAAAGAATTATTTTATTTAGCTTTATTTCTTTATTATTTTAATTTGACCAGAGAAGGACAGAGCAGAGAGAGAGAGAGAGAGAGAGAGAGAGAGAGAGAGAAGAAAGCAAGCCAGCCTCCAAGTCCAGGACTCAGACTGCAGTCAGCCATGTGGGAGTCCAGTGCCCTCAACCACCATGTCATCTGTCAGCCCCAAGAAATCTGTTTTTATACCAAGCCAAAAATACATGTCTGGGGCCAGCAGGTGGCGTGGTGGTTAGGGGGCTGGACCCCCACATGGCCGACTGTGGTTCAAGTCCCGGATCAGGTGGCTTGCACATGCTCTCTCTGTATTTCTCTAGTCAAAATGACGAATAATAATAAAATAAAATATTTATTTAAAAAATACAACATGTCGGGGCCAGCAGATGGCGTGGTGGTTAGGAGTGCTGGATTCCCACATGGCCGACCACCGTTCGAGTCCCGAACCTGGAGGCTTGCTTTCTCGCTTTCCCTTTCTCTCTCTCTCTGCCTCTCTCTGGTCAAAATTCAAAAATGATAATAACAAAAACAAATGGAATTAAATAAATATTTTTTAAAAATTACATGTCTATTATAACCCCAGCTGTGTGTCAGTTGCTGTGTGAAAGGAATAAATTTGAATAAATAGACATAGTACCCACTCCTAAGAAATAGGGAATTTTTTTTTTTTAGAGAGAGGTTTTTGCTATAGAGTGTGTGCGCTCGCCAGAGAGACAGAGAGAGACAGAGAGACAGAAAGCGAGAAATCACCCCTCAGGGGAGATGGCCACGCCGCAATCCCTTCTCCTCCATTCTCCTCTCGGGATCTTGGGCACGCACACACATGCACCCGGCGTGAGTTTAAGCCACCGGGTCTGGGACTCGAACCGCAGTCGACTACATGGGAACCCAGCGACATAGCCATTACGCTAACTGCTGGTCCCAAGAAATAGGGAGTTTTGTTGGAGAAAGAAGACTTACCTGCAAAAATGAGTCAAAGGAAATGTTTTGTTGTTGTTGTTTAGTGCTACACTCGTATGTCTTAGGTTCAGAGGAGGCGCGGTCTCGTAATAGGCACTTGTCAGCAGTGACGTAGCGATACAGACCCGTCAACCACCCTGATGAGAACTGGCCCTTTCAGAAAGTTAAGATCTGGTGACAGTGTGTGATGGTAAATGCAGTTTTGTCTCAGGCTTGTCCAGCTGCTGAATGTTTTCCCAAAGCTTTGTATTTGAACTAGTGTATATGTAATGGGATCTGAGATAGACTGAAGTTTCTGGAATTGGACCTTTCGCATTTCTCAGCAGTGTTTAGTCACGTAGGCCAGTGGCAAAGTATTGTTCTTGGATTCTGATTTATTGCCAGATTGAGAGCTAGGACAGAACAGCTATCCAGGGAGGAACCCTCCCTCTCATAGCAAAAATTTCTGCCATAGATAAATAAATAAATAAATGAAATGAAATTAACAGCTTGCTTACAACTCAACCCTCACTTTCTATTCATTTTTTTCCTTTCTGTTTCCATGTTATTGATTCATTGTCACATTCATCGTTTTCATTCCTACTCTTTGTTTTCCTTTTTTTTTTTTATTATTTTTTAAGATTTATTTTATTTAACTTTATTTATTTATTTACTTAAATTTTGACCAGCTAGGGACAGAGTGAGTGAGAGAGAGAAAGTGAGAAAGCAAGCCACCAAGTCCAGGATTGAACCACAGCTGGCTATGTGGGAGACCAGCACCTTTAACTACCACGCCATTATCCTTTTTTAAAACCAGCTTTTCTTTTGGAGAGGTTTTCGCTATAGCGCACGTGTGTTAGCTGGAAAGACAGAGAAAGAGAGACAGAAAGCGAGAAATTACCCCCCTGGGTGGATGGCCACGCTGCAACCTCTTCTCTTTCATTCTCCTCTTGGGATCTTGGGCACGCATGCATACATTCCCGGAGAGTTTAAGCTGCCAGGTTTGGAACTTGAACTGCCGTCAACTACGTGGGAGTTCAGCGACATAACCATTATGCCATCTGCTAGTCCCTAAAAACAGCTTTATTGGGACCAGAAGGTGACGTGGTGGTTAAGGTGCTGGACTCCCACATTTGAGTACTGGACCTGGCAGCTTGATTTCTTTCCCTCTTTCTCTCTGTCTGTCTCTGGTGAGCACATGTGCCTTGTAGCAAATTAAAAAAAAAAAAAAATAATGATAAATAAGTCTCAATTTAAAAAATATTAAAAAGGGGAACCAGCAGTTAGTGTAATGGCTATGTTGCCGGAGTCCCATGTAGTCGACTGTGGTTCGAGTCCCGGACCTGGTGGCTTAAACTCATACTGGGCGCGTGTGCGTGCGTGCGTGCCCGAGATCCCAAGAGAAGAACGGAGGAGAAGGGATTGCGGCATGGCCATACCTCCTGGGGGGTGATTTCTCACTTTCTGTCTCTCTGCCTGTCTCTTTCTGGGGAGTGCATGCGTCCTATAGCAAAAACCTCTCAAATAAAATAAAATAAAATAAAATAAAAAGAGAAGACAAAGGTAGAAGAAAAAGAATTTTGGTTGTTTTTTCACAGATGGAACATGAGTTCCACAGGGAATGTGATATTCTCCAGGTTTTCTCTAGTTCTAAAAGGCATATGCAAATATTGATGGAACATTAAGTACCCTTCTAGAACAGCAGTAATGGTGAGGCTTCCGTGAACTTAGAAACTCTTGACACCTCCCTTCCTTCCCACAATTTCTGTTGCTGTGTTGGCCCGTGCTTTCTTCCCTGTTGAAATTGGGAATTATCCCCTCTCTTGAAACTTTTAGTTTGGCCATCTGTATAGACTTGGTGTATTTGTTTTTCTTTTCGTTGCTACCATATAAAATGACCAGAAATATAACAGGTTAAGCTACATAAGTTTATAATTTTACCTTTTCCTGCTGATCACTGGGCTAAAATCAAGGTGTTGGAAGGGCTGCCTTCTATTCCGGAGGCCATGGCAGAGGCTCCATTTCCTCGCTCTTTGGGCTGTTGGTAGAACTCCATTTCCTGTGGTTGTAGGACTGAGCTCCCTGGTTCCTTGATGCCTGTCTGCTCAGGGTGTCCCGCTTCTTAAGGTCACTTGCATCCCTTGGCTTACGGCCTCCTTCCTCCCTGTTCAGGGCCAGCAGTGGCAGGTCGAGTCATCCCTTTCATGCTTCGGAGCTCTTCTTCCTCTAACTCATCCCGGACCCCCTTCTCGTCTGCAATTTCGGGTCCCTGATTAGAGTGGCGCCACTGTGATGAGCCAGAGTAACTCAAGATCTCAAGGTCCTCAGCCTTAGCCCCAGCTGCCCAGCAGCGCCTTTTGCCATGTGTGGTACATAATGAAAGGTTCCAGGGGTCAGGGTGTGGACATCTTTGTGGTCCTATTTTCTCTGCCTAGCACACTTGGTAGGAAGTTAGCATACTCACTGTAAACAACGGTGCTCCTAAGATACTCTTCGTTTTGTCCCCTCCACTCCCGTTCGTACTCTGCTGGATGTGTTCTCCATTCAGCATAGGGGTCGTATGAGTCTGTGTGCAGTGACGTTAATTCTGAACCTCAGTCTTCTTTTACCAGATATGTCTTGTCGTTCAAGACTTGCAACACTAAATGAGAAATTGACAGCCCTTGAGCGGAGGATAGAGTACATCGAAGCACGGGTGAGTATGACGGACAGGGGTTGTCTAAGAGAATGCACATTTCTACCTCATGCTGAAACAAACCTGAAGGCAGAAACGTGCTTAGAGAGGCCAGGTATTCTGCCTGAGTCTGAAGCATGTGCCTGTGACTCCAAAGCTATCTTTTGTTTTTTTTTTTTTTTTTTTTTTTTTTTTTTTAAAGATTCTTGTTATAGGGTGCGTGTGCTCGCTGCAGAGATGGAGACAGGGAGACAGAAAATGAGAAATCACCCCCTAGGGGGCATAGCCACACCAAGGTCCCTTCTCCTCCATTCTTCTCTCAGGATCTTGGGGGCACACACACGCATGCACGCCTGGCGTGAGTTTTAAGTCGCTGGGTCTGGGACTTGAACCACGGTCAGTTACATGGGAGTCCAGCCACATAACCATCATGCCATCTCCTGGTCCCATCAAAGCTATCTTCTGCCATTTTTCAATGCCTGTGACCTAAAACAAGATTTTTTTAAACAATTTTTAAAAAATAATTATTTTATTTAACTTTATTTATTTTAATTTGACCAGAGAGGGACAGAGTAAGAGAGAACTAGAGGGAAAATGAGAAGGCAAGCCTCCAGGTCCGGACTTGAACCATTGTCGGCCATGTGGGAGTCTAGCACCCTTGGCCCCCATGCCACCTGCTAGCGTCCCTAAAACAAGATTTTATGTCGAACCCTCCAGTCCTTTTGAATTTACCTAGATGTCAATTTTCCTTTGACAGGTGACAAAAGGTGAGACGCTCACCTAGAACTGTGCCGCGCCGCTGCTGGGAAGTTGCTTTACGGAACACAGGCCACGTGGGACAGGCCCCAGCAGTCTTCAGCTTCTTCCTCTCTCCTTAAAGAGCAACAGGGCTTATTCTTGTTTTTCTTTTTTCGGAAATGTGGCCTTTGGGGGCTGCCATGTACATCTGGGGGTGTGATGTGGCATGTGGGGAGAAGTCCAAGAACTCTTGGATACATTAGGCATTTTGCCTTTTCAGTAACGTTTTATAAAACTATTTGTTGAGTGTTTGAGGCATTGAGAGCAAAAAGCCCAGGACTTTGTGAAGGTCTGCCCCACCTCCTCCTTTCTCAGACTTTAAGTCTCATTGCCTCTGCACTGATCCTATAAACAGTCTTTTTCTCCTCCCCACCTTTGGTGGGAGGTGGGGAGAAGTCCTGGTTGAGACTCTCGTGCCCCCTGATAAAGTGGCTGCCAGAGAATGTTATCGCTAACCCACCAGTTTCTCGTCGTTTTGGGGAGGTCAGGGCCAGGCCCCCACTTGACTTGAAGGGACATTTTCAGAGTTTTCTTTCTGTCACTTGGGGTGTCTATGCCTCTCATGTTTCCCTAATAAACTCCTCAACTTTATCTGTCTGCTGTGATTGTGGCAGGAGGAGCTAGAGGTGGGGCTCGTCTGTTCCTGAAATGTGATGTGTGGGATTACTCTGCAGTGACATAACCTTCCAGATGTAGCTGTTCATAAAGCCTCGGTGCTCAGTAGCCCGAGCCCGGTGTTTAGACTTTAGTCTGACTAATTTATCCTGGAATCGTTTGGTCATTCAGCAGATGTTTATCAGGCACTTACTGTGTCACTATAAATATATTCCAAAAAAAGGACAGCATTGACAAGGGCATGATGCTTACAGTCTACTGAAGTACCAGCATCCAAACAGTTGAACACAAACTCAGGGTGGAGTTTTAGTTTTCTTTTAAAGACTTTTTTATGGGCTGGCAGGTGGCGTGGTGGTTAAGGGGATGGACTCCCACATGGCCGACTATGGTTCAAGTCCTGGACTTGGTGGCTTGCATTCTCATTTTCTCTCTCTCTGGCTCTCGTTCTCCCCTTCTTTGGTCAAATTAAAATGAATAAATAATAGTTAAATAAAATAATTCTTCTAAAAATTATTTTTATTATTTATAAATAAATCCTTACTTCTTCTTCTTCTTATTATTATTATTTTAATTTGACCAACGAGAGAGAAAGGGAAAGTAAGAAAGCAAGCTGCCAGTTTTGGGACTTAAACCACGGTCGGTCTTGTGGGAGTCCAAGTGCCTTCATGTCATCTGCCAGTCCCTGGAGTTTTAGTTTTATAATGTACAAGTTGAAGCTCTACTTCCTTTGAAAAGCAAATAGTTTAGGGAACCAGCAGTTAGCGTAATGGCTATGTCGCTGGACTCCCACGTAGTCGACCGCGGTTCGCGTCCCGGACCCGGTGGCTTAAAACTCACGCCAGGCGCATGTGCATGCGTGCCCAAGATCCCGAGAGAAGAATGGAGGAGAAGGGATTGCGGCGTGGCCATCCCCCCTGGGGGGTGATTTCTCGCTTTCTGTCTCTATGTCTCTCTTTGTCTATCTGGCGAGTGCACGTGCCCTATAGCAAAAAAAAAAAAAAAAAAAAAACTCTCAAAAAAAAAATTTTATTTATTGGGACCAGCAGTTAGCGTAATGGCTATGTTGCTGGACTCCCATGTAGTCGTGTCCTGGACCTGGTGGCTTAAAACTCACGCCGGGCGCGTGTGCGTGTGTGCCCAAGATTCCGAGAGGAGAATGGAGGAGAAGGGATTGCGGCGTGGCCATCCCTGGGGGGTGGTTTCTCGCTTTCTCTCTCTCTGTCTCTTTCTGTCTCTCTGGCGAGCGCACGTGCTCGCCAGGAAGAGACAAACAGACAGAAAGGGAGAGATCATGCATGCGACACAGAGTGACAGGGAGACACACATGCACATTTCCTCCCACAAGGTTTACACACTGTGAAATGATCTCCAGTCTCCAGCCAGCTCCAGACTGGGCAAGCATCAGTGTGCTCAGGGAGGTGTTTAGACTTGAACTGACCACTTTCCCATGTGAGAATGTCTTAGTGTTTTACATACGCCTTACACATGTTTTACTGCTGTGCCACCATCTGGCCCCAACACAGATACTTTGTTCAAATGCCAGGACTCGAACTGTGGTCAGCCATGTGGGAGTGTCCAGTATCTTAACCACTATGCCACTCGCTGGTCCCATCAAAGGACAATTTTAAAGATAAAGGCTCAGAAAAGTAAATCAGGCCAGCAGATGGCATGGTGGTTAAGGGCACTGGACTGCCAAATAGTGGACTGCAGTTCAAGTCCTGGGCCTGGTGGCTTGCTTTCTCACGTTCTTTGGTTGGCAAGTGGCATGGTGGTGAAAGGTGCTGGACTCTCACTTGAATGACTGTGGTTCGAATCCCAGACCTGGTGGCTTACTTTCTCACTTTCCCTCTCTTTCTCTCTTGCTGATCAAACGGGAAGTAATAATAATAAAGTGAAATGAAATAATTTTTTTGGAGAGGTTTTTGCTTTAGGACGCGTGGGCTAACCAGAAAGACAGAGACAGAGAGACAGAAAGCGAGAAATCTCCCCCCAGTGGGGATGGGCACACCACAATCCCTTCTCCATTCTCCCCTCAGGATCCTGGGCACGCACGCTCACGTGCCCAGTGTGAGTTTAAGTCACCACATCCGGGACTCGAACCATACTCGACTACATGGGAGTTCAGTGACACAGCCATTATGCTAACTGCTGGTCCCAATAAAATAATTATTAAAAAAAATTAAGTAAATCTTGCACAACCTCACAGGTAGACCTGGAATAAGAGCCCAAATGGGTATGATTCAACTGCTTTTCCTCATTTCTGGCTGGCACTCAGCAGGAACCAGTCACTGTGGGGTGAGGAAGTACTTATTTCTCACTTTGTTGTGAGATTGCATGTCAGTGGGCACACAGATGCCGTGTGAAATGTTTGTCCCATTTAGATTTCCTGTACTCCTGATGATGTAAGGAGAACGTTGGCTTGGTATCAAGTTCTTTGACACCTAACACTTGGCTAATCCCTTTGTACTCAACTGGACAATGCTTGTTTTCTTTCTTTTTTTTTTCTTCTAGAAAGTAATCAATTTTTTTTAAAAAAATTATTCATTATTTATTTATTTATTTATTTAAACTTGACCAGAGAGAGACAGAGAGAAAGAGAGAGAGGGAAAATGAGAAAGCAAGCTACCAGGTCCAGGATTCCAACCGTGGCCAGCCATGTGGGATGGTCAGGACTCTAACCGTGGTCAGCTATGTGGAAGTGTCCAACACTTTAACCATCACGCCACCTGCTGGTCCGTATGCTTGTTTTCTTTGAACTTAGCTCCACTGTAATGTTCTCGGATAAATAATACTGAATTTCCATTGATGGCACGTAAAACTTCTTTGCTTCAGTATGCATAAAAGAAAGCCCTTGAAAGGAAGCACCAAAAATTGGTAATACGGAGTGCCTCCAGGGACTTTCTGGGTGATGGAGGAACTGGGTTGGGAGGGAAAATACTTAGTATTCTTAAGTATTAATATTCTGTGCGTTAAAAATTTTGTGACCCCCCAGGACGTAGTGTTTTTGTCCATGGACTCCCACATGGCCGTCTGCGGTTTGGTCCCCAGACCCGGTGGCTCGAAGCTCATGCTGGGCGCCTGTGCGCGCGTGCCCAAGATCCCAGGAGAATGGAGGAGAAGGGATTGCGGGGTGGGTGGGAGGGTGGTGGTGGTGATTTCTCACTTTCTGTCTCTGTTTCTTTCCTGTGAGTGCACGGTTCTCTATAGCCTAAAAGAAGGAGAAAAAAAAAAAAAGGTGGGGCCGGCAGGTGACATGTGCTGGAGACTCATATGGTTAACTACATGTAGTTCGAGTTCCGGACCTGGGCGGCTTCGGGCGGCTTGCTTTCTCACTTTCCCTCCTTTTTCTCACTCTGTCTCTCTCTGGTCAAATTAAAATAAATAAATAAATGAGTAAATAAGTAAATATAAGTTAAATAAAATAATTCTTAAAAACAAAACTTCCAAGGGAAGAAAAAAGCAACTCACAGTGGAAACATGGGAAAAGGCTGGTCTAGAAACTCCCTCTGGCCCACCTTCGCCAGGGAGGATCCAGCTGCGCATGCGCACATCCCAAGGCCAGCCCTTTCTGCGAGCGTGTGACGTCACCCAGCGTCCGGGTGCGCGCGAAGCCAGTGCGCAGGCCTGCCCGGGGGCGCGCACGCAGTCACGCACGTCCCGCCCCGTGTCGGCAGAGAACCTGAGGCCGGCGCGGGTTGTCTGCGCGCGGGAGGTTATACCGCGGAAGGCGGGGGCCGAAAAGAGGCGGAGGCGGGCGCCGAAGAGGCGGGAGCAGGCGTTCGGCCCGGAAGAGCCCGCCCGGAAGGAGCCGGGCGCCGAGGGGGAGATGGAGGCCGGGCGGCCGCGGGCGGTGCTGCGCTCGGTGAACTCGCGCGAGCCGTCGCAGGTCATCTTCTGCAACCGCAGCCCGCGCGTCGTGCTGCCCATGTGGCTCAACTTTGACGGCGAGCCGCAGCCCTACCCCACGCTGCCGCCGGGCACGGGCCGCCGCATCCACAGCTATCGAGGTACGCGCCCGCCCCCTTTGTCCCGGCGCCCTGCGCTCGGGGTCGGGTAAGGACAGCGACGGTGGCTCGGACCCCTGCGATCCCGTCCACCGCCCTGGGAAGAGGTGGCATTACCGTTACTATTCCGGTTTGGCAGAGGAGGAGCGGAGGCCGCGGAGAGCCTGTGGCAGCCTTGGCTCTCCTCGCAAGGGGCAGAGCGTTCTTCGTCGAGGGCGCACAGAATAACGTGGCATGCTCCCCCTTCCCGTAGTATTTCTCTCTAAGACAAGGGCTCCGTCCCGAATGTCCCGGTGCGCCAGGGCTTTGCTGGGAACGCAGTGCGGTGGGACAGACGGATGAAAGCCAGGACTGGCGGGAACAAGCCTGTCCTGACGCTGCAGGGGCACGGGCATGGCGCCCTGGGCTGGGGGAGCTCGGGGCAGACTCCAGCTCAGTGAGGGCGCGTCCCAGAGCGGGAAGGGAGCCGCCACCCACCCCCAGGGAGGAGGTGAGAGTGCTGGACTCAGACCGCGTGGGCTAAGACCCGCAGCCCCGGAATGGTGATGGAGACGCCAGAGCGTATGAGATCATGGAAGACGAAACCCAAGGGTGCTTTTACCCTCCGGGAAGTGGAGCCCTGGAAAGTTTACGCAGCTTGCAGAGCGGTTTGGGGGGTGGGGAGGAGCCAGTTAGGAAACTAGTGGGCATCCAGGTAAGGGATAATTAGGCCTTACCTGCTGTGGAGGCAGTAATCGCCATGGCCCTCAGGCAGAGCCCTGTCATTTTCACACCCACTGTGAGAATCCTGATGGACCTCTTCTTCCTCCAGACTGTGTACCTCATGAGCTAATGCTTCTCTGGTTTTCCACCAGGCTTCCCCCAGTGGTACATGACGAAGCCCAAAATACTTCCAGGGATCCACAGTTCTCCTATTTTATGCAAAACATAGTGTGAGGGGACAGCCGGTGGCATGGTGGTTGGGGCGCTGGATTCCTACATGACTGTCGAGTCCTGGACCTGGTGGCTTGCTTTCTCACTTTCCCTCTGTCTCTCTCTCTCTCTCCAGTGAGCACATGCGCCCTATAGCAAATTAAAATGATAATAATTTACAATAAAATTAAATTTAAAAAAACTGTGAATTTTGTCTTTCAATATGTATCTGTCTGACTTGATATAACCTTTTTTTTTAAAAAAAGAACAGTCCTTTTTTTATAATTATTTATTTAATTTTATTTAGTCACTCATTTATTTTAATTTGACCACAAAGAGACACAGAGGAGGAAAGAGAGAGAGGGAAAGTGAGAAAGGAAGCCACCAGGTCCAGGACTCGAACCGTGGTCGGCCATGTGGGAGTGTCCAGCACCTTAACCACCACGCCACCTGCTGGTCCCAATATAAACTTTTTTATACTAGTTATCATGTGAATGTATTCAGTAGTACTAAATTGTACCCCTGAAAATGATTAAAATGTTAAGTTTTGTGATATGTATATTTTATCCAGTTAAGAAAAAAATTCTGGGAGTCGGGAAGAGAAGAGGACAGCAGGTGGTATGGTGGTTGAGGCACTGGACTCACAAAAGGCTGACCATGGTTCAACTCCCTGACCTGGCGGCTCTCTTTCTCACTGCCCCTCACCCTCTGATGAGTACACATGCCATATAGCAAATTGAAAAAATATAATAAATTTTAAGAATAATTTTTGTTTATTATTATTTTTAATTTGACCAGAGAGACAGAGAGGGAAAGTGAGAAAGCAAGCCGCCAGGTCTGAGACTTGAACCGTGGTCAGTCATGTGGGAACCTGCTGTGGCAACCTACTGGCCCTGATTTAAAAAAAAAATTTTTTTAAAAAGAAAAAAATAACCGGGCCAATGGTGGCAGTGGTTAAGGTGGCTTGATCCCACCCACATAGCTTACTGTGTGGTAGGAGTCTCAGACCCTGTGGCTTGAGAACACACCAGGCATGGCCCACAGGCCCTGTAGTGGTCAGGAGGTGATAGACTCCCACATGGCTGACCACAGTTCAAGTCCCGGACATGGTGGCTTGCTTTTGCACTTTCTCTCTTTCATCTCTCTTTGGAGAAATTTCTAAAATAATAAGTAATTCTTTAAAAAAAAAAAAAAGAGAGAGAGAGAGAACGCCCCAGGTACCTGCATGCGTGTGTCTAAAGTACTGAAAAGAGTAATGGAGGAGAAGGAATTGTGCTTGTGGCCATCCCCCATAGGGGTTGCTTTCTCCGTCTAGTAGGTTAAAAATAATCTCGGGGTCAGCAGGTGGCATGGTGGTTAAGGGCACTGGACTCCCACATGGCTGACCGTGGTTCGGGTCGTGGACCTGGCGGCTTGCTTTCTCACTTTCTCTCTTTCTTGCTCTCTCTCATTCTGTCCCTCTCTGGTCAAATTAAAATAAATAAAGTTGAATAAAATAATTATTAAAAAAAACTGTCTCTGTATCTCTCTCTATAAGTGACCACACAGACCCTCTTGCATATAAAAACAACAGGACCAGCAGGTGGTGTGGTGGTTTAGGGCACTGGACTCTCACATGGCCAATCACGGTGCAAGACCCAGACCTGGCAGTTTGTTTTCTCGCTTTCCATCTCTCTCTTATCCTCTCTCTTTCTTTTTTTTTTTTTTTTTTAAGAATTATTTAATTTTATTTATTTATTTATTTTGAATTTGACCAGAGAGAGACACACAGAGAGAGAAAGTGAGAAAGCAAGCCACGAGGTCCAGGACTCAAATCATGATCAGCTCCGTAGGAGTGCCCAGCACCTTAACCACCACACCTCCTGCAGGTCTCTGTCTCTCTCTCTCTCTCTCTGTCTCTCTCTGGTCAAATTAAAATGAATAAAGAACTTAAAATAATTCTTAAAAAAAAAAAAAAAAAAAAAAAAAAAAAACTACCAGTTGGTATTTCTTAAAATTTTCCCCCTAAGTGGGGCTGGCAGGTGGCGTATTGGTTAAGGACACTGGACTCCCACATGGCTGACTGCGGTTTGGGTCCTTGAACCTGGCGGCTTGCTTTCTCGCTTTCTCTTTCTCTCTCTCTCGCTCTGTCCCCCCCTGGTCAAATTAAAAATAAATAAATAAAAATAATTCATGAAAAAAGAATTATTTAATTTTATGTATTATTATTATTTAATTTGATCAGAGAGAGATAGATAAAGGGGTGGGGTAAAAGTGAGAAAGCAAGCCACATGCTTCAGGACTCCAACCACGGTTGGCCATGTTAGAATCCAGCACCCTTAACCACCAAGCCTCCTGCTGGCCCCAATAAAATAGTTATTTAAAAAAAATTCCCACTAAGTAAGTTTATGCCCCAGCATCAACTCTGTTGGGATTGGTTCCAGGACCCCTGAGGATACCAAACTCCCAGGGTGCTCAAGTTCCTTATATAAAACAGCATAGTATTTACATATACCTTAGGTACGTCTCCCATATTTTAAGTCATCTCTAGATTACTTATTTCTTAAAGAGTTATTTTTTATTGAACTTTATTTTATTTATTTATTTTAATTTTACCAGAAAGGAACAGAGTGAGAGAGAGAGAGGGAATCCACCAATGGGATTCGAACTGCAGTCAGCTACATGGGAGTCTAGTGCCTTTAACCGCCATGCCAGCTGCTGGCCCCAATTACTTATAATATCTAATACAATACCTACATATCATTTTTTTAAAATTTTTTTTAACTTTTTTTTTTTTTTTTTTTTTTGGAGAAGTTTTTGCACTATATGGCACTTGCCAGGAAGATAGAAATGGATAGAGAGACAGAAAGCGAGAAATCACTCCCCCAGGGGTGATTGGATGGCCATACCGCAATCCCTTCTCCTCCATTCTCCTCTCAGGATCTTGGGCACGCACGTACACACACCTGGCGTGAGTTTAAGCCACCGGGTCTGGGACTCGAACCGCAGTTGACTACATAGGAGTCCAGTGGCATAGCCATTATGTTAACTGCTTGTCCCTATTTTTTAAAATTTTAATTAGACCAGAGAAGGACAAAAGAGAGAGAGAGAGAAACCATGCCTCCAGGTCTGGGGAGTCCAGCCCCTTTAACCACCATGCCACCTGCCAGCCCCTACATATTATTTCATTTGTGTGGAGTCAGTGAGTGACAGATTCAAATCTTGCTTTTTGGAACTTTATGGAATTTTTTTTCTGTATACACACACACACATACATATATGTAAATATATATATTGTGTATATATATGTGTGTATATATGTAATGTGTATATATTAACTATACATGAATTTATATTGATACATTTAATATATATTATATATTTATATGTTATTTATATGTGTGTATGTATGTGTGTGTGTGTGTGTGTGTGTGTGTGTTTATTTTATTTATTTATTTTTTATTTATTTATTTTTTGCTATAGGGCACATTTACTTGCCAGGAGAGAGAAGGAAAGTGAGAAATCACCCTCCCCAGGGGGATGGCCACAGTGCAACCCCCTCCCCATTCTCCTCTCAGGATTTTGGGCATGTATGCACATTCTTCTGGCATGAGTTTCAAGCCACTGGGGCCAGTACTTAGAGTCCAGTACCTAACCGCTACGCTACCCACTGGCCCTTCTCCTCTCTTAAATAGAATCTTAGGTTTGGAGATTCGCTTCCTTCCCCCCTCCTTTAAGAATTATTTTATTTACCCTTATTTATTATTATTATTTTCCAGTTTGACCAGAGAGAGAGACAGAGAAAGAGGGAAAGTGAGAAACAAGTCACCAGGTCTGAGACGTGAACCATAGTTGGTCATGTGGGAGTCCAGCACATTTAACCACCAAGCCAGCTGCCGGCCCCTCATGTGATTGTTTTAAGATTCAGGTATAATTATACACACCAAAGTATGTATCTTAGGGTTTCATGCGTTTTGGCGATTATGACAACACCTAAATCGAGTTACGGAGCAGAATATTTCCATCACTCTTATGTCACCCCTGCCCCTTCCCACTCAACCCGCTCCCTCCTAAAGCCGACAGTGTCTCTTACTTTCCACACCGTACACCATGGATTATTTTGCCTGTTCATGCAGAATGTGCCCTTTCCTGTTCCTTTTTCTCTCAGTGTGCCACATTTCGCACCTCCTTGTTCTGTGCAGCACAGAAGCGCAGATCTGAGGAGTCGCTGGCTGCTCTCTGGTTTGCAGTTGGGCACTTCACCTAGGCTTTGCCTCCCCACCACGGTAGCATGAAGGGCGTGGGGTTTGGGGCCTCAGGTACTGTCCACGCCCTTTGCTTACCAGCTGCTGCTTGAGGAAGTCACTTGCCTTCCTCAGACCTGTTTTCCCTCTGCTGTGAGGATTGAACAAGAAGTGTTACTGGAAGGGCTCTGTGTGATATCAGCCCAGGGAGCAAGCATTTCCTGTTGGTCAGGGAGATGGAGAAAAGACGTGCTGATTCAGACTGGTGTGGCTCCTTAACAGCCTCTGCTTGTCTTAACAGGTCACCTTTGGCTCTTCAGGGACGCAGGGACATACGATGGGCTTCTGGTTAACCAAACTGAATTATTTGTGCCATCCCTCAATGTTGATGGACAGCCTATTTTTGCCAACATCACACTACCAGGTATTGATGTTCAATACTTTTTAAACAGATACGGTTGTTTGTCATAAGTAAAGGCAAGGTCATATAAAGGAGTCAAGGCCTTATTAATTTTTGCCGGTGCGAGACAACGTATTTACTTTTCCTCTGTCTTATTCTCCACCGTAAATAAAATGAAAGTAATTTCTTCGTGTGTTCTATGTTAGACAAAGATGTTGTCTCAGAAGCACTTTGGGGAGCTGGCAGGTGGCGTGGTGGTTAAGGACGCTGGACTCCCACATGGCTAGCCACGGTTTGAGTCCCAGACCTAATGGCTTGCTTTCTCACTTTTCCTCATTTTCTCTCTGTCTGTCTCTGATCAAACTGGAAAATAATAATAATAAAGTTAAATAAAATAATTCTTTTAAAAAAAAACCCAAATACCTGTAGCTTCATAGGGTTCAAACTAACCTGCGTGTGTTGATACAGTTTTAAGGAAGTGGGTGCGCAAAAGAGAGCACTGCTAAGTTACATCTGGTAAATTCGGCCTCACAGATACCCTCACAGAACAAGTTTCCAGTGAGTTTAAAATTGAGGGGCCCAGCAGATGGTGTAAATGGTTACGTCGCTGGACTCCCATGTAGTCGACCACGATTCAAGTCTTGGACCTGGCGGCTTAAAAACTCACACTGGGAGGGACCAGCAGTTAGCATAATGGCTATGTCGCTGAACTCCCATGTAGCCGACTATGGTTCGAGTTTCGGACCTGGTGGCTTAAACTCACGGCAGGCGCGTGTGCATGCGTGCCCAAGATCCTGAGAGGAGAATGGAGGAGAAGAGATTGTGGTGTGGCCCTCCCCTCTGGGAGGGTGATTTCTCGCTTTCTATCTCTCTGTCTCTCTCTGTCTTTCTGGCGAGTGCACACGCCCTATAGCAAAAACCTCTCAAAAAAAAAAAAAGAAAAAACTCACACTGGGTGTGTATGCATGTGTGCCCAAGATCCTGAGAGGAGAGTGGAGGAGAAGGGATTGTGGCGTGGCCATCCCCCCGGGAGGGAGGTGATTTCTCACTTTCTGTCTATGTCTCTCTGGTGAGCACACAACATCCTGTAGCAAAACAAAAAAAAACAAAGACTCTCTTTCTTAAAAAAAAAAAAAAAAAAAAAAAAAAAAAAGGCAATTGCATTGTCCCAAAACCCAATTCCGTACTGTTTTGGTCATCTGTTGCCATTCATGCAGAATGTACGCTCGTGACAATTGCCCTAAAACTAACAGCAACCGTCTTTGTTGTTCATAATTCTGCAGTCCAGGCTGAGCTCAGTGAGGCGATCGTTTTGCTGCTGGTGGTATTGGTGTGGCTGCTTTGTCTGGAGGTCAGCCAGCAGCGTGGCCTCTTCCTTTAGTCTCGGGGCCAATCCCTCTTTAGTCTGTCTAGCAGGGGAGCTCAGGGCTGTCAAGGGTGCAAAAGCAGAAGTTACCAGACCTTAAGGCTTAGGCCTCTTAATTGTCAGCGTCACTTTGTCCATGTTCACTTAAAGCACGTCAGAGACCCCGCCCATTTCAAGAGGAGGTTCCTCCACAAGAGCATGCACCGGGCTGTATCCATCGGGGGCATTCATGGAATACGCTGCCCCAATACGTACGCTCATTTTTCCCCTTTAAACTGAAGGGAGAGCCATCTCTAGTAAATGCAGTTGACGTGGCTGGCAGTCTCTTGCTCATCCCTTGTCCCAAGGCCTGAGCCTGCTCCTGAGGATTCGGTTTTCTGCCCTTACAGTGTACACTCTGAAAGAGCGGTGCCTCCAGGTTGTCCGAAGCCTGGTCAAGCCTGAGAATTACAGGAGACTGGACATCGTCAGGTCACTTTATGAAGATCTGGAAGACCACCCGAACGTGCAGAAAGACCTGAAGCGGCTGACACAGGAGCACATTGAAAATCAGCAGATGGGAGGAGAGATCGACAGTTTTCATTGAAATCCGAACTCCTGTGTCTCAACTTGTGATGATACTGAGTCTTGGTCTAGATAGACAACCAGTCAGTTGCTTTCGGTTTCACCTTCTTGGAGTCTCATTCTTAGAGTACATGTGCTCCTTTGCTTAAAAGGTTAACTGACTTCACTGGGCATTGTGATGTTTATGGGGAGACATCCCCAAATGTAATCCAATGCCTGCCCTTTCTTGAAGTATTTATCAGGTATTTGCATTTTTGCCTTCTAATAAGTCAGGAAAGTTTCTGCTAGGATGTTTGTGTAAGTAATTCAGTGAGAATCGCAGCATGTCCTTTAGTTATAAGAAAGCAGCGACATCTGCTTCTAATCAATGGACTGCAGTCGGTGATGTGTCCACCTCTTCTTTGGGAAGACGGAGACATCCTTGAGACCAGGATGCGTCTTCTTTGAGACCCCAGTGCCTAGCACATTGTAAGCCTTCAGTCAGTGTTTGTCGGCTGGGCAAACCAGTGAATGCTTTGTATAAGTGTTTGGAGGTTTTTGCCTCCCTCCACTCCACTGGTATCTTCCAGTCTTGTTTTTGTATTTTAATTTTGCTGCAGGGTGCATGTGCCCTCTGGAGGGAGGCAGAGAAAGTATCTCTGGAGGAAAGGGGGATGACCTTGCTGCAATCCTTTCTCCTCCATTCTTCTCTCCGATTCTGGCCATATGGGCCCCCAGCGTGTTTTTAAGCCGCTGGGTCCAGGACTCAAACTGCACAGTGGACCATGTGGGATTCACCTGCCTTAACCACCATGCCACCAGCTGGCCTGGTTTTGCCTCTTTTTATGTTTGGGGGAGGGAGGGAGATCTTAAAGTATGTACAGTAAACAAATGTCTTAAAGGGAATCATTTTTATAGAAAGCACTTTTTATAATTTTCTAAATCTTGTGCTTTTCTCAGTCCACTGTTATTACATTGCTGTTTTATTTCTGTTTCTAAACCGGGGTTGACTTTTTTACAGTATTGTGGCAGTAGCATTTTCATCACTTGACATTTGCATAGATAAAATGAAAAAAGAACTGTCCTCGTGTTTAATTCTAATAGTAAGGAGTACTGTGAAGTTTTTGCCAAGTGAGGTATTTCTGTTCCTCTTTGTAAATCTGTGCCATTTTCCATTTTAGTCAGCATTTTCATCAGCCAGGATCTGGTGACACTTTTTACCTAGCTAGTGGAGAGGCCGAAGCCTCCCAGCCTCTGGAGAGTTCCTATAACAGTAGATTCATGGAGTAACCCGAAATGTTTTATCATTGTATAAATGTGCAAATCTTTGTTGGCTAGACATAAATTCATTAACTCAAACTCAATACTTCTATCAGACTAATAAGTAACTAATAGGGTTTTTTTTTTTTTTTTATGTAACTAATAGTTTAAATTAAACTTTTTTTTTAACTAATAGTTTAAATTAAAATCCCCCTACTACTTTGGACAAGACAGAAAAGTAACAGGAAGAAAAAAGATCACTGTAGGTACACACTACTTAAATACAACCACAATGAACATTTTCAACCTTTTTCTTTCAGCCATTTAAAAAAAAAATTTTTTTTGTTTTAAATTTGGCCGGAGACATGCGGTGGGTAGAGGGGAGTGAGAGAAGCATGCTCCGTGAGGAATGATCATACCGCACTCCCTTCTCCATCTTTCCCTCCTGTCAGGATTTTGGGCTTGCGTGCACACTTGTCTGGCGTGTCTCAAGCTGCTGGGTCTGGGGACTGTGCAGTCAGCCACATGGGATCCAGCCACTCCAAGCACTTTGCCACCTGCTGGTCCCCTTCAGCCATTTTTACAGCATATTTTGGTTGGTTGGTTCTACGTGGTTGCCAAGCATACTGTATGTACAGTTTTGTATCCTACTTTTTCATTTAACTTTGTAACATATATTTTTCCATGTTATAAGCTCTTCATAAACATTGTTTATTGGTTTATTAACAAACATTAGTTTATGAGTTTATTAACTTCTTTAAAAATGTCTCCCCTTTTATTGATGGATGACAAAGCATGTGTATATGCACAAGAGAGAGACACAGAGACAGAGAGGAGTGCCCTCCAGGGTTTGGTCACATCTGCTTCGTCCGGTCTTCCGGGGCACTCAGGTGCACGCCTGGTGTGTTTCAGGCTGACCAGGCCAGGGAATCCAGCTTCTCTTGGGAAGTGTATCACTACTGCACTCCAGAGCAGGCCCAGCCTTCCTTCTATAATTAACGTTCGGGGTATTTCTTGGCATTTTTAGTTCCTCAGCCTACCCTTTGGGTACAGCTCCTGTGCTCTAAAATGAGAAGGATGTAAATGAAACCAGTGCTTCAGTTTCCCTTGTACCCTTTCAATTTCACTTAATCTTCGTTTTCTCTTTCAATGTGCAACAAATAAGTTGACTTTTTTTTTTTCTTCTAAAGCAAGTTGTTTCATTCATGGGCACAGCTCTAAATATTGAATTATTTTTCTTAAAATGGGTAGGGGAAAAGAAACGTGGAGGAAGGGAGTTCCATACGCTTGCACAGGCAGCCGTGTGAGGCCCAGAGAGGGGAATCTGCTGGTTGGAGTAGTTTCATGTTTTGTTTTGTTTTGTTTTTTAAACCGGTGAAATGACATTTCATATTATCATCAAGACAATGCAGTTCGAGTACCATGTCTTTGGTGTCAAGGAAGATGGAAAAGCTGTAGCATGAATACTGCGTGTTTTTCACTCGAAATTCTGTGAATGTATTAAATGTATTATTTTTAAGAGACTGTGAAGTTTTCTGTTTTGAATTTTTAGAATGTTCTTTAACACATTAAATGGTGCTGAATAAAGGAAACAGGTAGGGCGTGTTGTGGTGTTATTTAACTGGGAGAGTCCAGAGTTTGGAAAGGTGTATTTGCTTAAAGGCTTAGGATTGGGAGGGGTTAGCAAAACATTCAAAGTGCCTTGTCTTTCCAACCTGGGGTTTTAAATTTAATATTGTTTCTTTTAGCTTTATTTTTTAAAAGACATATAAATGAAATCACACTGTAAAAAAAAAAAAAAAAAAAAAACACTACAGAAAAATACTAAGCAAAGCATTCATATGAGGAAGAAAGTTCTTTTTCCATGAAAACAAAATCAAAAAAAGGTAAGTGGCCAATTTTCTGGCAATTGTACTGAGAATCAAAGGACAGGGCTTTGGTCTAGAACTCAGTGTACTAAGGGTATGAAATAAATACCAATTTTCCACTTTTTTTTTTTTTTTTGGAGAGGTTTTTGCTATAGGGCGCGTGCGCTTGCCAGACAGAGACAGAGACAGAAAGCGAGAAATCACCCCCCAAGGGGGGACGGCCACGCCACAATCCCTTCTCCATTCTCCTCTCGGGATCTTGGGCACGCACGCACACGCGCCCGGCGTGAGTTTTAAGCCACTGGGTCCAGGACGCGAACCTCGATCGACTACGTGGGAGTCCAGCGACATAGCCATTATGCTAACTGCTGGTCCCAATTTTTCACTTTTTATAATCATTTTTTGAAGAGTTACTTAATTTTTATTCATTTATTTATTTATTTTAATTTGACCAGAGAGAGATACACAGAGAGAGGGAAAGTGAGAAGGCAAGCCACCAGGTTTGGGACTTGAACCATGGTCAGCCATGTTGGAGTGTCCAGTGCTTTAACCACCACACCACCTGCTGGGCCTTTCCCCTTTTTATTTTTGAGTTTTTTTTTTTTTTTTTTGCTCTAGGGCACTCAATTTTCCATTCTTGATGTTAACTGAGTGAACTTCTCAGGTAACTTTCATGTTTGGTTCTGTGTCCTGTTCTGAGCACCTCATTCCGGCTCTCTGCTGGTCCCCGGGCTGCCGGATTCTCCCTGGGCATTCTCCGTTTGTGTTGGCATACCTAAACTCTGTCCCAGTGGAACAGTTTCTGCCCTCAACACACATCCCCAGCGGTCCACTGGCAGGTCCCAGTTACATTAGACACCCTGGTGACAGTCCTCAAAATGATGTGCCATAGTCCTGCATATAAACGAGAAAACCTCCAAAACTCATCTTAGAAGTTGAAATATGAAACCATAGGAGGTATGTCAGCTCAACAGACAAATTGATAGCAGTAGGCCCTCTTCCTGTTCTTTGGGAAACAAAAGGTGCTTTTGTTCCAATCAGGTAAAGCGAAGAGTCCTAGAGGCTGGGGTTGGCTCAGCAAATGCTGATTGTAAGGGCTGAGGTTACTGAGGGGCCCAGAGGAAGGCGGACTGAACCATTTTATCTTATGGTGAGGGGAGGGAGGGTTGATTGGGTGCAGGATAACAGCAGCTGGTGTGACGGCGGGGCAGGCGTGACAGGTGCTCTCTTGGAGGGTCGTCATTAATGAAGCCCAACCTAAGAGCATTCTTGCCAGCCTTAACCCAGTGCTCAGAAGCATCAGATAGTTCTATGTTTTTTTTTTTTTTTTTAAATACTTTTTTTTTTTTAATAATTATTTATTTATTTATTTATTCATTCATTGATTTTTTAATTTTACCAGAGAGAGACAGAGGGTGAGAGAGATAGGAAATGAGAAAGCAAGCCACCAGGTCCAGGACTTGAACCCAGGTCAGCCATGTGGGAGTGTCCAGCGCCTTAACCACCATGCCACCTGCTGGTCCCTTTTTTTTTTTTTTTTTTGGAGAGGTTTTTGCTATAGGGTGCGTGTGCTCACCAGAAAGAGACGGAGAGACAGAGAGCAAGAAATCACCCCCCAGGGCGATGGCCATGTCACAATCCCTCCTCCATTCTCCTATCGGGATCTTGGGCACGCACGCACATGCACCTGGCGTGAGTTTAAGCCACTGGGTCCGGGACTCGAACTGCAGTTGACTACATGGGAGTCCAGCGACATAGCCATTATGCCAACTGCTGGTCTCTACCCAGAATGTTTTTTAAGCCCCCAGAGCCAGGATTCAAACCATCATCAGCCATGTGGGATCTGGTTCCCTGAACTATTTGGACCATGGATCCAGTGTTCTATGGGCTTTTTTTGTTTTATTTATTTACTTGTTTTATTTTATTTATTTTAACTTGACTAGAGAGGGACAGAACGAGAGAAAAAGAGAAAGTGAGAAAGCAAGCTGCCAGATTCGGGACTCGAGACATATGGGAGTCTAGCGCCCTCAACCACCACGCAAGCTGTCGGCCCCTCTGTGGGCTATTTTTTTTTTTTTTTTTTTTTGCTATAGGGCGTGTGCACTCGCCAGACAGAGAGAGACATAGAGACAGAAAGTGAGAAATCACCCCCTGGGGGGGATGGTCACACCGCAGTCCCTTCTCCTCCATTCTCCTCTTGGGATCTTGGGCACACAGGCACATGTGCCCGGCATGAGTTTTTTTTTTTTTTTTTTTTTTTTTTTTTTTTTGAAGGGTTTTCGCTATAGGGCGCGTGCGCTCGCCAGACAGACAGACAGAGACAGAGAGACAGAAAGCGAGAAATCACCCCCCAGGGGGAATGGTCACGCCGCAATCCCTTCTCCTCCATTCTCCTCTCGGGATCTTGGGCACGCACTCACATGCGCCCGGCGTAAGTTTTAAGCCACCGGGTTCGGGACGCGAACTGCGGTCGACTACGTGGGAGTCCAGCGACATAGCCATTACGCTAACTGCTGGTTCCCCCTGTGGGCTATTTTTGAAGGCCCCATGTTTGCAGAATGGTTGGAGAGGCCAATAGTGGTCTCTGCAAATAGAAAAAAGGAGAGAAGGAATACGGTCTTTAGTCTCCTTTGCCCATTGTGCCTGGGATGTAGGTGCCTTCTCACCGCCTCTGTGACACCATCACAAGAGTCCGCCACCTCAACGTTCACCTTTGACCATGAAAAGCTGGAAACAAGCTCAGGCCTGAGAGAGAAGCCAGAAGGAAAGAAGGCAGAAGGGCGTTGAAAGCCGCAGGGACGGCATGGTCAACTGGGTGAAGCTCCAGGCATGGGCGGTGTGTGGCTTCATTCCGCAAGCCAAGATACCGTCTAAGTATGGTGACGATAGCTGTCGGTCTTGTACCAGGAACATGGCCTCAAAGAATGTCCTGTGTATTGTACGCTGTTCTCTGTAGCTCAACTCACTGCTTATCTGATTTAATTGAGAATGCACGGACTCTGCTGCAGCTCAGTTTGGCTTCTCCCCGAGCGCCGTAGTCACCGACTTTGACCTGCTCTGTGTCTCGTCTCAGTCCTTCGTGACACCCTACCTTCAAGCCCGAGTTTCTCACAATGAAACCCAGGACTTCGCTTGAAAAGAGTCTCACGCTGAAACACGTCCCACTGCCAACATCAAGGAGGTAGACTCGTGTGGAAGTGATCTTTACTGGCCTCTGCACCTCACTGATTGTCTTGACTGTAGTGAGGCCCATTTAAGCTTTGCAGCCGTCTTTTCGAGGACACCCAATTTATGAAAGGGCAAACTGAGAACTTGTTAAAGGTAAAGAGCCAGAGAGCTGCTCAAGTAGGACTCACATCTTCATCGGACTCCAAGGCTGGTGGGTGCTCTCTTCAAGAATATCTATGGTGGGGCTGGCAGGTGGTGTGGTGGTTAAGGGCGCTGGACACCTGTGTGGTTGACTGTGGTGCGAGTCCTGGACCTGGCGGCTATTCTCTTTCTCTCTCTCACAGACACACACACACACACACTCCCTCTCGGGTCAAATTAAAATAAATAAAGTTAAATAATTCTTTAAAAAGAGTACCTATGGCAGCATGAGTGAGGCCAGCAGATAGCATAGTGGTTACGTCACTGGACTCCCACGTGGCCAGCTGTGGTTCAAGTCCCTGAGCCAGTGGCTTGAAAATCACACTGGGTGCATGTGCGTGCATGCCCAAGATCCCTAGAGGAGAATGGAGGAGAAGGGATTGAAGCATGGCCATCCCCCCTGGGGGGTGATTTCTCACTTTCCCTCTCACTGTGTCTCTGGTAAGTACACACACCCTAAGGCAAAAACCTGTTTATTTAAAAAAAAAAAAAAAAAAAAAAAAGGTCCATGGGAAAATGAAATTACAGTATGAGTTTATTTTGATGCAAAACAGTCTTGACGTTTAGGCATAGTTTTTCCATAATCATGCATTTTCTGTGAGCGTTTTGAAGCCCTCCGTTGTATTCTCTGTACGAGGAAGGCCCTGTGGCAGGTGTTCTGTAGGCTGTATAATTTATTCAATCCACTTTTCTCACAGCTCTAGCCAGCAGCAATGACGAGCCCCACTTTCCAGATGTGGAAACAAGTGAAATGAGTTGTCCGGGGTCACAAAGCGCCGAGGGCAGAACTGGGATTCGACCTCAGGACTTCGCACCTTGACATCAATCTACTTCTTCCTTCCTCTTCTTCTTTTTTTTCTTTTACATTTTGCCAGAGGGTGCTCGCCAGAGAGAGAGACACAAACCAGGAGGAAAGCATCCCCAGTGGAGCACAGTCATACCACAATCCCCTTTCCTATGGCTCTCCGTCCTGTGGGGATGGGCACGTGTGTACATGCACCTGGCAGGTTTTTCAAGCCACTGGGGCTGGATCCTGGCCTAAACTGTCAGGCCACAGGGCTGGGTTATATAGCTCTTTTTCTTTTTTTTTTATTTTATTCGACAGAAAGAGGCACCCTTGGCAGGGCCTTGTCACGCCGCGGTTCCCATTCGCCAGCCCAACGATGCCTCAGGATCTTGGGCCCTGGCGTGTTCAGACCTGGGGATCCAGACCCTGTAGTCAGACATGTGGCCGCGACACTGCAGTTCGCCTTGCTACCAACGTTACCACCAGCTGGACCACGATTTTAGTGTCCCCTCCCCCTCCCATTCATTCATTCATTCATTCAATCATTCATTTCTTCAGAGAGATTTTTGCTATAGGGTGCTTGTGGTCACCAGAGAGGCAGAGACAGACAGACAGAAAGCGAGAAATCACTCTCCAGAAGGGATGGCCACACCCCATCTCTCCTCCTCCATTCTCCTCTCAGGAGTTTTGGGCATGCATGCCCATGTGCCCAGCCTGAGTTTCAAGCCTTTGAGTCCAGGACTCGAACTGCAGCTGACAACATGGGAGTCCAGCACCTTAACCCCTATGCCACCTGCTGGCCTCCACTTTCCTTCTTTTGCAGCCATACTTCATAGCTGATGGTTACAGCTACAAGGTGATATTCTGGTCATTTATCTGCCTTCTGGGATGTTGCCCAGCCTCCTGGGGCCTATTTTCTTCTGTAAAGTAGGGACAATAATATCTAGGTTGGTGAGAGTTCTATTATTTATGCAAAGCACATTGTGGATGTAGATAAATGGCAGACAGTTTGTATAGACAGTTTGTAGTCAGTGGTGATGAAGAGCCTGAGTTCAGACTGCTTGGGTTCAAATCCCAGCTCCGTCACTTTGTATTGGAGTGATTTTAGGAACATGATTTAACCTCCGTGGGCCTCACTTTCCTCCTTTGTAGATGGGGTAATAACGACCTACCTGATAGGGTCGTCGTTACAGATGGTAGCTATTAGTGTAAATTCTATTTCTCCTACCTTATTTAGTAACACCATACTCTGCTTTTCCCCCAATAATATGTATCAACATCTAAGACAATTAGTAATACAATTAGCCACTACAATCTTTTGTCATTCTCTGTTTATTCGTTTTTTTTAAAAAGGATTATTTTATTTATTTGTTTATTTATTATTATTTTCACATGAATTTTGCCAGAGAAAGACAGAGAGGAAGAGTGAGAAAGCAAGCCGCCAGGTCTGGGACTTGAACTGAAGTCGGCCATGTTGGAAATTCCAGTGCCTTAACCACCACGCCACTTGCTGGTCCCTGTTGATTTTTTTAAATTTCATTTTATTTATTATCTTTTAAAAATAATTATTTATTTAATTTTATTCATTATTATTATTATTTTAACTTGATCAAAGAGAGAGACACAGAAGGGGAGAGAGAGAAGGAAAATGAGAAAGCAAAGTGCCCGGTCCAGGACTCAAACCACAGTCGGCCATTTGGGAATCCAACGCCTCAATCACCATGCCACTTGCTGGCCCCCATTATTTTGTTTTTAATATGCTATAGGGCACATGTGCTCATCAGAGAGAGATGGAGGAGGGGAGTGAGAAAGCAAACTGCCAGGCCCAGGACCAGAACTGTGGTTGGCCAGGTGGGAGTCCAGCACTTTAACCACCGTACCACCTGCTGACCCCTCTCTATGTTTACTCCAATATAACTTACCACCTCCCATAGTGCTGAGTTATTTATTTATGTACTATTTTTATTGCTTATCGTCTGCCTCCCCCCAGCACAGGGAGTTTGTCCTTTAGAAGTACCCCAGCCCCTGGAACAGTGCCTGGCACATAGTAGTTGCTCAGTAAACACGAGCTGTTACGATAGGTCCTCTCCATGTTTGCTCTGACTTCTGGATTTCCCTTAACTAACTTTCCCTTTTATTTTTGGCAATAGCAGTCACTACTAGTTTTTTAAGAGACAGGGTTTCACTATGTTGCCCAAGTTGACCTCCATCTCCTAGTCTCCTGTCTCACCTTCTCCAGGAGCATCCCCACAGCCCCCCAAGGGCTCATTGCCATTTTTTTTTAAGAATTATTTTATTTAACTTTATTTATTTACTTATTTATAATCTGACCAGAGAGGGACAGAGTGTGAGAGAGAGGTGGGAAAGTGAGAAAGCAAGTTGCCAGGTCTGGGACTAGAACCAGTCAGCCATGTGGGAGTCAAATGCCCCCAGCCACCATGCCACCTGCCAGCCCTGCTTATTGCCTTTTAATATACTGTACAGTTTACTTATTCAGGATTTTTTCTTAAACATTTATTCATTTATTTGTTGTAATTTTCTTTTTTCAAATCTTTTTTTTTTTTTTTTTGGAGAGGTTTTTGCTATAGAGCACGTGCAGTCGCCAGAAAGACAGAGAGAGAGAGAGAGAGAGACAGAAAGTGAGAAATCACCCCCAGGGGGGATGGCCACGCTGCAATCCCTTCTCCTCCATTCTCCTCTCGGGATCTTGGGCACGCACGCACACGCGCCCGGCGTGAGTTTAAGCCACCGGGTCCGGGACTCGAACAGTCCAGCGAAGTAGCTGTTAAGTCATTTGCTGGTCCCAGCTATAGGCCTTCTTCATCTACGCGCATCGCCGACACCCGAACAGTGGCCGGCACATAGTAGGTTATTAACGCAGTGTTCTATGAACGCGTCGGTCTGGGCGCAGCGTGGAAGACGCTGGCGGTTGAGTCGGGCGTCGCTGCGGCGCTCAGCGGGCGCTCCTCCCGCGGGGCCTGCTCCCGTGCAGCTCGGGCCTCGGCCGCCGGTCTTCGCGGCCAGCCCAGCCGTGGAGGCGCCCTGCCGCGCGTGGCCGCTGGGGGGCAGCCGCGGCCGGACGCCCCGCCCACTTCCGCCGGCACGGCTCGCCCCCGGCTAGACTAGCCGGTGCCTTCGGCGGCGCCCGCAGTCGCCAGTGCCCGCCCGCCGGCTCCGCAGGCCTCCGCACGGCCCCGCCATGTCCTGCTACATCTACCAGCTGCCGTCCTGGGTGCTGGACGACCTGTGCCGGAACATGGACACGCTCAGCGAGTGGGACTGGATGCAGTTCGGTGAGTGGTGCGGTTCGGGACCCGGCTGGGGCGTCCGCGGCCGGGACCTCCCGGCAGCCCCGGGCTTGCCCCAGCTCCGGGGTCGCCGCCCCAGGCCTCAGGTTAGTCTCCCAGGAGGGTTACGTGGCCTCCAGCCTGCTCTTCCCAGCCCTCTGTCGCCACTTTTCTGTTCACGGTCAGTACTTAAAGTGCGCCGGTTCTGAAACCGGCTCCGTCGTGTTATCCCATTTAATCCCCGGCACCCTGTAAAATGCCCGTGTTACAGAGAGGAAGAACAACCTGTCCAGCGCTAGGGCTGCCAAGTGGCCGCGCGGGATTCGAACCCGAGAGCCTGGCTCCATCAGGAATCCCTGCGTTCAAACGTCTTGATTTTTTTTCCCCCCCCCGCATGGCGATTGGCGGAGAAGGCCGTGGGACCTGGGGGAGCTGCAGTTCAGGCTCCGCCACTTTCTAGCCCTGTGGTTTTCGCCAGTTCTGTAACCTTCTGAGCCTCAGTTTCTTCATCCATAAACTGGAATGAGGATCGATGGCTTCTTCATAAAGTTGTTTTGAGAAGTGAAAATATTGTAAAAAAAAAAAATCTGTTATTATAAATCATAAGAAAATATTAGCAATTCTTGTTAGTTTTATGGTTTAACTTAGTAGGGCTGGTGCCACTTAATTAAAAAAAAATAATACATATGTTAAAAATTATAATGTTAGATTATAGAATAGACCATGCATGCAAGAGTATATGATCTATGTTTGTGTATTTCAAGTAATAATAAAGTGGACATGTGTGTGTTGTTCATCCAGTTTTAGCAAATAATGTCTGTTTCAACCCCGGTGGTTCTGTCAGGGCCAGGGATGATTTTTGCCCCTTAGAAGATAATTGCTGATGACTGGGGACATTTTCGGTGGCCACAGCGTGGACGCAGCAGTGACACCGGGGGTATTGCTTCATCTACAGTGCACAGAACAGTGCCTTGCCACGAGCATTACCCAGCCCAGTGTCAGCAGCCGTGAGGTTCAGAAACCCTATTTTAATCCAGTCTTACGGGGCTGGCAGGTGGTGTGGTGGTTAGGGATGCTGGACTCCCACGTGGCCCACAGTGGTTCAAGTCCTAGACCTGGCTGCCTGATTTCTTACTTTCCCTTTGTCTGTCTTTTTCTCTCTTCTCTCCCTGTGTCTCTCTGGGCAAATTTTTAAAAAATGAATGATAATAAATAAAAATTAAGTAAATAAAAAATTTGAAAAATAATAATGAATAAAGTTGAATAAATTATTATTATTATTATTTTTTGTTAAAGAAGCAAGATGGATTTATTGCATAACCCAGGGAAACAAACAACAACAGGAAGATAATTCATATTGCATCACTCAGGAATGGCCACTCTTAATATTTGGGTGCAAGTGACAATAAGGTAGCAGCTAACATTAATTGGTCTCTTACTCTGTCTTAGTAGAATGCTAGGTATGTTGTGCCTTCTGGTCTTTTTCCTAAACTTACTATTACTATTTTTTTTTTGGAGAGGTTTTTGCTATAGAGCGCGTGCACTCGCTAGAAAGATAGAAAGCGAGAAATCACCCCCCAGAGGGGATGGCCACGCCACAATCCCTTCTTCGCCATTCTCCTCTTGGGATCTTGAGCACGCATGCACACACGCCTGGTGTGAGTTTAAGCCACCTGGCCTGGGACTCGAACTGTGTTCGACTACATGGGAGTCCAGCAACTTAGTCATTAGGCTAACTGCTGGTCCAAACTTATTATTAATATTTTTAAAAAATGATTATTTTATTTTATTTTACTCATTGTCTTTTTTTTTTTTTTTTTTTTTTTTTGAAGTTAACCAGAGAGAAGGAAAGTGAGAAAGCAAGCTGCCAGGCCCAGGACTCAAATCGTGTTCAGCCATGTGGGAGTCCAGCCGCCTTAACCACCATGCCACTTGCCGGCCCTCTAAACTTAACTTATGTGTATATATTTTTCAAAAATATTATCATTTTGTGGGACCAGCAGTTAGCTTAATGGCTATGTCTCTGGACTCCCACGTAGTCGACCGCGGTTCGCGTCCCGGACCCGGTGGCTTAAAACTCACGCCGGGCGCGTGAGCGTGCGTGCCCAAGATCCCGAGAGGAGAATGGAGGAGAAGGGGTTGCGGCGTGGCCATCCCCCCTGGGGGGGTGATTTCTCGCTTTCTGTCTCTCTGTCTCTCTGTCTGTCTGGCGAGTGCACGCGCCCTATAGCAAAAACGTCTCCAAAAAAAAAAAAGTATTATCATTTTGTGTATTCATTATACATGAAAAAAGTCTGCTCTTTTACTTTTTTCACAGTTGTTTCTGCTTGTCAATGATATTCTTTTTTTACATTATTTGTATCTAAATTAATTAATTTATTTTAATTTGACCAGAGAGAGAGAGACAGAATGAAAGTAAGAGAGAGGGAGAGTGAGAAAGCAAGCCACGAGGTCCAGGACTCAACCATGGTCGGCCATGTGGCAGTCCAGCGCCCTTAACCACCACGCCACCTGCTGGTGCCACCAAATAACATTCTTTAGCAACATGGATTTAGGGTTTTAATTGTAGGCATGTGTGTTAGACAGGGACAGCAGAGAGAAAAGAGGGAAGGGAACATGCCCAGTAGGGACACTCACAGCACAGTCCCTTTTCCATCCTTCGGGGTTTTGGTCACGCCCACACATGTGCCTGGTGTGTTTTCCAAGCTGCAGGGGCTGGAATTTGACCATAGTTGAGCATGTAGGATCCAGCTTCCTATTGCACTGCTGAGTTGGCCCTGGATATAGGTTTTTATTTTCAGTGTGTGTAGGTTTTCTTTTTCTTTTCCTTTCTTTTCTTTTCCTTTCTTTTCTTTTCTTTTCTTTTCTTTTCTTTTCTTTTTTTTTTTTTTTAATATAGGGCACATGTGCTCTCTAGAGACAGGGAGAGACAGAGCAAGAAAGTGAGAGAAAGTGAGAAACCGTCCCCTGGTGGGGATAGCAACACCATAATCCCTTCTCCATTCTCCTCTTGGGGTTTTGGGCACATACTCCCATGTGCCTGGCGTGATTTTCAAGCCACCAGCTCTGGGACTTACACCGTAGTCGGCCACGTGGGAGTCCAGCGCCTTAACTGTCATGCTGCGTGCTGGCCCCAGCGTGCTGGCCCCAGTCTGTGCTTTTATTAACTAGCTTGAGTTGAAAAGCAGTAGATACCCTGGGTGAAATGATGGGGCTCGTAGCCCAGGGGTCCCTGGGAGGGGGAGGCGAGTGTCTTTCTGGCTGGTCTTTGCCTTTCTTTCCCCTCCGCAGATGAAGTCGCTGGTTTCACGGCTCCGGGAGCCCAGGGCCCGTGAGAATGTCTGCCGCCACCCGATTTTCTAGGCTGTACCATGTCCCGTTGCTCGGGTGACCTGAGACTTACGTACTTGGAATGTTTCTGGGGCAGTGGGTGAACTGTGTGTGGGGGACCCCTCTCATTTTTTTTGGTGTTGGTCCAGCCCCCAATTTCCAGACCAGCTCTGTTTCTAGGAAGTGAATTTAGAGGGCACCTGTGACTTTTTGTAATTCACATTCCACACGGTTCAGCCGTGCAGGGTACGTACAGCTCAGTGGCAGTTCTGATCCACGGAGCTGTGCGTTCGACTCCTCCTGCAGGCGTAGATCATTCGTCGCCCCCAAACAAACTCCGTCCCTCTTACCCGTCACTTCCTGCTCTCTCTTCATTTTTCCCAGCTTTAAGCATCGTCTGTTCTAGACTGTTCATATAAACAGAATCATACCGTTATATGGGCCTTTGTGACTTCTTCATTTTTATTTGTTTATTTGTTTGTTTAGACTTTTGCTATAGGACATGTGTACCTGTTGGAGAGACAGAGAGAGAGACTGAAAGCGAGAAATCACCCCCCAGGGAGATGACCACGCCACAATCCCTTCTCCATTCTCTTTTCGGGATCTTGGGCACGCACGCACACGCGCCTGATGTGATGGGACTGAGTCAAGAATTTTGTGATGAGCAGAGTATCCTGGATTATCTGGGCCAGCCTGAATTAATGACTGGGATTATGGGGCCAGCATCTGATGGGACCTGACAGGTCCGGGACTTGAACCACGGTCAACTACATGGGAGTCCTGCGATGTAACCATTATGCCGTCTTCTGGTCCCTTTTTTGTTTATTTTTTAAAATTTGCTGTTGGGCATGTGTGCTTAGCAGAGAGAGAGAGAGAAGACACCCCTAGTGGGGTATGGTCATGCTGCAGCCATTTTTCCTTCATGTTTTCCTCCTGTCAGGATTTCAAGTATATGCACACATGTCCCTGGAGTGGTTGGGATTTGAACCACAGTCGGCCATGTGTGCTCCAGCTCCCTATGCAGAGCGCTAACCACTGTACTATGGGGCAGGGACTCATTAGGGTTTTGATTTGAATTTTCCTGGTGTCCAGTGCTTTTCATGTGCTCAGTGGCCTTTTTTGGAGAGTACCTCAGAGGCCGTAGGCCTTGGGGTTGCTCCCAGAGTTGCTGTCAGTCTTCAGAGGTCCTCGTAGTGGTGGAGGACGTACTCCCAACTCCTTGCAGGCCTGCCAGCATGGCCCGACCTGACCCTCCCTCCCCTCTCTGTCCTCCTCTCCGTCCACACCTCCCTCGCTCACCCTGCTGCAGTCACCTGGCCTTCTTGGTCCTTTGCACTTGCTGGACAGTCTTCCTTGCACTCCCCATAGCTGGCTTTTTAGTCTGTATGAGTCCCCTCTCACTGCCTTAACAAGCTACCACAAATTAAGCAGATAAAGTTAGGGCCAGCAGGTTGGTTTAGGCGCTGGACTCCCACGTGGTTGACCATGGTTTGAGTCCTGGACCCAGTGGCTTGTAAATTATGTCGGGCGGTTGTGCCTGTGTGCCTAAAATCCCAAGAGGATAATGGAAGAGAAGGGATTGTAGTATAGCCATCCCCTTGGGAGGGTGATATTTTAGTTTACCTCTCTCTGTGTCCCTCTCTCTAGCGAGTGCACGCACCCTATGACAAAGTTATTATTTTACAGTTCCAGAGGTCATCCTTAGCTGTGACCCTGTCCTCCATTTTCTTTTTTAAAAAAATAATTATTTTATTGTTATTATTTTAAAAATTTGACCGGAGAGACAGAAAGAGAGAAAGGGAAAGTGAGAAAGCAAGCCGCCAGGTCCAGGACTTGAACTGCAGTCAGCCATATGGGAGTCCAGTGCCCTTAACCACCGTGCCACCTGCTGGCCCCATCTTCCGGGTCATTCATTTGGGCTGGCCCAGGTAATCCAGGATACTCAGCTCATCGCAAAGGCCCCTTGGCACGTACAGTGCCATATTCACAAGCCCTAGGGTTGGGGACGAAAGGTCTTTGGGCTGCTTTTCAGGTCAGCAGTCATGGCACCTTGGCTGAGGGCCTCCCCAGCCCGTCACTGTGTCTCATTTCCTTTGTCCCTCGGAAAGTGCTTCCACGTTACCTGGTTCCTTACCTGCTCTCGGCTCTCTGCCTGCGGAATGTGAGAGCCTCGAGCACAGGGGCCTCACCTGGGGAGTTTCCTCCTGTGTTCCCCAAGCCCAGCACAACCCCTGGCCCGCGCGGGCCTGCGCTCAGTGACCACATGAGCGAGTGATGAGCCGAAGGGCGTGCCTGCTCCTCGGCCCGCAGAGACGGAGCTGGGGCACACCTGTTCTCTGAGTCAGGCCAGAGGTCGCCGACTGGGGGCCAGTAGTGCCCCGTCGTCCTCTCCAGCTGAAGGAGCGGTCGTGATTGTCCCTCCAGTCCTAGAGGTCTCGGCCTCTGTGAGTCATTTTAGAAAAGGTGGTCTCTCTCTTGGGACCTGCAGATGGCATTAATAGTTACGTTGCCGAACTCTCACGTAGTTGACTGTGGTTCGAGTCCTGGACCTGGTGGCTTAAAACTCACACCAGGGGTTGTGTGCCTGTGCGCCCAAGATCCCGAGAGAAGAATGGAGAAGGGATTGTGGCGTGGCCATCCCCCCCCCGAGGGTGATTTCATGCTTTCAATCTCTGTCTCGTTCGCTGTCTCTCTGTTAAGTGCATACCCCCCATAACAAGAATCTCTCTTAAAAAAAAGAGAAAGATTGGGCTGACAGGTGGCATGGTGGTTAAGGGCTCTGGACTCCCACATGGCTGACTGCAGTTCCATTCCCCGGTTCGTGTCCCAGACCTGGCGGCTTGCTTTCTCATTTTCTCTCTCTGTCTGTCTCTGTCTCTTGCTCACTCTGTCCCTCTCTGGTCAAATTAAAACAAGTAAATAAATAAAGTTAAATCATTAACTGATTGTGGTTCAGAGGGAGAGTGTGGGGGTGTGGGAAGAGCTCCAAAGTGACTCAGAAAACCCCAGGGCTACAGCCATGCATGCTCATCTGGCTCTGACACTTTCTGGCGGTAATGTGGTGGTTTTTCATTAATTTTTCTATGATTCTTGCTCTTCCAGTTTTGCCCTTGGGGGAAGAAAAGTGTTTGGGAGCCCGTCTGAGCCCAGGTACTTACAGCTTCGCCCACTCGGGGTGTGCCGCACAGGCCAGGAGCTCCCCGTCTTGTTCACTCGTGTGTGCCTGGCTTGGTGCACAGCCCTGCCCGGCCCTGCCCCACTGTGTCACTTGGGCAGGTGACTGGCCCTCTCTGAGCCCTCAGTTTCCTCATCTGTAATAGCACCCTCAGAGGGGATGTGATGTGGAGTGGCCCTCCACACTCCCCCTCGGAAGGCTCTGGGTGCAGAGAAGGCATCTGACCCTAGGACAGTCATGCCAGGAGGCTCTGCTGTCCCTGCTCTGGAGGACCGGAGGTGGGCGAGGTTTTCCACGGCCTCGGGTGAACTCCTGCCGTCCAGGAACTCAGACTTGGAAGGAAGGTCTCCCTGTACTGGTTGTCATCAGGGCTGGAGTAGCTAGCTGAACCCAGCTGATGTATGTGCCAAAACTACCCCAGGGGCCTCTTACAAATGGCTCATCTGGGGCCAGCAGGTTGCGTGGTGGTTAAGGTGCTGGATACTCCCACAGGGCCGACCACAGTTCGAGTCCCAGACCTGGTGGCTTGCTTTCTCACTTTCCTTCTCTCTGTGTGTCTTTCTCTGGTCAAATGAAAAAAATGACTGAATGAATAAATAAAATTAACTAAATCTTTTTTTTTTTTTTTGCCGTAGGGCGCATGTGCTCGCCAGAAAGAGAGAGAGAGAGAAAGCGAGAAATCACTCCCTGGGGGGATGGCCACGCCACAATCCCTTCTCCTCCATTCTCCTCTTGGGATCTTGGGCACACACGCACCTAGTGTGAGTTTAAGCCACCGGGTCCGGGACTCGAACCGTGGTCAACTACATGAGAGTCCAGCAACATAGCCAGTAGGCCAACTGCTGGTCTCCCGTGTTTCTATAGAGAGCAGATACTCCTTCCGTGTTGAGGGAAGACTTGGCAGGCTCATTTCCCCAAGACCGCCATCTTGTCCTGACCCCGTGTTCAAGGCCTGGTTAAATGCCAGTGGGTCAGGACCTCTAGGTCCGTCACTTTCGTGGACCCTGAATAGCTAAACTGGAGGGCACCGCCGTCTGCTGCCTAGTTTTCCTGCTTTACTGGTGGGAGAACGGCAGCCCACGGAGCTTGGGGCCGCGGTGAGTTCCTGTGGCACAAGCGTGGCCGGGCCTCCTGCTCTTCCCATTACATCCTGCCCCCTCCCCCGGGTGAGAGGGGTGCAGGGAGGGGAGGCGTTCTTCCCCTTCCCTCCGCTTCTGTCCCTGGGCTGCTGGAAGCGGCCCCGACCTAGCTGACATCACTTCCCACTGGCCAGGAATCTGGCTGGGGTTTCCAGTGACTAAAGCTGCAACTCAGGAACTTTCCGTCCCTAGTGGGCAGGCACCTTGAGGCCTTCTCTCTGCAGGAGGCTGTGACAGCAGCCCTTCCATCCAGAGGGCAGGGGTTTGAACTCTCCCATCTGTCATCCCTGGCTCTGAGGTCCTTCCTGGTCCACCTTGGCTTTGGGGGTCAAGGTTAAATCCTGTAGCCCAGCGTCCATTCGAGGCCCTTAGAGGCCTTTTGTTATGTGGGGTGGGCTGTGACTCTTGCCTGCCCCTCCCCTACACAGCCCCACTCACCTGTGTTGGAATTTTCCTTTATTTAAAAAAAAAAAAATTATTCATTCATTCATTTTAATTTGGCCAGAGAGAGACAGAAACAGAGAGAGAGGGAAAGTGAGAAGGCAAGCCACCAGGTCTGGGACGTGAACCATGGTCCTCCATGTGGGGGTGTCCAGTGCCTTAATTACCCATTATTGTTATTTATTACTTTTTTTTGTTTGTTTTCTTTTAAAGATTTACGCCATAGGTCCTGTCACCAGACAGAGAAGGAAAGTGAGAAATCACTCCCCAGCAGGGACGACCATGCATTCATTTTCGTTTCGGGATTTTGGGCCTGCACATGTGCAACTGGTGTTTTTCAAGCTGCTGGGACTGGGACTTGAACCATGGAGTCAGCCATATGGGATCCAGTACCCTTTTTATTTTTTAAAGGGTTATTTATTGATTTAATTCCATTTGTTATTATTTTTTAAATTTGACCAGAGAGAGGGAAAGGGACCGTGAGAAAGCAAGGCGCCGGGTCAAGGACTCAAACTGCGGTCGCCCGCGTGGGAGTCCAGCACCTTTAGCCACCATCCCCTCTGCGGGCCTGAAATGAGCTGCTTTGCTATAGTGTTGGGGCCGGCAGGTGGCGTGGTGGTTAAGGGCACTGGACTCCCACATGGCTGACCGTGGTTCGAGTTCCAGACCTGGTGGCTTGCTTTCTCACTTTCGTTCTCTCTTTCTCTCTTGCTCTGTCCCTCTCTGGTCAGATTAAAATAGAATAAGTAAATTAAGTAAAAGTAATTCTTAAAAAAAAAAAAAAAAGATATTTGCTATAGTGTGTGTACGCTTGTTGGAGAGAGAGACAGAGAGAAAGCAAGAAATCACCCCTCAGGGGTGTAGCCATGCCACAACCCCTTCTCCTCCATTCTCCTCTCAGGATTTTGGGCACGCACGTACACGCACCCAGTGTGAGTTTTAAGCTGTGGGTCCAGGACTCGAACCTCAGTTGATTACATGAGAGTCCAGCAACATAACCATTACGCACCTGCTGGTCCCAGGATTGCATTATTTTTATTGTTGCCAGTGGGAGCTCGCTGCAAAGTGTCCAGTAGTTCAGGAGTGGCAAAATGCTTTTTATCCCTGGGGGCCCTGTTGATCCTTACTGCACTTCTGTGAGGAAGGTGGGATGTGGGTGCGTTGATTTGCTCATCACATGCTTTCCGAGTACCCCCTCCAGTGCTGGGACTCCGGGGCCAGGCTGAGCTCACTCTCAGGGCCTGCGGTTGCAGGATCGGCCTGAGCATGGGCGTCTCACTGGCCTGGTCCCGCACTTGCTGTGCTAGGTACTCTTCTGTGCTCAGGGCATGTAGCAGTGAAGGCCGCGAGCAGACCTCCCTCCTGCAGGGGCTTCCATCCTTGAAGCGGGGGCAGGTGGGATGCTGTCACCCCCCCCAGGCTCCCGCTAGTCTGCCCTCTGGCTTGCGGGCTGCAGAGTTGGTGTTTGTGGTCAGGTGTTCCTGCGCGGGTCCCCACGATAACTTGGCCTCCTGTGGACCTCAGCTAACCGGGGCGTTTGGGGTGTCAAGGGAGGCGAGCCGGGAGGATGTTCTGGACGCAGGCTGGGAGGGCTAGCGTGGGACCCTCCCGTGCAGGGACTGCTCCGACCCTCTGCTAAGCAGACCCTCTGGCTTCCCTCCCAGCCTCCTACGTGATCACGGACCTGACCCAGCTGCGGAAGATCCGGTCCATGGAGCGGGTGCAGGGCGTGAGCATCACCCGGGAGCTGCTGTGGTGGTGGGGCATGCGGCAGGCCACCGTGCAACAGCTGGTGGACCTCCTGTGCCACCTGGAGCTCTACCGCGCTGCCCAGATCGTCCTGAACTGTGAGTAACCCAGGGCTCTGGGCCGGGCCTCAGTCCGCCCCGGAGCAATTTCAGCGCCAGCTCCCTTCCCTAGTCTTAACGCCTCGCTTCCTCTTATTTTCGTGTGTATCAACATGTATGTATGTATGTATATATGTTTCTGCATGTGCCCACCGGACAGGAGAGAGACAGAGAGAGGAAGTGAGAAACCACTCCTCAGGCCCCCTGGTCCCCACCATGGCCATACTCCAATCCCCTCTCCTCCATTCTCCTCTCGGGACCCTGGGCATACGCACCTAGCGAGACTCCCTAGCCAGGGTCTGGGACTCAAACTGTGGTCAACCATGTGGGAATCCAGCCACCTTAACCACCTCTTAATCTTTTAATTTTAATTTAATTTTTTAATTTTTTATTTTTTAAAATTTATTTTATGTTAATTTGACCAGACATACACACACACACACACACACACACACACACACACACACAGAAAGAGAGAGAAAGCCACCAGGTCTGGGACTTGAACCGTGGTCAGCCATGTGGGAGTGTCCAGCGCCTTAGCCACCATGCCACCTGCTGGTCCCTATTTTTTTTTTTTTTTAGTTTTAATGAGTGCATTTACTCTGCAGAGTAAATGGGAACAATGGTCACCTGTGGGAGGGGAACGCTATGGCCAGGGAACCAGGCGTTGGAGGCAGACATGACTGTATTCCCTTTGTCCTGTTCAGCTTTGAGGTATCTACTCCAGAAATGGCCATAGTGCAGGGGCACCCTCCCACTGGTGCCACTGTGACTGGCCCTTTCTCATACAGATAGTTGTGTGCTTTTGTCACACAGCAATAGATCTTGATTTTTGGGGGAAGAATTATTTATTTATTTAATTCCATTTGTTGTTATTTTTAATTTGACCAGACAGAGGGAGAGAGAGAAAGAGAAAGCGAGAAAGCAAGCTGTCAGGTCTGGGACTCAAACCACGGTCAGCCATGTGGGAATCCAGCACCTTTAACCACCACACCACCTGCCAGCCCCTTTTTTAATTTGTCAGAGAGTATGTTTGCTCGCCAGGGACAGGGAGAGAGAAAGCACCCTGCACTGGGGTGTGGTCACACAGCAGTCCCTTCATTTCCCCGTCCTGTCAGGATTCGGGGCAGGCGTGCACACATGTCTGAAGTGTTTTTCTCCAATCCACCAGGTCCAGGATTCAAGCCACATGGTCAGCCATATGGGATCTGGCTCCCTTAACCACTAAGCCATAGAGCCTGTCTGAACACATTTTTAAAAATTAATTACTCTTTTTTTTTTAAATAATTATTTTATTTAACTTTATTTATTTATCTTAATTTGACCAGAGAGAGAGAGAGAGAGAGAGAGAGAGAGAAAGCAAGCCACCAGGTCCAGGACTTGAACTGCAGTCAGCCTTGTGGGAGTCCAGTGCCCTTAACCACCGCACCACCTGCTGGCCCCTAATCATCATTTTTTTTCTTTTTTTTGAGAGGTTTTTGCTATAGGGCGCATGCGCTTGCCAGACAGACAGAGACAGACAGAGAGACAGAAAGCGAGAAATCACCCCCCAGGGGGGATGGCCACGCCACAATCCCTTCTCCTCCATTCTCCTCTTGGGATCTTGGGCATGCACACACATGCGCCCGGCGTGAGTTTAAGCCACCGGGTCTGGGACTCGAACCGCGGTCGACTAGTGGGAGTCCAGTGACATAGCCATTACGCTAACTGCTGGTCCCCGTAGTCATCTTTTTAAAAATAATTTTATGAGAGAGAAAGAGTGAGCTTGAAAGGGAGACAGGAAGGGAGAGGTATTTTGGCAGGATCTCACTCCGTCATGACCTTCTGCCACAGCCTCCCAGTTAGCCAGGACTGCAGGTGTGGACTGCTGTCCCGCGAGTCCGGGTGGGGTAGGAGCCCACGCTGGCTCTCACGTGGCCCTGCCCTCCCTCGCCCTGCCGTGGCTGAACCGTCCATGTCACGCTTTAATCCAGTGCTGACTGGACGCTCGATGCGCTAGATCTGCTGCTGAGGGCTTGGCCACAGGGGCCCCTTCCCACCAAGGAGGGCCGAGGGACCTGTCCGGGGGCATAAGGCTGCTGCTGGAACTGGAGGCCACACCTGGGAGCCCTCGCTGGGGAACCTCAACCAGACAGCCTCTGCCTTCAGCCTTGCTCAGGGCTTGGCCCCGACCCCGCGCTCCCGGCCTGACTCCTCTGACCCTCTCTCAGTGTGCGAAAGTCTCCATTTGGTTCCCCAAACCTCTTCCTCCTTCCCCTTTACCCTGATTCACATCCCCCCAGAAAGAGGGGCAGGACCTGTTTCCACATCCATAAACCCGGTGTTCTGTTATGGAAGGATGGTAGTGTCTTTACTATGGCTTTGAGTCCTCGGGCAAGGCACTTCCCCTTCATGTGTCTTGCTGTTTTCATTAGGAAACAGAAAAGTGTGCTATAAATATAAATCCCGTTGCCTTTGGAAGTGAATGTAGAGGGCGGGTGAAGCGGTTAAGTTTCCGTGTGCTCCCTGCTCAGAGCCTCTTCCCTCTCCTAAGGCGGATGTGAGTTGAACTTCTTTTTGCATTGACTTGCTTAAGATCGTTTGCTAACGGGTTTGGCTGTCTCCGGAGGTTAGAGAACCTGTCCTCTGCCCACTGCTTCACAAAGGGCTTTAACAATCAATCTGAAGGGGCCAGCAGGTGGCCTGGTGGTTGAGGTGCTGGACTCCCACGGAGCTGACGGTGGTTCGAGTCCTGGACCTGGTGGTTTGCTTTCTCACTTTCATTCTCTCTCTAACAAGTGCCCTGTAGCAAATTAAAAAATAATAATAATGATAAATAAAATTGAATAAATCTAAAAAAAAAATTAATTTGAAGGCCCAGCTGCAGCAGTCCCTGCTGAGACGTGGTGCTGTGCCGGCTGGCACCGCGTGGGAGGCCTTGTTCGTGCCCCTGTGGGACTGGGAGGTGCCTTGGTGATTGGAGCACTGGGCTCCTACATGGCTGGTCACGATTCAAGTCCCAGACCTGGCGGCTTGCTTTCTCTATTTTCTCTCTTCCTCCCTCTCTGTCTGTCTGTGGTCAAATTTAAAATAAGTAAGTAAAAGAATAAGTAAATAAATTAAATAATTCTTATTTTTTTTTTTAGAGAAGTACTTTATTTAACTTTATTTATTTATTTAAATTTGACCAGAGAGGAACAGACTGAGAGCGAGGGGGTGGGGGCGGGGAGAGAAAGTGAGAAAGCAAGCTGTCAGGTCCAGGACTCGAGCCAGGGTTGGCCATGTGGGAGTCCAGCGCCCTTAACCACCAGCCCCTAAATTAAATAGTCCTTAATTAAAAAAGAAAAAAAGGCTTGTACCTGTAGTCCCAGTGACTCAGGAAGGCTAAGCAGAAGGATCGAAGTTTGAGTTTGGTTTGGGCAACGTAGCAAGACCTCATCACAGAAAACAAAAGCCAGGGCAGTGATGTGTGCCTGTGGTCCCAGCTGGGAGGCAGAGGCAGGCCCGGAGCTACAGCCTGCCAGAGGGAAAAAGAAAAACAAAACAATTTGAATAAGGTGATCCTTGTAAACCACACACACCAACAGTCGTAGATACAGAGGGCCTCCGGGAGACTTCGCTCTCAGTGTCAGGCCTTCTGAAGGCTATCCCCGAGGCAGTACTCACGGCCCATGCTGGGCGCCAATTCGTGTTGTCTTTAAAGTCGTAGACTCCGGTGGCTGCCTGGTATGACTGTACAGAGGACTAAGTCCGTGGGTCTCTGTCCCTTGCTGTTTTCCCAGCCTTCACTGCAAAGGCCACTTTGATTTAATTCAGCATTATAAGAATTAGAATGAGGGGCCAGCAGGTGTAATGGTGGTTAGGGTGCTGGACTCCCACATGGCCGACCTTGGCTCAAGTCTCAGACCTGGAGGTTTGTTCTCTCTCTCTCTCTTACTCTGTCCCTCTCTAGTCAAATTAAAATAACTAACTAAATTTAAATAAAATCTTAAAAATAAATGAATTAGAACAAATTAGTACCAAAGGCTTATAACAGGAAGCAACTACTCTTTTTCTTTTTCTTTTTTCTTTTTTTTTTTTTTTAGAGATTTTTGCTATAGGGCACATGCACTTGCCAGAGAGAGACAGAAAGCGAGAAATCACCCCCCAGGGGAGATGGCCACGCCGCAATCCCTTCTCCTCCATTCTCCTCTCGGGATCTTGGACACGCATGCACAGGCGCCTGGCATGAGTTTAAGCCACCAGGTCCGGGACTCGAACTGTGGTCGACTACATGGGAGTCCAGCGATATAACTATTATTCCATCTGCTGGTCCTGCAACTACTCATGTCTTGCAAATCACCTTGCTCGTGTGAACCCTGTGACTCTGAGCAGTTTCGTGGTGGTCGCCTGGATTCGTATTCCAGGTGAATGAGGCTGACTACAGCGGCCTCAGTAAGATGGTGGACTTTCTCCCTGCGACAGCCAGCTGTCCTGGGCCGATACTGCAGCGCCACGGTGTCGAGGACCAAGTTCTTTCTTTTTCTTTTTCCTTTTTCTTGCA